>CABPRJ010001002.1:57922-231213 GCA_902439185.1 Cinara cedri | reverse complement strand
GGGGGGGGGGGGGGGGTGCGGACCGCGAGGGGTTTTGATCGGAAACGCGACGGCGCGGGAGGGAACTTGTCGTAATAACGTTCGACGGCCCGGGCGCGGGAACGTCTGCGGATACGCGCGCGCGATCGCGTGCACGACGCGTAATCGGAACGCGATACGGGGGAGGGGGTGGGGGCTGCGGCGGCGGCGCGGGCGGAACACTACGTTATTACGTGTCGCGCACCCGACGAGCGAAAACGATTGTCGAGTGGCGGAGTGTGTGGTTCCGAAACTCGAGTGCGCACGGCGTTACGCGCGCGCCGTATTGTCATTACGGCCGAACGCGGTACAGGAATATAAAGGCGACGGAAACGTACCTGTACGATATCGTGTAAATGTCGCCCGGTCCGTACCGTACGTATTACGCGAGTACGAGCGCACTGCGACGAACGCGCTCGCGTCGTGTGCGTTCGGGACACGTGTTGCGAATAAAAAAAAAAAAAAAAAAAGAAAAAAATCTCCGCGTCACACTCCGCAGCCGGCCCCGGCGACGTCGTCGCGCCGTCTCGGACGACCGCGCGATATTATCGCGTACCGGCCGAGCTCGGAGACCGTAAAAATCATCAGATTTTCAAACGGTAGTAATATTTTTGTCCGTATGTTTTTTTTTTTTATTTGCGAAAATATCGACTAAAAAACCGACGTTTTTTACTGCACGCGAATTGGCCGTATTGATCGGAAAAACTCCGGGACGTCCGATGCGAAAGTGACTGACCGCGAAGCCTTGGAAATCTCGAACGACACGTTTTTTAAACCGGCAAAACCTCGGACGCAAACGCGTTATTGCGCAGCCGAGGCTCGGTATCGCGTTACCGTCGTTCAAGTTGACATTCGGAACACGATCGTGCCGGCAATAGTGTCAAATTTGTGTTGAGGTTAGGTAAGCGGCTATTACACATCTACCCGCAGGGAAGAGGGACTACGACCGCATAGTACCCATTCGAGTTTGCGAGCGAATCAGCTGGTAACCGCCAAGGTTTTGACATCCGATCATTCGCCGTTCGAGAGTTTTTTTCGGAGTTCAAGTATTTGCTGTACTCCCGACCGACCCTGACTAGACTGTGCGTCTCGTATGTGACCGTTTTCCTACTCGTGTCAACGTAGAGCGTTTGCAGCTCAGGAACTGGAACGTTCACGATTTCACGGGTTTTCGGTTTTGTTTCGGTTGTCGAAAATATAGAGTTTTGGCTACGGTTCTTAAAAAAAAAAAAAATTATTAAAGGTGCCTTTTCCGATACGGTCTTTTGAGGTTCCAGTCCCTGGGGCGACCGTGGATGAAACGCTTTTGTATTTTTATTTCGCCATGAAACGAACCGCTAGGCCCATTCAACTTGCACACGACGGAGCAGTACACAACAGTATGGAGTACGATATTTTCGTATTTCAATATTTTTAATAGAATATTTTATTTTGTTCCGTCAACGTGTACATAGGTCAAAGGCAGTATAATAATTCCGGTTATACTGTTGGCAAAAGTGCGTGCGCCGGATTTCCCGGAATGTTTGTGTTTCGATTACAATACAAAGGTACGACGTAGTGGGGTTTCAACGGTGAACCCGGTGCAATAAGCGCCGTAAGAATGAATCAATCGTGATACCGGTCCCGCCGGATGCGGTTTAAACGCAGACACCTATGGGTGGGTGTCTGTGGGTTGAAACTGAACGGCTTGCAAAGAACGCGTTGCACAACACAAAATAATTTTACGTATACGATACGTGTGATAACGGCAGGGAATCTGCGCACGTTAGAACTTGTAGTTAACGGTAACTCGCGGGTCGCGCGGGGGATCGCTTGGAGTCGGTACACTGACGAGAGTACGAGAGGACGGATTAGAGTGGCGTTTGTTACCGGCGGACCGTGTACGGCGATTTTATATTAATCGATTACTACGGTTTGTTTAAAATATATAAACTATAAATTGGAATTCAGAACCAAAAACCGAAAAAAACCTCCACATTGAAACGAAGGTTTCGGTTCGGTTTTGGTTATTAAAAAAAAAAGCTATTGAGGGTTCCGGTCTTGTGATTTTCAAAAAGTTTCGGTTTTTAATCGGTTTTTCAGCGCGGTCTTTTTAGGTTACAATCCCTGCGGTAGCTACACGTCGCAGAGCGTCCGGACGCTCTACTAGTCTGGACTAGCGCGCTGCGTAAAGGCGTCCTCAGTAAAATTACATAAAATTACAAATTTGTATAAAAGAATACAAAATATTCGAAAGTCATTATGAAGTGTTTAATAATGTTCATGATTATATATTACTCGTACCATTTATGGTATTGAAAAATACTACAAACAACTTTTTCTCAAATCTTCCGGTTGTAAGCAATCATTGATTACTTATCTCACAATTATTATCTTCTTAACTAAAAATATCTTACGATATCGTAACATGATGATTTTATTGCTCAAATTATTCCAGGGAGAATACAATGTGTACACCAAAGCAATTCTAAGGTGTCAACCTACGAAAGAACATATATTTGAGTTTAACATGTATATGAATAAAATATCTCATAACGCCACTGAAGTGAGCGGTAATGTAAATTTGAAGAAACCATTCGGCGATTTTCTTTTTGTAAGTTCGTATATATTTTCATTAAAAAACAAAACACATATGATTTTTACCTTAATGATAAGTACAGGCAGATACTAATTTGTATGTTATGTAAGTTCGCGGATATTTTACATTTTACATACATAATAATATAAATTTAAAAAAAAACCTGATATTAGGGACGTATGTGTCGCTGTTGTAGCCTTATGTAGGAAAGAAGGATAAATAAATGTATTTATCATAAATATATTAGGATCTATTAGTTTTAATATGATGTGTTTTTATTTTGTATTATGTTTTTGAACTATTTATTTAAATTTTAAATTTGTGAGGTTTTTACGTAATTTTTACTTGGTATATAATCTGGGAATAAAATTGTTGTTCTTAACAAATTCATATAAATTTATCAGAGCACCATTGTAAGTCATACTTAATGGTAAAAAAAAAAAAAAAGAACTAATACAGGAAACGAGTGTGGCCACTGTTTTAGATGTGAAGTTGGAAGGTAGAATAGGTACATACATTTATTTTATTTAATCCTATAAGCAACAATACTTATTTACACACGAACAACGGTAGTGAGCGAAGTTCGATTGTATACATTTTAAAAGGATTTGAAAGATTTTAAGATATTCATAAAAATTAATTTTAATACTCTTATAAACAAAAATTACATTATTAAAATTATTATTTTTTTTTTACTACTAAGAACGACTTATTGAATTAATGAACTTCCTATTAAATTTTCCTGTTCTTCTTACGTATTTTTCGGTTGTGCATACATAATTACTAAAATATCATAAAGAAAATCAAAATATGACTTCCTTATTCACCGATAAGATTGAAAATCTTTTGAAAATACAAAAAGAAATATTTTTTGATGTTTTTCTATTGGTGTAATCTTTATAGTAAAAAATATATGGCGTTCAATTTTAAAATAATGGAATCGTAACGCCGTAAATTTGTCAGTTTGTTAGTCGGCCCGCGGTCTTGTAAAACATGTAGAACCGAAATTCTCACCGTTCGTTAACAATTTTTGTTTTTCACTTCTAAGTATATTTTATAATGAACTTCTTATAAAATGTTTAATCATTTCTTATTAATCTAACAATTGTATCCACAGAGTACCTACCAAATAATATTTATAAGTATACACTATTATATATATATAAAATATTATTCATTTTTTAAAATCTATAGGTTTTTTTTATGATTTATGTTATTGTATTTTATATTTTTTTTTTTTAAAGATATTTATAGACATTTTAAATGTTTTTTTTTTATTTAAAAAGCTAGGTTTTTACGTAATTTTTACTTGGTTGGTGATATTTTGGGAATAAAATTGTTTACCTTAACAATTTGAAGATAGATCCATGTATGTTGTAGGTTTATAGTATCAATAAAATGACAAAATCGAGGGTTATAAAGGCTTTTTGTTTATTAAAGTATTGAAATTCAATTTTTACGAATATCGTAAATATTAGGGCCTTAAAAAACATGTTTAACCGAACTTCGTTTCGTATAAAAGTTTGTCAGATATGAGTTATCGATTTTTATAAAATGAAATTATATAATTTTATGTAACCTACCTTCTTAATCTCCCACCTAAAATAGTGGTTGCACTAGTCGCCAGTGTCAGCACTTATATATGTGTGAAAGATTCGATTGGTGGCTGAAAAAACAATTTATATGCGATGCTTTTAACTAAACCCTGTACAAATATTAAAGCTTTTGTTGGTGCAGCGTGGCAAATGTTCGAAAAAAATTTTGGTTATTATGAATATTGTCCAGTTCCTCCTGTAAATATAACCTTAACGATTTATGCTTAACATATTAAAAAATTCTATATTTTTAGAGTGTATTTATCACAAAAGGTTTAGATTTCACGAGTTTTGAATCAAAAATGAATGTCCCGAAACAATGGTTTTATGGAACTAATGGCAAGCAAGCCTCCTGTTTTCAAATGATCGTTAATGTTAAACGCCCGTGGAAACCTGCAGATTAAATAATTGATTTAAAACCAAAATTAATTTTAATTAACTTTACATTTTGTAATTCAAAATTATTTAGTTACATATATCATTGTGTTATTATAAAAATAATAATTTTAAAATTAACGTAAATAAAAAATATACATATGCGTATGTTTTATTTGCAAAAATAACATCTTACACTATGAAAATATGCATTTCACTAAACTAATTTATCAACGAAACTTATTCGAGTATACAATAAAATATATTAGCAAAAAGCAAAAGACAACTGTTAAACGTATGCAAGGTAGAACCTAATAATAACATATTGTTACCAAGACGATTAAATATTTAAATAAATATACTCTTATTTATCCGTAAAAAACGTTTGTGAAAAAAATGCAAAAAACTTTGTCAGGATTAGGACTTGACCTGAGTCTTCGCAGAACAGCCCGTGCCATTCCTAACGCGTTAGACCGCTCGTCCACATCCTGAACTGATAAGGCCGTTGATTTTAATAGTGTTTGAATTATTGATAACTTGTAACGTAAATACGTTTGAGAAATACCGAAAATGACGATAATATTGGTAAATTNTGATAAATTGATATTTAATTTTTTTTTTAGAAAATAATGTTCAATAAAACTATTCGACAAATTAATTAAATGACTATGGTCAATTTAAGACACAATAGATTTTTTAAAAGTAGGCATACTACACGAGTACGAGAACACGGAACTTGATTGAAAATCCAAGCAAAAAACAGTAGCTGAAATACGCTACAAAAGACTGAACTAGTTGAATCACTTTATAAGAGATTATAACCAATCGAAAATCATACTCTAACTAGACCCCTAGGTGGAACAAACCGAAGTGGAAAACCAAAATAAATGAATTGACAAAAGTTAAAAGAAACTAAACCATCCAAGTATAGACAATCTTAATGAAGAAGCTCGGAACAGAGAGAGATGAAAAAGATTTAGCTTTGCAGTAATGAGCTTGAATGGTCTCGGAATTCAAAAGATGATATAATTCGCAACATACTACTATTGTAGGTGGTATATGAATTACTAATATAGATCACTGCTAATAAAAAACGATTCTAAGAGAAGTTTTATCACGTTTTCATAAATTTAAAATGCTGATTTTTAACTATATAAAATAAATTAGAGATGTAAATGTTTTTTTGTTTTTATATAATTAGGTGAAACAAAATGGCAGAATTTTTTTAAAAAAGTCTGTAATTTTTAAACCTAACCTAATATTTAGCTCATTTAAAGATGCTAATAGTTAAATCTGCTGTAAAGCTTTATCGTAAATATAAAATACAAACCACAAACGTTCATAGTATTCGTTATAAAAGACATCGGTGGGCAGTATAGTTTCGTCAATAACTTTTTGAATTTCTACTTACTTATATGCATTGCAGAAATATATTGTACATACCATATTATAAAGCTTTCTTAATAATTGGAAAACGGGAATTATTACAGAATTTAACGGTTCATTTTGATTCAATTTTTATGAGTGTACAATTATACCAGTATAAGTAAGTTACTAGATATACTGAATATGTTAAAAATAATCTTAGAAATCTGAATAACTGAATAACATCACAGAATAAATACACATGCGTCTTTTCAAAGCGTGATGCAATTTTAAAAACATTCTGGTGGTTTTCGAGTTATTTTTAGGAATTTTACATTTTTGGATATTTTTTTCAATATTATTTTGTTTAATGGGGATAAAATCATTTGTACAATCAAAAATACAATGGACATATAGTTCCATTGTAGTGAATACGAAATGGAAATTAAGTAGCTCCCTGCTGACCGTTGTGCGTAAGATAATTTTACCGAAAAACACGTTTATTGTTTACCGCCCCGCATTTCAGTGTTTCAATCGAAGGTTCAAATTTAAGAACTTTTTTATTTTTTTAACTCTATTTTTGTCAACTGAATATAATTGTCAACTTTACAGATAGTTTTGTTGTTATCGTGGATAATGTAGAATCTGAAATGTAATTTTTTACAATAGTCCGTGGTAATATGTAGGTAAGTATGTTAGTTTTCGTCTAGCCATTCTTATAGTTCTGTCTCGTTAGGTCTCATAATGGTTGGGTTGGTGTCGGGTATACCATGGTATTTATGGGTCGAAAGTGTCAAATTTAATTATATTCCTCGTCCGGTAATCGGTAAGGACGGCCAGTAAATTGCCGAAATCTGTTCATCCGGAGGACTCTAGCGACGGTAGGGCCGGAGGGACGTGTCGAGTATTTTGTCGTCGATCGTGGTGAAATAATAACAATGAAGATTTTGGCGACCATATATTCGACAAGCTAATGTTTCATCTATTTAAGGAATTTTTAATAATGGTTTTGAATTACATAATTTTATCAATAGAGTTTAACATATTCTAATATTAAATAAAAAAATTATTTATTTTTCGAATGAAAGTATTATATGCACTGCCATACCGTTTATCCAATTGTGATTTTGATTTTTGCCAATTGTGTTCCGTGTTATCCATTGAAGGTTTATAGTTATTAAAATCCACCCCCTTTTGAATACCATCACATAAAATTTGGTCTTTAGATATTTCAGGTTCAAAAACCGAATTATAAATCATTTGTATCTCTGGTAATAAGTGAAAACACGTAAAACGTCATCAACAAATCTTTGAATCTGTATATTTGGCATAGTGATTTTCGTTTCAGCGGTTCACTGGTCATCGCGAAATATTTTATAAAAACAGTCAGATGAACACAACGGTCATATAGGGCCCAACTGTTCCAATATTACACAGTGCAGACAGATTGTGTAATACATCATCAACAATAGTAATATTTTACTAGTTAGATCAAATGTAGAAATACTTAACTTATTAAAATTAATGTTTTCTATTTTCTTAGAATATATTGATAATAAAAAAATCAGAGAATAGATTAGCAGCCTTTTGTTCATTAGACGAACTAACACCATTTGGAGACATTACAATGGGCAAATTATTTTTTTTTGAGGTTTTATTATTAACATATTTTCTTAAATCGTAGCGATTACTTAGGATTAACTTTTCAGCACATTTATCATGTTCACGATAAAATTTGTTTGATACATATTTATACATGGCCCGAAGAAACGAAAACTCCTTATAATCGGAAATACTTAAAAAGAATTTAAACTTAACATGAGTTGCGTTCTTTTGAGAAATTAATTTGCTCAAGGTTTTTTATTGACTTAGGGAAGATATGAAGATTCCATGAAACAGCTTGTTAAAATAAAGTAAATTATCAACTTGTGTAATGCATTATAAAAAAACATTAAACGCTTAATCGATGTAATGATGGAGGAAAATGTTAAACCAGACAAAGGAAGACAAATAAGATCGAATTTTGACGTGATTAGCCTTGCGAAATTTAATTACATAGACATTCGTCTAGGTAATTATTTTACCCATATTTTAACAAAACAATCAGTGTCACACACTATTTGGATTTATTTTTTAGGAGCATAATTATCAAAATTTGACATGCGCAAAGCATTATAGTTTAAGCTCTGCGTCTGGAATATCCTACTAATTGTACTGGTTTTCCAGCGACTATCTTTTGTCTTACTACTTCCCACATAGGTATACGAAGTGTGACACATTTTCTTTGTATCTACTAGTTATGTGTACTTATTTAGATAACGAGTACAGTAATAATTTCTACACAAATCTTAAAATTTCGAACACGATGCATTTATTGCGCAAATTATTCCAGAAAGAATACAAGGTGTACTTCAAGGAAATTCTAAGGTGTGGATTATCGAAAGAACATGCATTTCAGTTTAACTGGTATTTATATTAAGTATCTCATAACGCTTCTGAAGTGAGAGGTAATACAACTTTTAAAGTACCATTCGACGATTCTTTTAAAGTAAGTTCGTGGATATTTTAAATTAAAAAATAAAAAAAACTATTATGATATTCTAAACTTAATGATGTGTACAGGCAGATACTTATTTTAGATTTCGACTTTAACGAAGAAGCTTATCGTTTTACAAAGAATTAAGTTTTTTATTCCTTTTTCCTGTGGATAACTTTTTCATCAGAAATTTTGCTTCGATTTACAACGATAGCACTTTTTCTAAAAGGAAATCTGAGTGGAAAGGTATTTATGGGAGGTCTCTTTTTGATTTTTTCAGGAGATATCCCAATTAACAGGAAATATTATTTGTAAAACCAAGTAAACTGTAGGAAAAACGGGAAAATAGGTACAATATTTAAAAAATGCCTATGTAGTTATTTTACCATAGTATGTCCTATATATTGTTGAAAAAAAAACACTGTCAACTAAATTCCACTTAGAATCGATTTTCGTTGGCAATTTATAGATATACATTCAATTTACCCTTTACTAACGTTCCGATTTATCACCTACAATAGTGGCTGCATCCACGTGCGAAGTTGTACAGCAACTTCAAATTGAATGATAATTGTTTACTAATTCAACAGTTTATTATAAATTTGTGAAAGATTCGATTGGTGGCTGGAAAAAAAATTCCTATACAGTGATATTAACTAGACCCTGTTCAAATATTAATTCTTTTGTTGATTGTGAAGCGTGATAAATGTTCAAAAACAAATTTGGTTATTATAATTATTGTCCAATTCCTCCTGTAAATATAATCTTAACGATTTACGCATAACATAATAAAAAAGTCTATATTTTCGGTATGCATTTGATACTTAACATGAATTTCACTACTCTAATTTATCAACGAAACTTATTCGAGTTTACAATAAAATATATTAAAAAGCAAAAGACAACTGTTAAACGTATGCAAGGTAGAACCTAATAATAACATATCGTTACCAAGACGATTAAATATTTAAATAAATATACTCTTATTTATCCGTAAAAAACGTTTGTGAAAAAAATGCAAAAAACTTTGTCAGGATTAGGACTTGACCTGAGTCTTCGCAGAACAGCCCGTGCCATTCCTAACGCGTTAGACCGCTCGTCCACATCCTGAACTGATAAGGCCGTTGATTTTAATAGTGTTTGAATTATTGATAATTTGTAACGTAAATACGTTTGAGAAATACCGAAAATGACGATAATATTGGTAAATTATTTTAATAGTATTCATTTTTATGTTAAAATTTAACAATTAATAGTCTTAATGATAAATTGATATTTAATTTTTTTTTTAGAAAATAATGTTCAATAAAACTATTCGACAAATTAATTAAATGACTATGGTCAATTTAAGACACAATAGATTTTTTAAAAGTAGGCATACTACACGAGTACGAGAACACGGAACTTGATTGAAAATCCAAGCAAAAAACAGTAGCTGAAATACGCTACAAAAGACTGAACTAGTTGAATCACTTTATAAGAGATTATAACCAATCGAAAATCATACTCTAACTAGACCCCTCGGTGGAACAAATCGAAGAGGAAAACAAAAATAAATGGATTGACAAAAGTTAAAAGAAACTAAATCATCCAAGTATAGACAATGTTAATGAAGAAGCTCGGAACAGAGAGAGATGAAAAAGATTTAGCTTTGCAGTAATGAGCTTGAATGGTCTCGGAATTCAAAAGATGATATAATTCGCAACATACTACTATTGTAGGTCTGGTGGTATATGAATTGCTGCTATAGATCACTGCTAATAAAAAACGATTCTAAGGGAAGTTTTATCACGTTTTCATAAATTTAAAATGTTGAATTTTAACTATATAAAATAAATTAGAGATGTAAATGTTTTTTTTGTTTTTATTTAATTAGGTGAAACAAAATGGCAGAATTTTTTTAAAAAAGTCTGTAATTTTTAAACCTAACCTAATATTTAGCTCATTTAAAGATGCCAATAGTTGAATCTGCTGTAAAGTTTTATCGGAAATATAAAATAAAAACCACACACGTTCATAGTATTTGTTATAAAAGACATCGGTGGGCAGTATAGTTTCGTCAATAACTATTACAAATTTCTACTTACTTATTATGCATTGCAGAAATATATTATACATTTTTCCTAATAGCTGGAAAATGGGAATTATTACAGAATTTAACTGTATATTATTTTTGATTCAATTCTTGTGAGTGTACAAATAAACTAGTATAAGTAAGTTACCAGTTATATGGAAAATGTTGTTAAAAATAATCCTAGATAGCCAAAAAACTGAATAACATCAGAGAATAAGTACACATGAGTCTTTTCAAGGCTTAATACAATTTTAAAAAACTTCTGGCTTTTATCGAGCTATTTTTAGGAATTTTAAATTTCTGTGGATTTTCTTCATTATTATTTTGTTTAATGAGGATGGAACTACTTGTGCAATCAAAAATGCAATGGAACTTTAGTTACATTATAGTGAATTAGAAATGGAAGCAAAGTAGCCCCTTTGCTGACCGTTGTGCGTAAAATAATTTTACTGAAAAACATGTTTAATGTTTACCGCCCCGCTTTTCAGTCTTTCTATCGAAGGTTCAAAGGTCATGTTCAAAGGTTCGACTTATTTTACTTTTTTTTACTTTCTGATGCCTAGCTATATTAGAAATAATTAATCACGGTAACAAAGTACCTAAAACCCATCTTATTCGTATAAATAAATATTGTTATCATGTCCTAGACAATAATTTTAGGAGTGTCCGGTTCCTAATGACTTTTATCATAAATGGTGTGCATTTTATTATTATGACAATAAAAAAATAACAATAACTATTATTTGTATCGTTTTATACGTCTAGTAACATACAATTGAATATTATATATATCTATATATATATGTGTGTATTGTATTTATCGATTAATCGTCTTAAACTTTTATACAATTTCTTTCGATCGTCCATTATAATACTAAGTTTTTATTATCCAACAGAAGTAATAAAACGGAATTTATTTTACGAGGGTTTTTTTTTTTTTCATATTATTAAATGAATCCTTCGATCTTCGTAATTTGTCAAGAAAAGAACACGTCCGTGTAATACTTTTCTAAAATAAAATAAGTAAATTAATTCGAAATTATCAGTATGCTGATCCAACGACTACTCACCGATAGACGCTATTAAACAGTCAAATGTAGTGACATGTTTACGAATATAAAAAAAATTCAGAAAAAAGAAACTTTTATTGAGTTTTGCATTTGATTTGTTATCGGTCAAAAACAAATTAAGTTATAACTAAAAAAATATTCCAACAGAGACATAAAACTGGATTGATTTTTTAGATTCTGAGCGAAAAAAATATACTAAATGTATTAGTTTTAGCATTATGTGTACATTTTTAAATTTTAAATCCTGTTTCTATTACCAAATCTGATAAAACGACATTTGGTTTATCTTAAGTGTAATTTTTTTTTTCTTTTATCACAAATTAAGTGCAAAATAATCTGAAAAGTGACTCGAAGTTGCCAACCAAACACTAATAATATTATCAATTTCTATAGACATGATATTCTTTTCATTATTATGGCGTATGTTTTAATTATAAGTAGCTATTTGATTGTTTTAATATATATTTCATTTTTAGCACTTGTGTACAATAAAAACGTTATAATTAGTAGTAAAAATAATTATAATAAAAAATAATTGAATTCTTATCGTTTATCAATATAAATGTATATAATATGTGAACGTTTTTAAATGTGTATGTTATATTACATACACCTTCACATACCTAATTTTATAATATTTATATAAATATATTGAAATTGTTGGAACAGGTACATAAGATCCATCAAATCCTCTAGTTTAAATTTTTATTTGTGCACATTATCATTTTGAGTTTTGTAACCGACTAAACTCTTCTCGTACCACGAAGTAAATTATTTCAACGGATATACATAAATTTAGTTTAGAGAAATAAACGTAGAAACAATTTTCATTTCAAACTGCAAAGCGGACAACTGTACTATACTGCATTATTCAATATCTATATAATTTTCAGTTCGAAAACATTTGTACGATATAACTATGATTCGAACAATGGTCCGAGTACTTATGTACAAGGTCTCCGATGGAGATTTGAAAAATATAATAGTTTTTGGCTTATTCAATGTTTTTAATCTTTTTTTTTTTTTTTAGTGAAAACGTTCTTCTATTTTAAATTTCTATATTTATTTAACATTTTCACCGCCCTTGCTTACTCTAAAATACATCATAACAACAAATTCTAGAGGTTACGATAACAAACTATAATTTTAAAAATATTACAACCTTATAATTGTAATTATACTAATAATACTGCAAAAACCTTTTTTTTTGGTAGATTTTATTCTGAAATGAATAGGTAAAAACAAAAATATAAAATTTAAATTAAACTAATTTTAGTTTATAAAATTTCTTTTCATTGAAGAATTTGTGAATCGATTAATATTATTTAACAGTGGCAAAAAAAAAAACATTTGGAATCATTGTAAAATTCCGAAAACCATAGACACTTAACGGTTTATCATTATTAAACATTTGAAACACCAACAATTTGTTTCAAAATAATAATTTTTAAAACGGTTATCTTATTGAGTTTTGTGAAAAAATCATTATTATATATTTTGTTTTACGGGGGAAAAAAATACATAATATATAAGAATGATAATGAATGACTGTAGTAATTATTACGGAAAAAAAAAATTGAAAAATATTGAATAGAACAAGAGTTATTGCATTTTTCAGATCTCCGCGAAACACCTGCAGCATGAGTCGCGTGCAGCTGCTTTTATTTTATAACCTACCCGTATTTATATTGTTTTAAAATAAATTAACAAATGCATTTGTGACCGAAAAATCTATAAATGCCCTGTTACACGACGTTAGAGGTAAATATGAATACTATTTATCCTCGAACGCACTTAAAAACGTTATTACAGAGCATCCGCATGTTTTATAATAAATTATACAGGTATCTTGTATTATTTTTATGTTTAGGTATATTTGCATGAATTTGCATGCGCGTAATAATATTCTATGGGAGTGATTTTCAAAGGGTAATATTTTACCAGAAACAGCTCAGGTGAATAAGCAAATTAAGCAATTTGTATACGTGTATTATTATAAAACAAAAAAAAAAAAACGGTTATTGGATGATAAAATAAGAGTATAATTTAATAGCTGTACATAATGTTATGTATATCTATGTTAATTACAGAAATTTGCATATCAAAAAGTCTGTTCATTTTTTAACCCAATATTCTCATTGATTGACCTATCTACGTGATATTTAACACAAAGTCTAACACTTGTGCATTAATTTTAGGTTAAAAAAAAAAAAATAAAAATTACGTATTAGACACCTACATAAAGTATTTGTAAATGCGCTTTTGTTTTACCATTAAATACATGGATATCATAATAATACTGCAATATTATTATCAGGATAATTCAACATAAATTGTGGAAATCAACCGCGCGTGAAGATAAAACTTATTTCGTTATCAAAATATATCTACGAGCCAGCTCGTAATCGTTATTAATATTACTAGAAACCTAACCTATTATATAGGACGGCGGTAAAATAATTCCAGGAATTCGAAGAACTGTGTTTTCAAAAAGAAAAAAATAGAAGAATCCCAAATGACCTGTATACGTTAGGTATCCAGTTCGAAAATTCACGGGTGTTTATGGTGAATTTTTGACGTTATTATAAACGAGAAGGTTTACATGTTTGTGTTTTTTTCACATCAACCATCATTGCTGGTAATAAATTCTTGTCTATAGACTCAGTCACTTGGAAACTGGCTATATCACAAGCCAATATATTTCGTATTTCGGCTGCAAGTGTCTGAAGTGAAAGACTGATCTCACTGGCCTCTGTCTTTCCGCCGGTAACTAAATAAAAACCTTACTAGGCGGTGGATGATCCACCAGGTTAAGAGATTAACTCCAAGCATAGTCCCAGGTACAATTTATTTAATAGTTCATTGTTATCATGTAAGCAATATAATCTTAGTAATATTGTAATAATGAACACCTAACGAACTTAGGCTGTATAATTATCTCATAAGCGATTTGAATTTTATGATATTAAATTGTATTAGGTATCCGAACCGTTTTATAACATTAATTTTTAAATAATATTGCAAATTACTACAAATAACTAGATAAAAATATTACTAACAGTTAATTTAATAGCTCCAGCTATTGTCTTGGCACGTGCTAGCATCGGCTATATTTAATCCGTGTCTGGGTGGATCACTCGACATAATTTTTCGTCATTTTTCCCCTGAAATGTTCGTGAAAGGCGAGGTGTACAAGTTATCATCGAAGAATGTCGACGAACGAAGCACAGCCGTGAATACGGCCTCACCAGATACACGTATACAACCGCGATGGCGTGGAATGAGTTTGAGCAGTATCGACTCGATATCGATCGCGTCACTATAAGGGCAAACACATTGGAAATCGCTTAAAACCAAAAAGAAAAAAAAAATCAAAGTAAATAGTGTATTGTAGTTTTTCGTATAAGGTGTTGTTTTGAAAATACGGGTATTATTTTGTGGACTATTATTAGAGCATGATACTTGCGAGTCATATTACCATAATGTGTTCGTCTTGCGTGTAAATACAAAAAAAAAAAAAAATCAGGTGAACAAGGAACAGGTTTGTTTTCATTTTGTAATGAAGTTAAACCGCTGTACTTAATTTAATACTGCGTATTCTGATATATACATATTTTTGTATTCAAAAGGCGTATAATACATTGTATAATATTTAGTTTAACATGTATAATATTAATTATAAACACTGAAATACACTATATTTGTACAATTAGCAGCGTTTCACGATATAAATATTATAATTTTTAGTCCGAATATTTTTTTTTATATATATTATATAAAATCGTCGATCATTATAATAATTTCCATAAATTATAAAACCAAACAAGGAAAA
Organism: Cinara cedri; assembly: GCA_902439185.1. Classification (NCBI taxonomy): domain Eukaryota; kingdom Metazoa; phylum Arthropoda; class Insecta; order Hemiptera; family Aphididae; genus Cinara; species Cinara cedri. The sequence continues at coordinate 215,770 of CABPRJ010001002.1, read as the reverse complement.
AAAAAAATTTAATACATATGCATACATAATTATTATTAATTTAGATGTATGACTAAACAAAAGAGAAACTCCTAAAAATAGGTAACGATTAAATGAAATATTATTTAGGCTAGGTTGCACCTTCGTATGTTAGAGTGGTTATTAATTAATTTATAGTATACGAACATAAAAACCGGAGCAAAATGACTGGTAGAAAAGTCGTCAACCTAAAAAAAAAAAAATAAAAATAATAAACATCATTGTAAAACTAATACATTCTTCGCTCCATAAAACATTGTAAACGAAAAAATAATTCTGAGCATAGCGCAGTAATAGTCATGTTTTATCCCTTTTTGCCAAGGTGGCACGATAACACAATACAAACAACAACGAAAAAGGGTGAATTGAAGGAAATGTTGATAAGTATTCAAGATAAGTACAACCAGATTCAAATGCTGCGTCTTTGACATTGCCGATTCGAATACTTGACTAGAAAAATATTAAAAAAAACATAAAAGCAATTTTTCGGGAATATAATTGGGAATTTTGAAAAAATGTTCCGCATCTTTTAAGGTATACCATGAAAAATTCAAAGACATTTTAATAACCCTCACGGGATTTTCTGTTAAATAAAACTCATTTATGTAAAATTAAAATACATAGCGTCGTCGTTATACTCGGAGTCTAATAAAACTTAACGTCTAATACACAATAACAAATATGATAAAACGAATCAGGTAAATAACACACTCTTGCGTAAAATATGGAGTCTTATTTTAGAAATTATGTATTAGTTTTGACAGGTATACAAACTGTAAGTAGGGTAATATTATAATTTAATTACGCTTGATTCCCATATATTAGTTATGAAATGTTTTTCGCAGTATGTGTACACGTTTCTGGAAGATTCTTGCATAATATACTCGTAAAATGTACGATACAAAATACGAATACGTATAGCTGGTAACAATTGTTATACTTACCGCGTTAAGATTCAAAATAGGGATTTCGCATTTTGTTCATAGCAGCGTAACGTACTAGGTGCAAATAATTTAATTAACTATACGAGTTAATTATTGTGATGCGACTATATTTTATCCTTGCAGTTAATTATACCCGAACATAATATAATATTTGTTACACAAATACGGTTTGTGTTACGTTATTCAAATGCACAAACGTTAGAATACAAGATTCGCCGACGACGCATTGCGTATCACAGTTGTAAAAATGTACCTTAATAATGTTTTTATCGCTTGAAACCCGAGACCCGAAAACGTGTAATACCGCGTGAAAAAAAATAAAACTACTTTTTTTTTTAATTTTAATATATTATCGTGACATAATAACAAGAACAGTGTAGATAAGAAAGAATTTGGCAACTCCGAAGGGCGCGGGGGGGGGGGGGGAAATAAGGGTGAAAAGTTTTCAAAATTCACTGATGAATAATAATTTTCCCTTATACGTACAGTTATAATTATTATTACGGCTTTTTTTTTAATTATTTTAAGTTTTAATATGATTAATATTTATTAACTATGTTTTAGAAACGGAATATGCATTATATTCAAACAAAAGTGCTCGGGTTGTGTTAAGTAGATATATGTTGTCGCAAAGTAATAATATAGAGCTTGAACATTATTTTCCAAGGAATTCTTTTTCAAGAAATGTAATTTATTGCAGTAAGATATGAACCCGTTGAATTTACTATATGGAAAGGAACAATTTTACGTAGAATTTTTTATAGTTTTTGAAAATCGGGTAATATTTTGTTTCCAGATTAATGAAGAAACACTAACATTTGGTAGCAGTTCTAAAAATTTAAGTATATATTCTCTTTATTAACTGTGCTTTACAATTTGTTTTACTCATTGTTCTACGAACATGTGTTTGTTATTTTTAATATAATTGAGGGGGTAGGTGCAAGGAAGTCATTTTTACGGAAATGTCCTTTTTTGCTTAAAACGCTTTTTTGAACCCAGCGACCTTTATACTATATATTTATACAATTTTAGTTTGAAATTTGTATAATAGAGCATTGTTGAAGCGTTTACGTGATTGTGCGTAAATGTCTTTTTTCGCATAGAACCACATACTATGTATGTTATATTTATAAATAATATCGTTTTGTTTTACAATGATTTAAAAATATTATTCTGGTAGTTAACTTTGTTATTTTCCGATGTAGATTAATAGGTTTGGTAAAAACCGTTTCTAAATCAAAAAAGGACATAAGGCATTAAAGAGTTAAGATAAAATTTAAGATTAAAAGTAATAAAACATAAAATGTATATTTTAATTTTGTTTATAATTATTATTATTTATTATTATATTCGAATTATTTAAAAGTTGTTAATAAATTAATAAAATTCAAGTTCTTAAATAATTTTATTTGAAATAGAATAGGTATTTACTGTTTGATGCAAAGAGGGCATTGCCATGATCAAATATCTCTTTTATTTAAAACTTAGTGGACACAAAACATAACAAAATAAAGACAAAATAATTTTTTTTAAGATCCGATCTTTTATATTGCTTTTATATAAACTTCTCTAATTTTTTTACAATGTACTCAAGATATGAATTTTTCTTCTGACGGTTCTTTATTTAAAAAAAAAAATTCGAAATCCAAACACATTTCTCAAAAAATTAATTTTTATGACTTTTTCGATTAATACAAATTGTGTTTTTTTTTTTTTTTTACGTCCCAAATGATGATAAATTTTCGGCTGGTGGTATTTTATTTGAGATAATTTGTTGAATTTATTAAAATTTCACTTTTTAGGTCCATTTTTGGATTTGTTTCATTGGATGAATCGTCCCCAAAAATATATGGGACTATTGCACTGTATTGTGTCTGCTATGTATAATATATATCTCTTTTTTCCACTACTTTCTTTCGTTATAGGCTGATTGAAGTGATAAAAGCTAGATTAAATTGTAATATATATTTTACATTTTGTTCCAGGGGCAGGGTGTTTTTGAGGTCAGGCGTGTGTTATAGTTTTATAGATAATTGGACTCCAGTGACGGAGCTCTGCTGCTCACGGATGTTTTATATTTGTTGTCAACTTGGCAAAAAAGGAAAAAAAAATACATTACTTTAAAAATACTGCTCCTCTCAGAGCAAATTTTCGACGATTTATCATTGCACATAGTATATTATAAATTTAATTATTTTTATTCATTTTAACATTTTACATTCTCAACTAGTATAACCTACAGTTATTCGGACGTTTTTTCTGAAATGGTGTTTTGAAATAATTTAGAGCAATAATGTAGATAATTAATTTAATAAGTTTAAGTAATGGGTTTTGACTTACAAATTCGAACCGTCACAGAAACCACATTTTCAACGCGACATCGTAACAGATATTCTGATATTATGTGCACGTCACTGTTTGTATCCAGATAATAATGATAATGATAATAATCATAATAATAATGCGCCAATGTAATTATTATTTAGTACATATCTTAACGTCTAGACGACTGACTTTAGTTTAAGTCCTTATACGACCGTTATTAACAAATACCGGCCCCGAGGGTCGCACGCGAATGTGCAAGCGGAAAGTTTGTCAAAACCAAAACTTTCGAGCATTCAAGGATCGCGATCACGATTATATACACGGACGAAACGAGCGACGAGTTTCACGGATTGTTCTTTTGCATTTTTTTTTGTGGAAAAACATACAAAATGAATAATAATAATTATTATTATTATTGTTATTATAATAATATTATTATTATTATAATAATATTATTATTATTACGTTCGCTGGACAGTCATATATAATAAGGCACCTGTTATACGGACTATACTCACTCAAAGATAAACAAGATACTTGAAAACGAGTAACTGTACTGGACATTTTCCGGATACTCGATATGATGCACAGTAGAACCTCGATTATTCGAACCTCCGTTATACGGACCATCTATCGTCCGAACTGCAACTAGCGTATCCGAACGCTCTGTTATCCGAACGGTAAAACGTTGAAACACCCGTACACCCGCGGCCCGCCGCCGGTTTTATAATATTGTCGTAATTTATTATTAGTATATATATTTCGTACGTATTATACGTATGCACGTGTGTAAATCGTGAACAGATAATCGAGTAGCGATGCGTTTATTTAGGCCTATCAAACGCCAATACACGTTGAAACGCTCGTGATATCATGAACATAATAATATGTCCCGTGATTTTATATTTCTAAATACATAATATAATTCTAATATAATAATAATAATAATAATACACATGTAATAGATAATATCATACATTATATATTATATATTCTATAATTGTATGTTTTGAAAAAAAATTTAATTGTTTTTTTTTAACGGTTTTCAGTATCCGAACTACGTGCGGTCCCAATTAGTTCGGATAATCGAGGATCTACTGTACATTATTTTTTTAGTAATTTCCAAGTACGAGGTACTAGAGAGAGAGGTACTACTGAGAGTGACCATACTCGTATTTATAAAAAAAAAAAAAACGATTCCCTCAATTTAAGTGCAATAATTTTCAATTTTGTATGTATTCTTCGAAAAGTTACGCGGGATAAATGTCTCGGCTTGCTTTTCATTCAGGCGCATGTGGGCGATGTAATTTAAAATGAGTATCTACATACTAATTTTAGATACTTTGATTTCAGTATCTCAATATATAACGATTTAATAAATACAAATTACTATTAGTAAGATATTCGACATTTCGCGATATAAGAAAAATATTCTAATAAAAAACCTTCCGAATATCAACGACCCTGTATATGAAATAGTAATTATATACGTATAAGGGATTGAAAATATTTACAAATAATTTCAAAAATTTCAAATAGTTCTCAAATATTATTTTGGAATAACAATGGCCTTAAATACGTTTTAAATTCAATTGTCTATTTTTGTAAAAATATATTTGTTGAATGTAACTCTAAAAGTATTATACTGTAATAAATCGAAATACGTGTGCGTAGTTTGTGTACATTTTTTTAATACTCGCATATATGCACAACTCTGTATAATTGATCTGTGACGGTTTACTCAAAAAACTGTGTAATCGCTGGTCCGTTATAAAATAATCACTCTGTATATACGGACAGAATCGTCAATGTCGTTTTAACTATTTATACGGTCGAGATACTTGGCTAATGGCCAAGAGGATATTGCGGTTGGGCGGACCGCCGCAATAATAAGCTGGGTATCGATATCAATCGGATGACAGATGACGGAAAAACAATAATAATAATAATAATTGGTTCAACAATAACCAATAGGAACAATGCGATCATTTTAAATTGGTACGTGATTGTCATTTTTTTTTTTTCTATATGTAATATATATATATAGTTTATAAATTATAATAAACTGGGTCGTATATTATATATTTTTTTAGTTTACGACGCACCGAACAAATCCGTTCGCTAATTGAAAACGAAATATTATTGTCGAATGGCAAAATGTTCAACTAAATTTGTATACATTATTTTAATAACAGGAGACTTAAAAGGATGTCACTTTAATGTTTTTAAACCTTTAAATATCTCCTGTCAGCAAAGTAGTATTGTAGTGAAATTAGTATGATTTAGCGTAACACGGCCTATGATGAAAATTGAAAAACATAATATGATCTAGAAAATAATACATAAATTTTGTCATTTTATTATGTGAAAAAATGTGAGTTATTATAATCTGGAATATTTAACATTTTTTGAAGTAAATTGTAAATCAATACTTTTGTGTAGTGGCATGTAACAATGGCTTTGTCTCGGGTTCTAAAATGACATTTTATTTCACCATTAGTAATCATAGAAATCAAAAAAAAAAATGAACTTGAGGCTGCAGAATATAATTATCAAAAATCTAACGGGGCAAATACCCCTTCTTTCCCCCACTCGAAAATGCTCACGCCACCACACAAATGCATAGTGTTCATTTCAATAGAGTAGAATATCTTGTAACAGAAAACGAAAATGTCAACACTATCACTTATTTGAAGTAATACTCCGTTTATTTATGGAATTTCGAATATAGGTTCTCATTTGAATTTCAAAAGCTGACCCTTAAAACTCCCCTCAAAAAAACAGAAAAAAAATATTTATTATTATTTTATAGATTACCTAATTTAAGTCGCATGAACGGATCTTCATAGATTCATTGATACGATTTAAATTACTTCGCTATAGAATAAATGCTTGTGGTTATAAAGAATGTTAGATAATCGTAAAGTATATTAATTAGGTGTTGTACCAGAAAGATTTAAGTCTGGTAAAATACTCTGTAAAATTTCTTGAAAAAATATTAACATTTTAGTAAAAATATTTTATATTTATTTTTTAACAAACAACTTAGGGGCTAAGTATTTAATTATGCAAAGGTTAGCTGTAATAATAAAAAAACCCCGGCCAAAGTCTTTCAACGGTTGAAATGTGGAACTGAGGGAAAAAAATGGATTAATTTAACTCGGGTAGCTATAAAATTAGGCAAAGTAAAAAATGTTCGATTTTGATAAACGATTGAAAATTAATTAACATGATAGATTCATTTAAAACAATGAATCCTACTACGGAAAACATAGAAATTAAGTTTAGATAATGGTATAAAATTCATAGTTTTTTTTTTTTTTTTTTTTCGTTGGTTGTTAGGTCGACACTCCATGTCAAACCTGTCTTTACGGTAATAATATATCACTAATATTTTTCCATCCATCACTTAGTGTCCTCTTCTTCAAAGTCTTGACAAATAATCCTACTGTAGTGTACCATGAACAAGAACTTCACAACCAACTTAATATATTGTATGTATATATATATACCCTATATTTAGACTAGTATTTAATTAATTTACGTTGTACTTACTTGAACACTTTTGAAATGTGCATCGGCCGCATCTATCTCGTGTTCACATTGTGTGTTTAGAAACTTCGAATACCCCTTTTGATTCGAGTAAGTATAGTTGTAAATCGATTTCTATCAAATGTTGACTTTTGAACATAAACAGCTATGCAGAGTATACCTACGTATTAAGTTGAATGTGGTGCATCAAACATGTATTAATGTTATTAATTATTATTATTCCGAGAAGAGGAGTCAAATAAAAAATGGTCGAAGCGATGAATTGAACAAATCGACAACCGTATAACATTAATTTAAACAAAATAAATAAAAACCCAAAGTGAGGTTTTTTACTGACCGAGGTAATGGTATTAATGTAATTTATAATATTACATTAATATTTTAAAATTTTGAACAGCATCTATGTATTTAAAGTTATGTTGGTGTACGGAAGGAGACGGATTCCAAATCAAAAATATACAATAATTTTAGTATAAAATAAAAATGATTTTTTTTTTTTTTTTTTATTATTTGATTTTTAGAAACATTAAAGTTTTAAAGACTATTAGTAGGTAGCTAGAATAAAATTCGGTTCAGTTCTTAACACTTATAGTTTAAAATATCATGTTTTCAAGGACAAAGCCCCAGGTTTTATGAAACTTTGTACAAAATACTGAAACGAACATGGGTGAGTTGGCTTAAAGTACAGACGTGTGATGGCCCCGAACTTGTGGGCCATTTTTATACATATTAAACATAGTTCATTCAAATCGTTTTATAATTTATTTATATTGAAATGCAATGCGAATTTACGATATCCCATAATGTCGTATTTTATTTTTATTATTATGATTAGAAACACACTGTCTTGCTATAACTGATAAGTTTTAATGTATTTAAATTCATTGGGTTGAATCGTTAATTTGCATTGCGAAAGAAATAAACCCTATAACTAATATATCCTAAAGCCAAAATAATATAGTAGGTTATAAATATATTATACGACGACGAACGTAATTTGTACGGTCTTGATTTTCGCTCTGTGTATGATGCCCCGCGAATCGGACCTATTGGACGTAGGTTGAAAATATCCATACTTTGAGGTTATTTGACATTTTCTGTATACATTTTGAAGAACCGCATTCAGGACCCAACCACAAAATGCGGAATTATTGATAGTGGATTTTCTTTTACATGTATAGTTTCCACAAACTCGTCACTAGTTTGCGATTAATATTATCGTTGAAAATATTATTATTCTTAACAATATTAATAATATTATAAAGCTTCTGTGTAAACAGTTAAAAACCCATAAATACAGGAATCGCGTCGAATGGAATAATTTTGTCGTGCACTGCTACTGCAATAATGATAACAATAATAATAGCCACAATTGTAATTACGGTTGATTATGATCAATTTTATAACATACCTGAGCGGCCTATCTGTATTGCAGGTTTGAACGACACGATTAACAATTGTTTTGGCACGACTCGGAGGTTTCGGACGGCTGGCTCGATTTTTACTGCATTTATACAGGCGAAAACTATAAAAAACAATAAATGGGTTAAAAATGATAATCTTGCAAACAATACTTGTTATTTTTTTTTTTTTAGCATTATACGAATATTATACTCGCGTGCACGCCACATCATAATACTAGAGTTACGGTTTTGTTTTAAAGAACGTATAATATTATAATACCTTATTTGGTAGAGAACTTTACCCTTCAGTACGCCTTGATGGTACGGACGATATGGCTCATAAAACATTCCTTTCGCGTTATTTTTTTCTTTTATGAGAGACGAGTGTAGTGTAAATTTATATTTTTAATAAAAGTATGATTTTATTTTAATTTTTTTTTTTTTAGTTATAAAAATAATTATAACCGAAGTTAAAAAATGAACGCAGACATGAAGTATATTACAGGAGACGTGTGTTTCGGCTGCCATTATCAATTTAAAATTTAACATTACTGTAGAGGTGTCTGAACACAAATCAACTATAAAATTGAGAAAAAATGTAAGAGAATTTTTTTTTTTTTTACAAGACAGCGTAAAATTTTTATTATAATTATTATTTACTCAGTATGTTTTCTTGTTTTCAACTTTTAAGTAACAATTTAAATAAGTTAAAATAATTTCGTCTTTGTGATCCACACGCATGAGACTTACGGGCATAATACATTGATTTGATTGAAATAATGAGTAGATATTCTATTTTTTTTTATAAATTAGTGTGGGGTAAAATCTTAAGTTTTACTCAACAGTTAAACTGATTTTTTTTTTTTTATACGTGTTATCATTTTTAAGCCGCATTATGAATGTGCTGGAGAAACAATCGAATGGGCATTATCGATATAGGTGAGTAAAGTTTTTTCGTTGGACAATGTTTCAACGAAAATCCAATATATTATATTATGGCATGTGCCGAGTTGGTTATCGCCGTTTGTTCTATTCCATTAGGTTTTCGCAGGCTCCGAGTTTAGCAGAGTGAAAAAACATTAAGGTACTTGTATGTACTTATAATATTATTATTATATTACGGGGAATACACCGAATTATATAGATAATACGATATGACGTAAGTACTTATTGGAATTGTCTATAAAAATTTCTCGAAATATTAGAAAATATGAAACAACTTATGAACGGTATTGTTTAATCAAAAGTCGCGTTCGCGTGTCTTTAATTGCAATGTCATTTCACCGGCATGGGTACACAATGAATATTAAAAAAGGTAAGGTTACAAAAATAAGATTGGGCAAAAAAAGTGTATTAAAAATGCACGTTACTGCATAATATATTAAGTACCATGGAACGTGAAAAGTTGGGATGGATAGACTACAGTGTAATTCAATTTATATACAAAAAGCAACGATAAACTATTGTAATCATAAAATGGTTCCGAGCAAAGCTGGTTAAACAAAGTTGTTTACCTTTGTACTCAAATCGGTTATTCAGAAATCAACAAAAAACACAAAATGTAACAATATTTTTCTTTTTTTTAATACTCTTTTAGAAAAAGTTATTGAAAATAAAGAACTCCTACGACAGTAGTCTACTCGTAATTATCGTTATCAGCTTTTTTTTTTTTTTCGTAAAATAACGAATTCATGTATACATAATTAAAACTGAAATATTGTTCGATGTGTCTGTGAAATGAATAATATTTTTAAATTAATTCATTTTCAAAAGATACATTTTCATGGACAAACATTGGCGTGGTCGGAATTTCTCTTGTAGTGTATAATATTTTAATATAAAACTAACCTGAAAACTAAACATTTGAATATTGCAATAAATACATTGAAATATTCAAATTCAAGGCGAGGGTAAATTAAATTATTTTAATTGATTCTACGCGAGTTAATCAATTTATGATATTCTCAACAGTAACCAAATATTAAAATAATTATTGTTAATGCATTAGCGGCAAATTGAAAATGTTTTTTTATTATTTTTTTTATTGACAATCAATTCGGTATCTATAATACGTACTATAATTTCTTAAATCAACCGAACAAGATGTATTCGTGAAAAAAAGACGATTCGATTTTTATTCAACTGTATATTTATTTATATTTTATAGAGTTTAGCTTCAATCAATTAACTATAGCGATAATTATCTCCTCGTTGCGTGTTTGTCAACCCAAGATCGTAAAATTCCGACCGGTCTACAATATACGATTCTTAAATAAAGTACAGCTTTTGGGATTAACGAAAGTGTCAGTATTTTAAACCGTAAAAGGTGTTTGCAAAACTTCTCTTCATAATATATATTATATTTATAAGGTCGCCTGCAACATAGGTACGATCGGGTACGGTTATAACGGCGTCGCTTTTCCGCATATATATTTTGCCTGTTTAACAACACGATGCGCTGGCTCCCCTCTGGACGTGAAATCTGTATAGGTTTTTATTTTCCATTCTTTTATATCGTTTCTTAAAACCTACACACTTAAGCGCAATATAATTATTATTTCGGTAATGCGCTCAATGCGCATATACCTAGGTAGGTACCTGCAAATCCCTCCGAAACGGGATAACGGTATTAAAAAAGTTTCCTAATTATAAACTTTTACGCGTGTAGGGCTGCACCTATACCGTTTTCGTTTCGCGTCAAATTGACCCTTTTCCGTCCGTGAATGATAGTAATAATAATAATAATAATGCCTATATAATATAAAATAATATGAACATTTATACATTTTCACATACTCGGGTATATTTCGCGCTACATAATGCGCGTAACGTGTCAACAGTGTTGAACACGCCTTGGAAATATTATATCTACAGCTTCCTGTTAAGCACACTATATATTCTCGATTCCAGTATAGAGAGACTTACGTCATTCACTTTTGTACATAGTTTTCGGTCGAATTCATTATCGAAAGTACATAAATCAGGTGCGTACACTCACTTTACGAATATAGAAATTTATGTTCTTTTGATCAAAAAAAAAAAAAACCTACGAGCGGTCGGACTCCGTCATTAGTCACTAGTGTCGAATTTTCCATAAGCCATACTTGTATGTTTCGCGATATTTTATGTAATTATTATTTAATTGATCTTAACTAGTTTTGTTTGTCAGAGTTTTAAAAAATTGTATTAAATTTGTTTACAGTTTGTTATAGTTTTTTTAGCATACAAACCGATGGTGGAGTGAGGGTTGAAACCTTTTGAAGGTGAATTCTCAATAACTAGATTTCTATGTATACATTTTAACCTCGTTACTTAATTTTACGAGTGTGTAGGAATATATAATATCCGGTATAATTTAATTGGCAGTTTATTTAATCAGGATTTTTTTTTTATTATAATTAAATCATTTAAAAGGAAAAAGAAATAAAAAAAAAAAAATAAAAAAAATAAATTTCATTATTTTATTTAGAAAAATAATATTGGATTTTTTCAATTAAATAATTGTATTTAGATTCAATAGGTAAACCAAAAAATGTTTATTTCGTTTAAAAAAATAAATTATGTTTCTATATTATAATATAAAATAAAAAATATTCGATTGATATTACATGTACTCTCATTAGTATAACAAATATAAAATATCGAAATTGCTAAACTGGAATGCCTATAATTTTTTATTGGATCAGTTTAACCAGTTGAAAATATATTCACAAACACGGCGAATAATAATAATAATAATAATAAAAAAGAAACCATTATCTAAAAAGGGTTTTAGCCAAAAGTCCAGAGCATATTGTGTAGAAGACCTGTGTTAGTTAAGAATTTATTATTATACATTCAGTTTTCCAGGGTGTTTTAATAGAAACGCGTATTATGTTCGTACAATAATATAGGTTAAATAGGTTAAAAGTCATCATAATAATGGTCTACCGGGCGTTCTTTGTTAACGGACGTAAAAATAATAATTAGGGAACAATACTAACTTTGCCCCTCATTCATAATATTATTGTACACTCGAAATAATACTATTATCACAACTCTCTTGTAACCAAAATATAAATACATAATAATTTAAAGGAAAATTTAAAAAACAAAAAATTTGGACAAAAAGTTGCCGACAATAATTGTTTTAACAGAATGTATAGTGAACAGAATTATAGTTTTTACAACTTTTTCCAAATGGTCGAAAATAAATATTAAAAGAAGTAGACGTACTTGACCTAGTTCATCAGGTCGCATAATTGTTAATGTAGTTTTTACGCATAGATATATTGTATGCAAAGATTAAACATTGTTAATGTAAAATAATTCTGAATGGAGTAGTGTAAGTCATGTTCGTACCATACATCCAACTCATCTGAACTCGGAAGTCAACAAAAAATAAACCAAAACAAGGATCTTAGGGGTGAATTGTTGAAAATGTCGGGTTATTTTTTTCAAATAAAACACTAATGGCCTGAAATTTACAACTTTTATTTACTTACTGCGTGACAAAATCGGATCATTTTTACAAAAAGTGTTTGGAAAAAAAAACAAACCGTTGTTTGGAATTTCGAAATAATTTCCAAACAATATACAATAACATATTACGTAGACGGAAAAACTAATTTCCCCATACCCCCCCAAAAAAAAAACATTTTTACCCTGAAAATTAATTGTTCAGGTAATTCTTACTTCCAGTCTCAGAGTTATTCAATTTTTCAAGAAAACATTTTTTTTTTTTTGTGAAAATTTTGATTTCTACGTATTAATAACGTTCGGTTTCAATAAATCTCGACTCTAATGTATACGTTATAACGTCGGGTCCATATTCAGAGCTATTTTGCATGTATTTGTAGCGCTAGGTTGATTTCCACGAACGTACCTATCTATAAATTCGAATATTGTCGAGTCCGTTAATCCGTGCATGCGTGAAATAATATTGAGAGAAATTATTTAGTTTATACTGGCGCGCACGTGTTCCGTGCACTATATGCGTTTTATTGCAGGCAGTCCCCGCCGTACTATAAAGTACATGTTCTGCACTACAGTCTGTATGGCTTATAATAACTACACATTATGTATCATTATGTTCTAAGCTCGCAATTTATCTCGATTTACGATATTAATTTATCAACGGTATTTGTCCGTTTAGAAAAATGAGTAAGATCTGTACAGATATATGAGTGCTTATTAAATTTTATTTTATTAAAAAATGTATTTTTTTTTACTAATACCTACATTTCGTACAAATTCCGTTTCCCGACATTTTATCCCGGTTTTTCCCAGATATCATGGAAACCGCTTGAAAAATCAATACACGATTTCTCTAAATTATCATGGGGATGAAATTTCCTTTCAAAAAATCAGCTACACATGATACGTCGGAGAGAGATTTCTGGTAGAAAATTTGCACAACAAATAGAGGGGTATTTTGGATTAAAACAGCCCGAGAGAACGACGGCTCGGGTTTCTAGGCATATCTAAAATGCATTTGTTTTTTCCTGGTTTAGGTAAATGGGAAGGAAAATACAAATCCTTTTTTTTTGTCTTCACACTGGTTTGAAATCAGAACCCTTAGGATGATAATAGGCATAAATAACCATTAGATCATAACAAAAACAGACAATATGAAATTATTTAACATAACACATAATATCCGCATAGTCAGTCCGCTTAATTCTGACTTTACCGTCAATCTGAAATAGACAATATACAAATGTTCAAAAACAAAAATTAATTACAAAAATTAGATTTATTCCGTAGAATTTTTTCGTCAAAATTTGATATTGAAATTCCATTATAAAAAAAAATACTACATTAAACTCAATTTTTTTTTTTACCACAAAGTAAGACTCTTAATGAACCTCCTGTTAAATTTTGAAACATAACTGTTCAAGTCTAACAATTTTACCACAGAGTAATTACCGAATAAATATTACGTAAAAAACTCTCAAAATTAATATGTCTATAAATACCTCAACAATGGTTTAAATTTTTTGAAAATTTTACCACGTCTAGAAAAGGCAAATACAAGTTTTACAAATTTTAAGTTCATCGAGTTGATACTAATATGTTTAACTGAATTACAACAAATAACAAAATTGAAAAATAATAAAAGCATTATTTTCATAAATTTCCCGTTTTTCTTACGTTTTATCCTGGTTTTTCCTAGATATTATGAAAACCGCTTGGAAAATCAAAAAAATGACTTTCTAAACATACAATCTGAACCACATTCTTTTTCTTTTTTATAGTGGAATTTCGTACACGTTATAAAACAAAAAAAAAAATATTATTTCACTAACCCAAAATATGTTTTACGAGAAAAAAATCCAAACAACTGTTTTATTAATCTCCAAATAATTATGATTTCAATAATTACTTGCAGGGTAATTTTTTCTGCAATTTTAAATTGAAATAGTTTTTGACAAATATCGTGACAAGCGAAGGACTGATTTTAAATTTCTTGTTAATTTGAATGTTTTTCAGGGTAGCCTTTATTCAAAATGTTTAATTAAAGTCGCCTATGCCTTAAATGTACTTACTAGTTGACGTATTTAAGGGTCGCGTCTTAAACATTAAGCGTGCGAAAAGTATTTAATGTGAATTTACCTCGTCATCGTGAATTTAAAGTCGTAATAATATTTTTAAATTTGTTTTCTAGAAATATAATTTCAAAATAATACATCACATTTATTATTGATATATTGTGTTCGGATTATCAAAAAGATTTGTTGATACCGTTACGAACTCAAATTGTATAAACACCGTTAAAATAAATTTCATCAATTGTCGTTAGTAAATTAATTGGCTAATTAAGCAATAAACTAAAAAACAAAATGGCAGGTAACATTTTAACATGTTGGGTGAAAAAAAACCCGAGTTAACTGTATGTTTTCTCAAAAAAAAAAAAAAAAAAAAAAAATGTCGTATTATAATAAATATATTATATTTATCTTATATAAAAAATTCTCGGATCACAGTATCTGTTATTGAAATCCTTCGGAACGGCTTGGCCGATTTTCATGAAATTGTTTGTGTATAAATTGGTAGGTCGTACAGTATTTTTCACCCTCCTAACGCCACCTACTATTTTTTAATCATCGTTTTAGTATTTTCGTAAATATTCGCGTACATACACGAGCAACGCCAAATAATTCAGCTTATAATATAATATAAGTACAACTTTTTTTGTCGATTTTCGTTACCCCGGTAACAGGGAAGGAAAAAAATAAATGGCGATTAATAATTATTATTAGAACTCAGTCGGAAAATATGCCGCGATCATTAAAATCGGTTCACCCGTTTTTGTGTTATAATCGGTGTAGCTTACCTTACTCCGTTTCATTTATAAACGATTTTTGTTGATTCAAGAGTCGACGCGGAAAAGAGAACTGTTGGAGATTATTATTATTACTACAATTCGCGCTATTCAAATAGTTCACGATAAAACGCATTTGCTGCCCACTGTCCACCCATCCGTTATCGTTCAATTCTGACGCGGCCGAACGCAAAAATGAATGCGGGTAAAACAATGACAATACAAATTGGCACGGGGGTACGCCTGGCGCGGGACAGCTAGTATAAATATACGCATATGCGTATTAAAGTGTTATTTTGCGATATTATTTGTATACGAATTAACATTTATGTTCAACGTCAAAAACGTCCGAGGATATTTTTAAAATCGAAAGATTTTTCATTTTAAACCAATAGCCGAGCGCATAATCCAAATAAACTAATTAACGTCATTATATGAAGTTTTGTTTATATCCTTTAACAGCAGTAACCCAATTTCACCGCCGTAAATGTATGTGTTTATTTATTTTCCTTTTTTTTTTTCTTCTCCTTCTTCTTTTCCTCTATTTTATTTTAGTCTCTCACTTTAAAAGCTGTCTAGAGCTAACAATAGGATTTATGGGGGTTTATCAGATAACACAGAGGACGATAGCCTTTTGAAAAGCGTGACCCGGAACACAATGAAGGGCTTTTGTTCAACCGCGGCTTTATGGCGCAAGTTTCTGTTCGATTTACTTAATAAATCGAGAAATTTTCTATATCTCCGCGGCGGCGGTGGTATGCCCACACGCCAATTTGATATAAGTGAACTTGATAAAAGTTTAAAATGGTGGCATTTCCTTATTTGATCCCCTTTCTTTTACAAGGCATGCCTCACGATAACATTTGTTCATTTTTATTTAAGTAGAGAGAAAATACGTGTTTTCATTTTTATTTTTTTATCGATTTTTGTGGATATGGAAAAATTATTTCAAATCAAATTATAAAACGCACAATGTATCATATCGTTCGAAGAAATATTTTATTTACAACAAAAATAGCATTACGCTTATTTCTTAAAAAATATAGTACCAGGTTGCAAACTTCACAAATATATTATATTACAATATATACATACATAGATATGTATATGTGTTACTTTTATGGTTTAACACTAATTATTTCGAAAACTATTGACATTTTTCAAAAACAATTTTTTGGCAATTTAAGAAACAAGAAAACCTAAAGTATTTCAATACCATTATTCCTTGTCGTCCTTATTTTTGGAGGTGAAATGACTTCGTGCCTACTTTTGGTTTTAATTTAGGAACCAAAATTAAAAGTGCCATAAATCGATAGTCTTAGTTAAAATAAATTTTCGGTTTGAGATTTTTTGATTTCATCAACCCATTTACGAAGTATTCTACTTTAAAGTTTTGGATGGGGGAAATTAATGGAGTATCTACTACGCAAACATTGTTCATCGTATTACAACAAAAATGATACTCCGACTTTATACCTAGTTAATTCATTTAAATAATATTTTATTTTATCTTATATATTATATAGATAAACACATTAATCTGAGGGTTATCTAAGATAAAAATTACCGTTTTTTCAAGCAACTTTTATCCATGCAAAGTATACATAAAAAGTGTGTTATGCAAATATCAAAATATATGAAATAATTGATTTTACTAGCTGGTATTTCGCACTATTTGTTTCATTTAAAGAAATATTAACAAATACAATTATTTTTATTTTATTTATCCAATTTATCTTATTCGAGATAATTTAAATATACGTTATCATATTTATCTGTATTTAGATTAGTTCGGGGCAATTATTTTTTATTTTTATCTAAACACAGTTTACTTATCTACATTTCAACACTGCTTGGAAGTGATTAGGTCATTTTCATCAACCGTAGATTTCATGGTAAGTTTTTCAAATTTGTTCCGAAACTATAGAGATGTATGATATTCAGCCATCAAGATTCTCACTAGGTATTTCGAAGTTTACGCGTGCTTAAAATAGTATAAAAATGAAAAGTTTTCATTCTAAGTAAAATAAATAAAATACAAATAAAAATGCATCGTATAATATTACAGGTACTCTTAAAAAAAATACGCACGCAATACGCGATTTAAAATAGTAATGCAGTGTTGAGTATAATGTTATTAGATTTAAATTTTAACGTGACCGGTTTCAGAGAAAATCCATCATCGGGGAAATAATATAAAACAATTTTATCTCAGTTTTGCGAAACCGGTCATAATATACTAAATCGAAATCTAATGTTACTGACAGCTTTGCAGTATATTATTTTGAATCGTATAAAATGTATTTATGTCGGGGTTTTTTTTTTCAGAAGTCTGCGCTTGGCCTTTTTTTATTATACATGATTTACAGGAAAAAACTCTCATGCTTTGTTATAAAGTGAATTGACTTTGATCATCTGTTTTTTGTCAACAAGTGAAAGGCTTCTTACAGGACTTTGTAACTTGTGTGCCTAAAAATACAGTTATTGATGTTTCAGATTTCCATTTTTTTTTTTTAATTTTGATTACACATTAACAAAATTTTAGAGTTCCCACTAGGAAGTTTTTACATATCTGACAAAAAACGAAATTATCGAAATCTGATCTCTATAGATATGATAGATTTTACTTTAAATCATGTTTTGAGCGAAAACCCAGTTCATGCGCAAGTCACTCGATAAACAATTAAAAAAACTAATTGAATCACTTATGGTTTAATTGGTTTAGGTTTTTGTTTAATTGTAAATGTTTATAATTTGTATAAATCTAAAATCAAGAAAGTGGATGGCTACTACTCTAACTTTCAGAAGAGAGGCAAAATAAACAAAATTATAAAAATATATGCTAAATTTGGAATCACGATCAAAATTCGAAACTATACAAATTTGATAAAAACGAACTTTTTCCGACTGGTTCATTTAACGAATATCGTTATAATACGAATATATTCGATTAAAATTTCATCAGATTCATTTTTCTTTTTCTTTTTTTTTACTCTAGGTATTTAACGCTTTATGTTCACGCTCAAAAAGTATGTTTTTCCTTAGGTAAGTAGTTGTTGTTGTTTCTCGCGTCTAATACCTAAGTCAACAATAAAACGAAATATTTATATACCGGATTACAAAGGTTCAAGTTTTATAATGATCGTGTTGCCACTTCAGCATTTTTCATAGCATTTCTATACAGACGAGTACATATACTCGTATTTCTAAAAAAGAAATGAAATTAAAATTTGATACCTCTGAACGTTATATACTTACGTACGTACAATAAGTATGTAGTCCATTGCATCTTTTATTAAAAACAAAAAAAAAAAAACCCTATTCTTATGTTTCGAATAAAACAGTAAAACACTGCAGTTAACGGGTAATATTTCAACGATTGTCTATGTAAAAAGTCGATAATATAAAGTAAAATGGTACTAAAAAGAAAAACAGGCTAACATATTATGCCAGATAGTGGTATCAATCATAGTAAATCTTGTTACTACATGATTTTAACCTATTTAATAAAAGCAGTTGAATAACATTTCGAACGAAATGAAAACTGCGTAGGAATTGGTTTTCGCAAACCTGCATGGAATCGGCAAACTTTTAAGTCAGTAATTTTGATACATTTGTCAACATCGGAGGTGTTTTCGTGACAAATTTCGTCTAGTTGGTAGATTGGGGAGGTCATATTTTGATTTTCTTTCTATATTGTTCAATTATGGGAAAGACGCCAGAAGCAAAGAACAGCAATATTTTCGACAAAACGGTTTACGTTTATTTCGATTGTGGTTGTTTTTTTTTTTTGTATGGTAATTCGGTTAAAAAAAGATCAAAAATGTTCATCAAAATAGTAACTTGAAAGTAGTAAAATATTCAAATTATATTACTTCGGATTATTTATAGCTATTTTAAATCGTCGTAATATTGTTTATTGGTGGAATTTTCTTTAGTTTTATGTGTAGGAAAATAAATTTTATAAATTTATGATAAATACGAATAAATTATTTTTAATGTAGTTTATTTTGTGTTGTTCACTGTTAATCAATACGGCTTTTAATCGAAATCTGCTGTAAACCGTTTTTCGTTTGCAATGATTATTATAGATTGCTCTATATATTATAATATGAAACACCTTCCCGACTTGCCACACACAACTGCAGTGACCAACCCATTTACTAAGAAGTGCGTCCGAGTTTTTTTTTTTTTTTTTTTTTTTTCGTAACTTTGCAATGAATTATTACTATTGATACTGTACAAATATTGTTAATTACCAAACCAACGGCATCGTCGTGCGTGCATCGCGTTAATATATTATACAAATACAATCAATTTACGAACATTATTGCTAAACATAAATTCGAATAAATAATTGAACGCAACCGATTCTGCCGCGAGTCAACGCAAAACGAATAATGCATTAAGTATTATTAACGTACAAACTAATTTACCGCTTCGGAAAATTACCACTTGAAAATCTTTTCAATTATATAATTTAGTTTCGCCAAGTTTCGTTATTACTTAAACGAGTTACTCGGCGAAATACCGTTCGAGTGTCGTAACATTTGCACATATTTCATATTAAAGTAATAATAATAATAATAATAACAACAACAATATTTACGTTATACTTAAAACATATTAAAATGTACGTGTTGTACCTATACCTAGTTAGAAAAAGTACGCCTACAACACTTGATTAACATTCATTTTGCATAGACGTTAATACGAACAAATTATAAGTACCCGCAAAAGCGAAAAAGTAATACGCCATTAAAAAAAAAAAAAAAAAAAAATATTTATGTATATATGCATAGTATTTAACTCGCGAAATAAAATTACATTATTCTCGGCTGTTTATGACTTTATATTAAACTTTTAGGGAGGGGGGGGGGTTGTTGGGGACAGAGGAAACGGTGAAAATTTTATAAATCTTATGAAACTTATTTTTGTTTTTTTTTTTTTTTTTTTTAGAACTTTTTGTTTTTCCCCTTATATTATATTAAAACCCAAATCATACGGTCTCCGGGGCGATAATTCGAAAAAGTTTATAATGAGAACGAGAAGACCCGCGGAACTACGTTATACTACGTGTGTAATAATAATATAACATCACCTTTATCTATACCGGGGCAACGCGCGCCGTTCTTATAATTAATAAACTACCGACGGCGAAAGTTGTAATAAGAAATTTGTCTGGGGACCGTCGGGGGCAAAATTTATAGCGTGTATACACCCCACACCTATTCCTATATATACGCGTGTAAAAGTAAAACATTCTGTGTGTACTTAAGATATACGTGTAATTTATACGCAGAATGTGTATTATATATAGCTGCGTACAAACACACGCACACACGCACACGCCTAAAACATATACGATATTGTATACGTATATAATATTTAGTCAAAACGACTAAAGTTTTAATAGATTACTTGTTCGGAAATTATAAAATAATATACACCTACGCACGGATAGTAATAATAATAATGATAACAAGTGTATATTATTTTATTGTGTACCGCGAGGAGATTAAAATAATAACGTTGGGTAGGTATATTATTGGATGGATATCCGATGGTTGAAATATACAAGTTTATTGCATATAATACACTCGGCTTGTTATTATCACACACATAATAGCTGCGTAAAAGGATATAACAAATATCAATTTTTTGCCACGAAAAATATGTTGGCTTCCTTTACGCTGCCGTTTTTGTTTTTATCGTCAAATATTTGATTGAGAAGGGGTGTATATGCAATTACCTTATATATTTCGACCATGGGATATCACGAGTGCGTCCTGAAAACGGGACATAACTTTTTTTTTAAAAGGATATTTACCTTGTCCATAGTTCGTAGTGCATCCGCGGTGTTATCACAAATTATTTTAAATTGTTAGCAGTCGTATTGATGCAGCCATTGTTAGTTTCCTATTTATACCTATTTAAAAAATGATAAACTTAATAATTGAAATACTGATCAGTGAGGAAACAACATTTTCTTTGAACTTTGATAATATAACTCAATAAGACTAGAGAAAAATCATGTACCTTGTAGTAACTATAGTCTAGTGAACGGGTGTAGCGCCGTATTTTTTTCCCGTAACCTGATACTGATTTAGTGCCGTAATTTTCAAAATTTTTATATTTTCACGTGCACAAAAATTTAAATACTACGAGTACCTGCTTTAAAGTTTATGCATTTCTGCATTTCATAATACTCTACCAACCTAAATGGGTACACTCATTACATGTAATCAATAATAGATAATAAAATAACCCAGTATGTTTGGGATTTAAGTCAGTTCACCTCCTCGTAGTGCACCTTGGGACTGGGTAACTCTTAATGGGACGTATCCGAGGACTGTTGAAAAAATGATAAGAAAAGTAAACAAAGTAACGAACCAAAGCATTCGCAATCGTATTCTGCGTATTTTATTTTAATCTCGAGACCCAATTATCAGAGAGGAGGGAAAGGGGTGATGTTGATTACAGCCGGTTAGAAATTAGAATCTAAGAGTTTTCGGACATAAGAAAGATATTGGTCCGGTGTAACCACGGAAATTAATCCCACCTCTGGTAATATTTAAGAAGAGAAATTATGCATACTATTTCGTTAACTATCAAGGAACAAAATTTGATTGGGAAGTGATTATTTATTTCTAGTAATCCCTTAACTAGACCCAAAAGATATTACCAGTAAAATGTCACGAGCATTAAAAACAACTACTTCCGGGAGTCAACACACACGTATGTGGTTTACGTTTTTAAATTTTTAAATGCAATTTTAAGTGATCGCATTTTCCAATGAGTGATTGATAAATTATTAGAAAGTCGGAAGAAAAAATATAATTATAGAGCTTTTGCGCAAAAATAAAGGTAACGAGATACACATAGTCCTATCGTCTATATTATAGTATGCATTTTTAGGTGAGAAACGTGTCAAAAATGTCTACTAGACGGGTAACTGACTATTCAACTGACATTAATTTATAATTAAATCATAATTTATTTAATGCTTCTGTCAGGATACGAAAATAAACAAAAGTTTTAAAACTAATCGTGGTTTTAAGTAAAATTAATAGTTATAACGTGGTTTTTTTAAAAAGATTTTGTACTTATATATATATTTTCTTTTCTTGCTATTCATAATGTTATTTAATAAATTCATATCAAATTGTGTTTTTTCTTTTAAAAACTTCTTTGACTTTATAGGTATTTATTCATTTTTAAATTCTACCATCCGATCTTTAATTAACGTACCTAATAATACATAATGAAATCTTGAAAATAGTTATTTCAAATTAATTTTTTTCAACCAAGTTTTTAAAGTTTTAACATAAAGTATGAATTATTCATTAGTAAATGAGTCAACTAAAAATGGACTTTAGAACGAAATTAGTAACAATTTGTTTTCCAAGATTTTCCAAAATGAACCTTCTTAAAGAATCCTATTAAAAAACTTACCCGAAACCATAATAATTTTCCAATATTTTGTTCACTAAATAAATATTTATTTATTTGTTTTTTTCTAATACATTTTTATTTCATAAAAAATTAATTTAAATGTTAATAAGAACGTAGATGTTTTATAGTTTATTATACCGCTATTGCTAGTTAGCTATTGCATTATATTATTAACTTTGTTTATATACCTCACTATATAAATATGAAAGTCTGAAATTAATTTGCGTGCATAATTCAAAATTAATTATAAGAACAAAATATTGCTGTAAGCATAGTATAACTATACGTTATTCACCGGCGATATCCGTTCTTCCATTAGCTCAAATTTCTGTTCGTATTACTCAAACGAATTCTTCTTTCATCGACTGAATGGCAAACCTATGAATACCTTCTAAAAATATATGTTATAAGGATTTCAAAATATTCCTTAATATATATTCCATCGATTGTGTAGTATATTTTTTTATGTATATAAAAGGAATTTTCGAAACAGAGGAATGTATAGGTTTTCTATTTCCCCGAAATTGAATATATTTTTTTTTTTTTTTTTAGAAAAAAATATTATGATCATATCATAAGAAAAGTATATTTTAAAAACAAATCATATATTTTTTTGGTCTCTTAAGGTCCTGCATTTCCATTATTATATTAAAGGTACAATATTCGATAGGGAGTTCTTTAAAGATTTTTCGATAGAATATTATTGATTTTTAGCTACATAATTTAGTTTTATTATAAATATATGTATTTCTGTCTGTAACACGCATATAAGCAGCACCTATTTTTTACCACCAAGTACAAATCACGACAAACCACTTGTGTCGCGATAAAATGTCAAATATTTTTGCAGGAATAAAACAATTTTATTCACACGAAACTAAAAGAAAACTAGAATATTTCGAATGGCTACAAACAGCTCAAAAATCACTAGAATATTATGTAAATTTACTGCGTCTATAAAAGACAAATACAATTGTTCTACGAAAATTCTGAGTATTTACGATTATTGTAAACAACTAAAAAAAAAAAAAAAACAATAAATCAAAAAAACCGTTATCGCGTACAATTTCCCTGTTTTCCTACGTTTTTTCCCCATTTGTTAAGAAATCAACCTTCGTGCACAAACTATTCAAAGTCTTCTTTTTTACAAACTGCTGTACACCCGATGATCACGGAGCACAATTGTTGGCAGAAAAGTTGTCAACAGACAGAAAAAACACATCATAATAAAACCAGTACGGTTTAATATTATTATGATACCTATTATGTATGGAAATTATATTTGTCGTTTTTTTGTAACCCCGTTAAATTTCAACACGGTTTATTATCGCGCGTATATTTAACCGTTAAATTCAATATTATTTCTTTGTTATGTTTTCACATTCCCGTAAAACACGAACTCTAAAAATATCATAGACATGACGACAACGGTATTAAACGTCTATACTACAATTCCGGTATGAATATTTATCGACAAAACGTATAAACCGTCATTGTGTTCCTGTTAAGACGACAGTATTAAACTGTTTTTTTGTCGTGTTTTATTGAAACGGCTGAAAATAATTTCAATGAAACCGTATACACTTCAAGTACCTGTCACCCACCGCGGTAGTCCGTGTCTGTTTGAACAACTAATTTACGTCATAATTATTATTGACAAATTACAACGTGAAATAATTTTGTTTGTAATTGGTAATGTATGCGGATAGAACCACGCGAAGGATTTTATGTAAATTTTAGACATCGAACAGAGCGCGAAAAGCTATTATTATGGTTTACAATGATCTGCCGTAACTATTATTTTTTTTTCGTTCGGGTTTGTCTCGTGGAAAACTTTTCGCGTAGTAAAAATGTTCAGAAAGTTTAAACAATTACTTTTTTAAATACGGGTAGGTAACTGATTACGGAAGGAATATATACCTATTACGCATACAATATATATTGTGAAAAACGGATCATTTATCAAAAAAAAACTAGATCCGATGTCGTTTAAATGACGGAACAACCCAATAATAAAAAGAAATTCCGAGCGTGTGGAACTTTTATTTCCCGTCCGTATTCGTTATGGTTTTTATCGGTGAAATCAGATTTCCGACTGTTATTATTCGTCCGTATATGTATTGTTAGAAAGTAGAAATCATTAGTTCATATGTGTTTATGACGCGACGAATAAGAACAAACGCACTGAAAATGTTGAAAATGAAATCATGAAACGAATCTATGTTGTTAATGATTAAAACAAATTTAAATCAAAATCACTGGATCGTGAAGAGTAAAGTCACCCTGTATAATAATCAAGGAACCGCATAATATTATAAATACATCGTAAGCCTTTAATCGTGACGATGTTATTTGCAACGTGGAGTCGCCGTATACCTACTTCTCGCTCCCGTGATATTACGATTTAATGAGCGTTCGGTAGTCGGCTTAAACAGAGGAAAAAATATGGGTTTTTTTATTTTTTTTTTTTCAACAGAAGAAAATAGGTTTAGGTATATAATAATAAATACCTACGCGATGAAGTGCCGGAAGTGACATACACGCAAAATGAGACGGACTTAAAGGATTAGAAATCGCGCGTACGGGGGTTGAATAAAAATATTCAGAATCCGAAAAATATATTGTATGCAAATATAAAATCATACGGCCGTGGCTTTTGAAGGGGAGCACAGGAGCATCGACCCTATCTA
This sequence comes from Cinara cedri, assembly GCA_902439185.1. Classification (NCBI taxonomy): domain Eukaryota; kingdom Metazoa; phylum Arthropoda; class Insecta; order Hemiptera; family Aphididae; genus Cinara; species Cinara cedri. Next base: position 190,080 of record CABPRJ010001002.1, on the reverse strand, counting down.
TCGGCCTAATTTTTAAATATTTTTCATCGTACACTCGTCATAGTGAATAAACGTTGATTTGTTGAAATTGTATGCGGTTTATTTTCAAAATCATTCATTGAATAATTATGCAAGTAATGTGTTTTTAAATGCCGTTAAGGAAATTACGCTATCAGCCATACAATAAATACTGCCTATTAAATGCAATTGCTCCTATTCTCTATTGAAAATTCCAGATTACTCCGCTGGGCCGCGGAACTCCAAAGTACCCACAGATATTATATATTATAATAAACTAGATTGCTAACCGAATAAAACACGTGAAGTTTTTAATTCGCCATTTTATTCGCACGCCTTACTATCTGTTTTTATTTTATGATAACTGTTACATCTAAGTATATAATTGGGAACGACTTAGGTCTACCACGGTAACAATCGTAAAAAAATAGATACAACAGTTATCAGTAGGACTCATAACTTGTAGCTCTGAAAGTTTAAAAACAGTTATTATAAGCGTAGAAATATATGTTCTTGAATTTTTTTTATATGAGCCCTAAAATATGAAATAAAGATAAAAATAATTATACCGGAATACCTAGAAACTATACAGATAAAAAACTAACGCACGTAATACAATTGTAGGATCTTCCATGCCGATGGAACATCTTCTTATAGTCCTCTGAGTTGCAGCGGACTCTAATAGAAACAATAACGATGAAGATATTAAAGACTGATTAAAATAATAATGTTATTAAATATGAAAGATACGGTATTTTTTAAGTGCTAAAAAAAGAAAAATAGCACTTAAACAACGAAATACGCTACATATACTTTAGTTGTTTCCTAAAACAAATTTATAGTTTACATAGGTATCTCTAAAATCAATAAAAAAAAAAAACCACGAATGTTTAAAAGTATGAGTCGAGCCCTGGTTATCAGTTATCGCAGGTAAATTGCTGACAATACCCGTGACCTAAAAAAATAAACGGGAGTTTTATACAAGTATTTGGACAATAAATAGCACTTGGCTATCTAATAGTTAGGTAAAAAAAAATTATGAAAGTATTGCTAAAAATTGTTGAATTTATCAAAAATAATTTGTATGTATTTAAAATAGTGTGTTTAATACGCTTGTACTAATCCAGGCACCCATGCTTGACAACGGTTAGCGCCTAATAAATATTTTCATTGAATACAGACAGTTTATTATATACTAATACTAAAGAAACCTTGGCAATAATATAATACATATTAATTAATTCAAAATACCTGTCAATACGGCGTGCGCTGTGAAATTATATTATGTTATTGTCACACTGACACCGCTACGTAATTTACGTTTTATTCGTTATTTCAATGTGTTTTATCATTCTGAAAAATAGTTGGCAATATAAAAATTATTATTGTAGCCTCTCTCTCCCTCCCAAATTATTTTTAGCTACTGTTCTAGCAGACACTTATGAACAATAAAAAGTCTTGTTATTTGTGAAGAGGAGTCAAGGGAAAATCTCGAAAAGGGAAGGGTTGTAACTTGTGGTAAAGGTTATTGATTTAAAGATCAAAATAGAAAGTTCTCAGGAGAGTCAAAGTAGTTGGTAACAAGAAGTCTAGAAACACAATAGTTGTACTAAAACAGTCGGTTTCCGAGATTTTCAAAATGCTTCTTGATGGGAAGCTCCGGGCAGAAATCGGTCTAAAACTGTCGGTTCCTGAGATAGTCAAAATGTTTACTGATGTAACTCTCCGGGTGGGCATTAATTGAGATTACATGGAACATAAGCATTTAATAACGTCTCTCGTTTTTATGAAGTTTGTCACACATAAATTATGTTTACGACATTTGGATTTCAAATATTTCATTATTTTCAATAAAAACATATTTTTAAAAACACGTTTCACATAATTTATTTATCTACATAATTTGTATACTAAACTAACGTTTCTTACAATTAAATATAAATATAAATTAAGTAAATTCCATTATTATAATTCCATATAGATACCTAATGTTATGTATAATATCAGAAAGCTTAACATTTTCCCCTTATTTCCGGTGCTCAATGTACAACATTATTTTACGGTACACATTTTAAATGCACAAAGCAAATATTATACTTGATCAATATGGTCAATAGTCAAACTGGATTAGGTACCCACGACATATTTTAAAATGCACCATCTATAGGCGCGTTTCATGTATGTTATTGGTGGTTTTTCTATGCAATTTAAACTCGACGCTCTATTGTGTATAAAATATGTAATAATACCTATTAAAAAATCGAAATATAATACAAAGGTGCATAAACGGCGCTAGTAATATAATTAACAGGGGAATTTTATCCCGTGATGAAAGCTGAAATTAACATCTATCTACTTCTTAAACATTTTGGGGAGAGCGACCACTGGTCCCTCCACTCTCCTTCCCCTACCGTCTTAACCACTGATGTTACCACTCCTTAAACAAACACTGGTCATAAATACTTTGACTCGTATACTTTACAAGCTTCGAGTTCCCGATGTAATAGATTAGTAGAAGGTTAGTAATTCAGTAGTCACTAATTTTATATAAGCGTAAAAGTAACTTACTCGGTAGGCGTTAGTGGTTGTTAGGTAGATTTATCTAGGGGTTCACGGTTTAAACTCGACAGTGCAGTAACAATGTTGACCTGGTAATTTTTTTTTTTTTCGATTTGTTTTTCATTAGTGAACACGTTATGCATGATGTTTCCAACAAACATAAATATTAATATACGATAATGGATATTTCCTATTGCGGGGTATACACGGTGATGTTTGTCAACGTTCGATTATTTAGGATTATATTATATGCATATATACCGTTGCATTGTTTAATAATTTCACGCATGCCTCTATGAATTTGATCAAACCCAAAGAAAATATTTGATATGACATATGCAACAACTATATGTATGATACACACTATACATTTATATAATTCACCAACTGTTTGCAGCTTAGGTCTACGTAAAGTTATTCTGTCACGTTGCATTTAATTGTTAAACGAGAACGAAATTTACGGAGGTCCTACGCTGCAGGGCTCGGAGCACTTATGATGTGTTTACAGTTATCGAATTACGTACACTAAATGACAACTTTCGTAATTAACAGTGAGTTGTTAAATCGCATTACGGTTGACAATAATAATAAAATATTGTATTCCCCCACTATATGTATAGTAATAATATGACGTTGTACTTCCCGACATATAATTATTATTAGTCATCAATAGTTTTGTACAAAAATACATTTTAAAACATTTAGATACAGATGATAGAAAATTGCTAGAATAAATTTCCAGGCTTTTATCTAGATAAAAAATACAACAATCAGAAACAGACCTCTGTCACCGGAGTCGACCCCAAATGTTTTGTATGACCGACATTTTCTTTGCAAAACAGTGTATAACTGAATACTATAATAATAAAATATTATACTACAATAACATTACACTACTTCAAAAGATAATATGATAGAACCAGAAAATCTACCAAAAATCTTGCTCTGATAGTCCGATCATCAATTTTAGAGGTGATGGTATTTAGTTGAAATGGTTATCTCGTTGATGCAATGAGATGGTAATTTTGTATTTTATTTATATTGCAATTCTTAATTAGGGCGGAAACCTTAGAAAAAAAAAAAACGTCAGGAAAACTTTTAACCGATACATTTTCACATTAATAGTTTCTGTTATATTAATTTTATTTTTTATTCAATGAAAAAATAATTATAGAAGCCGGAAATTTCACTGAATACTTATATAGATAGAGTTTCTAATATACAGTTCTTACCAGGTACTCCAAATTATATTGACACATTTTCAGTTACAGCTGTTCAACATATTCAAGTATTTTAGGATTTTATTTGATTTTATGCGCTTTTGATGAGTTGAAGTTAGTGGGGGAAAAAATGTTAATGATTGTAACATTTTTGTTTGTATAATGTGCACTTTGGGCTTAAATTTTAAAGAAAATTAATTTTGATAAAAATGCAAAATGTGTACTATCCTATCAGTGGAGGACACTGGGATCGTTTGAGTAAAGGGCGAATTTTATTAAAAACCAAATATAATAATAACCCATATACACAATATAAACAATAATGTATAGACTACGAAAATAACGTAAAAATTACGGTCCAAGGTGGGCGATTGTCTCCCTCCTCTTGTATACTTCATTGCATCCTATGCTGCGTTCCACTTCAAACAAATAGTGGAGGTAAGTAAGCTTAAATGTATGAAAAATTAGTTGGGATACTCTGTTCGCCCAATTCGATCACTTCTTATCACCGGTTAGAAATCTAGTTTATTGTACACGTCTATGGACAAAACAAAACACTGGCCATCACCATGTCTTTTCCGTTGTCGTCGTCGTGTGAACGGAAACCCGTTGGCACTTTTAGCCGCGTGAATGCGTGATATTCTACGATAATGATATTAATTAATTCGTTTATCCGGAATTATTACGTTTTCGAATAAATCATTGCCGTCTTTTAACGGTCACGCGATCGACGTAGTGTGAAGGATTGCCTATTATTATTATTATTATTATTTTTCTTCTTTTTTTTTTTTTTTATCGCACAGTATAATAATATTATCGTCTACGTACGGGTAGGTGGGGTACAGAACGAATAATAACTTTGGCGATAAGTGAGTGTAGAGGCGGCAACGCGAGCTCCACTATATTATGGGCGCTGTTGGTCCAATAAAATATATTTCCTGTTGTATAGTAGATTAATGTGTTTCGGGCAGGAAACAGAAGTTGATGGAGGCGTGCCCGCGTGCACGCTCATTCATTCAACGGAGAGGTACCTATACCTACGACCTATCTCGCGCGGAACTCGAAAAAAAAAAAAAAAAAACTCTAAGTAAGACTGATAACAGTTCGAAACAATGGGCGGCGGCGGTAAAATATAATAATACATTAACAACGAGAAAATTTCGCATTTTTAATAACCCGCACCAGCCGCGGCCGCCCAGTGAGTTTCGAATATATTAAAATCCCCGCGCCCCAGTATACTTATATACAAGTACGTACGGAATTATAATAATTTATTATAACAATGCAAATTAGTGAAATTCATCAATGTCACGAACATTATCGGAACCGCATCTACATGAATTATGTCTATTGTGTATAATATTAAGAAATTTCTATCAACACATAATGTTTGATCCCATCAGAAAATCATCATCTCTAATATAATATATTTGTACTCGCGGTGTACAGGATGATCGGTATAACGTACAAGATACTCATTATCCCGGAAAGTATGAACTTTTTTTGAGGAGGGGGGAATGTATGAAAAAAGCATTGCTGAAATGTCACCCTTGTTTTTTGACACCCTACATTTTTGGGGGGTTTCAAGATAACTGTACCTTTATTTTGGTTTTTAAACGAAAACCAAACAAAACAGAATAAAACCAGAAAATTCTCTATGAACAGATTTTAAATCAATTTTCGCGGAAAAATTTTAAATTTCCATCGATCTTCTGAGAAGATAATCCATTTTAAAGTTTATCATTTTATGGTTGAATAGAAAATGGTAAAGCTCTATTCAAATTCCACTTGGTGCGTTGTCACACAGATTATGTTCTCCCTCTCTCTCTCTCTCTTTTTCTACCCACAAAACGACAAACGTAATATTTATGTTACTATTGCAGTTCTGTCTTACATATAAGTTATAGTTCAGTAGTGTAGTATAGATATAACTTCTGTATTATTTTATTTCACTTTTTCCGAAATGTCTATCGTTCGGTAAACTTTAAACCACAAATTTTAAAAAGTAAAAATCTCTAAGATCGTGTGTATTAAACTTGATATTTTAAAAACCTAAACAATATGTTTATTATAATACGGTTTCATAATCATATTATTAACTTAATAAACGTTACTGGTATTGATATTATGAAATAGAAAATCGCGTTTAAATTGAAAGTATATAGAAATAGCGCTATGAAATATCTGAAAAGGTAGTTTTATCCGTATTAAAAGTAAAACCGTTTGAAGTTTGTTAACTTTAATACCTACTTGTAATATTTTGACTTAAAAAATATAATGCATTTTGTTCACTACCTTGAGGGGTTATTAACGGTAAAACGAAATTTATTCAAATTGCAAGTCAAAAATTGTAAATAATATAACAATAAAGGTACTAAGTTTATTTTTAATTATTTTCAAAGCTCGAACATTTTTAAATATTTATTTATTCTTTTATTATTTATTATAAATACAATTCTTAGTCGAGTATAATTTTTATAATACAATTAAAAAAAAAAATAAAAACGTTAACTGTGTCGATAAATTGTACGACATAAAATTTAACATTTAAATTTCTTTACTATAATATTTTTATATTACGTATTCGAGAAGATGTAAATAAATTAAAATTCTTAATTAATACAATAATATTTTGTCATCAATACACATAATTTTATTTTTCATGTTAAATGATAAACTTTGAATGAAAAAAAATAATTTAACTAAATATACTATCACTTGTGCGTTCTCCGTGTATTTGCTTCTTATAAAACTTAATAGCATTCACTATGAATTAGCGACTTAATTTCGCATTCTAGGGGGGGGGAGACTTTATCGTCTAAATTAGTGCGTTTCACATGTGAACTGCTGAAGACGTAGGATAATCATTTGAATTTTTCGCCAATTACTATTAAACTAATTAGATACCAAAGTATTAGATGTATTAATAGGTGGTTTAGTAGACAATTAGAAGTAATAGGTGTTTACTATTCAAAGAAATTAATAGATAGGTACTAAAAATTAGTAATTTATTATAAAGAAACATGTTTCAGTGCCCAATAAAATTAATATTAATATGTTATAAATAATTTGAGTATGTCGTAAGAAAAATTTTAGATATCTTATCTTCGCATTGGAAAACAAATTTAATTTGTATTATATAATTGCAATATGAACAACTCTTGAATAATAACAGTTGTAAGCGTGATAATCATGGACGTGAATGAGTAGACTATCAGTTTTAGTGATGGTGCATTATGATATGTGTAATATAATATAAAGATGCAAGAATAATAATACGGGATAAACCGACAACGTTTAAGGGGATTAAAATTTCTTGGGTTTGCACGACTCCATGGTCTCCCCTAAAAGTTACTGACTAAACGTAACTTTTTCCCCAATCATTAAATGACGCGACACTTCTACCCAAACTTTACTTGAAAACTTGCATCTGTTTGATAATTGAACTAACCATCCTTTAACCTTAAATGCTTTCCTTAGTTAGCTCTCGCCGTGTCAACACGATTATTCCCTATACAAAGTCGGCTAATTCAGTAGCGTACCATTAATATACCTATATAACATGTTTCGCACACGATAGCTATTACGGTACACCAAATAATTGTACAGTACTTACGAAAAAAAATTATTTAAAAAAATCAATACGACATTAAGGTCAATTAAAATCAACCGTTCGAGTTTTGTTTTCCTCCGTAAATAGACGTGCACACGATTGCAAGTCGTAATTTATTTATCGCCCAGAGAACATTCACCGGATACGCCTAACTCGATCTAAATATTTATGTTTGACGCGGCAAACAAATGTACACGAACACTATACACCTATGTATATATATATGTGTGTGTGTGTGTGTGTGTGTGTTTGCGAAATAGTATACTAATGAGACATGGCTAATTAATTATATATTTTATGTACAAGTATACACGCATATATACGTGTACAATGTGTACTATACGTGTACTGCCGCCGCGAGTCAAAAGGGAACTGTTTCACGAATCCGACGGTTATAACAATTAAAAATTTAGATCGCGCGGGTAAACAATAGAGCGGGGTGATAAATTTTATACGCGCGCGTTTAAATAACCGTTCGCTGTCCGCTCCGCCTAAATTTTAAACTGCCACGTTACGTACATTATGGACTCGTAAACGCGCGGTGTAACACGCAGTATTCGTAAGGGTTAATTGACTTCTCAGGACGCGTTTGTGCTATTGTCGAGTGTCGGTTTGGAAAAAAAAAATGATAATATGTCGATTCGAAATTTTCAAAAATCGAATTTCGTTCCGCGGTATACGGAACGGGAGCATATTGTACCTGCCCGGAAATGGTCATTTCCGGTGGATTTTGGATTTCGGAACGGTACAATTATCAGTATTATCGCATTACCATATGACATAACGAGACGACGGAAAATTACACTTGGCTTTTCGACATAGGCGGATGTCAGGAGTTTAGCCCCCGAAAATGTTTTTCGAACCCTCTAAAATAATATTTACCTATTTGTAATAATAATAATAATAATAATAATACGATTGATATGTGTACGTATATTATACACTAATTGTTAACACAACATATTTTTTTTTACAAAACTGATACTGATTATTAAATAATATTTTACGTTTTGAAACATAATATCAGAAATAATTTAATCTACTGACATTTAATCTAATATTAATCCGTGTTTATGTTTCGCATACATAACTTGCTGTAGACTTTTCAATCTGTCGTGTCTGATCAAATCGGAGAATCGAGTCTACCGATAAAATAATAATTGACATGAAAAACGGTGGTGTTCTCAGAATATTATCGATTGAATTAGGTTTTTCGTAGTTTCGTTGTTAACAAAAAATAATAATAAATAAAATATTAATATTCACAATTAGATAATTTTATTAAATTTGTAATAAATTATTCGGTAAGTACGCAGTATTTATGTTACACGTTTTCGTGTTGGAAAAACGTTTGGGTGTTCGGGAGCGTAGCCCTCCCCCGGGCCTAATATTCTACAAAGTATTTAAGCCACCCAGGCTTAATATTCTAAAAAGTATTTGAGCCCCCCCCCCAAATATTTGCCGGGATCTCCGCTTATGTTTTACGGCGCACGCGTACACTTACGCCCGAGAAACGTTTTCAACCGAGACGTTCGACAACGTTTGCGGTGTGTACGCGGGCTCGGTGCCGCGGTTAGGCTTAAGAGTCCGGGTACGCTCACGCGCTTTTGTATACATTAGTGTAAGTAAGCGCATATAGCTAACCGTGTCACGAGCGGACTTTCGTCGCGCATTATTATTATATTAAAAGGCGTTTACGCGATTTTCATAACAACGAAACGCCGCCATCCACCGCGTTATATAATACACACATATACAATACACCTACACGCCTATATATATATGTGTGTGTGTGTGTGTGTGTGTGTGTGTGCGTGTATATATATATTTTATGTATATTCTGTCCTCGCGCCCCATAAATAACGCGGCGAAGAGGAAACGGTGGGGGGAGGGGAAAAAAATACCTCGTCGGACATCTTATCTGCATCTCATTTTTCATTCACGGTGCGAAAACCCCGAGCTTTTAAACCCGCGCACGGAACCCTGTCCGTGGGGGCTTATCAAGAGACCGGGATGTCACGCGTATCCTAAATTACGTTTTCCCGGACGGACGGACGGACGGACGGCGGCGGCGGCGGCGGCGGCGACGACGACGCCGACGTGCTTATCGTGGAAATGCCGCGCAAACGCCGGGCACGGCGCAAACCGACGCACGTGTCACGCGTAACGGACGTGGTCGTGTGTATATACGCGTATACGTGTATACGTGTATAGGTGCGACGAATGTATCATCGTCAAACGGATCTCACTCCGCGCGAAAGCCATCGTTTAGGTGGGGGGTGGGGGTGGGGGGGTGCCTCGTCCGCGAGATAACCGACCTCCCGGACCGGCCCCGTTTCCCCGGCCTCACCTCGCCTCGCTCTACCGTTCGGAAACGTCACGTGGCGCGATTCGAACGAGAGATTTTCACTCATCGTTACGGGCACACAGCCGTGAACACGTACTTATGGACGGAACATTCGACCGGGAGGCGCGGTAGGTCCGGACGGACCGAAAGCGACAGGCCGGTGTAACGCCTAGTGTGTGCGACGGAGAGAGAGAGAGAGAGAGAGAGAGTAAATTTGCACTCCGAGGACAGCCAATTAAGAGGACGTTATACCCGTGTCTAGTGTCTCAGTCCAGCGACTATCGGGTAACATGCATAAACAGTGCTTACGCAGAATAAGTAAAACTAGCTTAATTTCGATTTCAGAGTAAACGTACCTGTTAGAGAACGGTGTTTCGGACGGAATGTCGTGGGTGTTTTTTGAACTGTTCAAAATAATATACAGCTCGGTATAAATTTTAGAAAAACCTTTATGTCTTCTAGAAATAATACCGATAGGACTTGGGTTATCTTAAACGAAAATACAGGGTTCAAAATTTCGAACAAGAAAGTAAATTTTGTCAAAATTGGACTTAATCATCATTATGCCTTTCAGGCGGTTTTATTTATAACGCGAGCAAATCGTTGTACCGGCGTAACCGCAAAAATGGACTACACCCCCCCTCCACCCCTCTTTTTCCGGTAAAATATCGCGCGGGTCGATGGTCGCTAGTACGTGGCAAAATGAAAAATTAATTGTTTTTTAAAACGGGAAAATTGAACTTGTACACGTTTCACGGCCCTGCGCGGCAACAGGCCCAAGGGTTCAAGGGGCAAGCGACTCAGGCACACGCCTAGAAGGGCATTTGAAATTGTTCGCGTAGTATTTGCACGCGTGTAAGGGGCCTGTGGGGGCAAACAAATCGTACGGAACTCCGGGGCAGGGGAGGCCGGAGCTTTCGCCGCGGCGCCCGCCCCGCGTACATGAGTACCGTAGGGCGAAACGCGACGTCGTTGTTTTTCGGCTGTTATTGTCCGTTGTCGTTATTATCGTTGTCGTTGGCCAATTCGATACTCGTTTATTCGAAACAGCGTGCGGGAACAGTAGCGGCAATCTGATGCGGGCCGGCCGCGCGGCCGGCGGATAACATTATTTTAAGTAATGTTTCGGGTTCGCCGGAGAGAGCGAATAAGACGTTTCGGCGTAAGACCCGTGATGGATGACGCAGCTATACGCGCACCGGGCCGCGAGGTGCGCGCGCGCGCACCTACCTAATAGAATTTTATTACGGGCAATTAATCGGCTCCCACTCGGGGTGGCGGTCGCGACGGCTATAAAATAACGACGACGACGACGACGACGACGACGAGGTATACGTATATATCGTATATACCTACGTGTATTATGTATAGTGGCGTGTCAACCGCGCGCGCGGCCTTTTAATTAATTGGGTTCCGTTTTTGGATAGTGTAATAATAACAGAGATTAATCAGCCATCCGTCGTTTATCCGCGCCCCGCCGTCCGCGTTACAGATAACAGCGGGACTTCCATCGACGCGCGCCATTGTTTCGTAACTCGCGCCGCCGCGCGAAACGGCCGACCGGCCGCGCCTTCACTCCGGAGACGTGCACACGGTGCGGGAGGGCATTAATTCCTCCCTTCCGGCTCCCTGCCCGTTCCACCCTCTAACACACCCCCTCCCCCCTCCCTACCAACACCATTTCCGTCGCGCCCCCGGAGCCCGACGCTCGTTTTTTGCCTTTCTGGCGCTTAACCGGAAGACGAATCATACGTACCTATAGTACGCGTACACGTACACAGTATACGCACTTGCCCGTCCGGGGCGCCCGCCAAAAAGACGTAAACCGGATTACGCGCCTGAATTATTATCGTCGTCTTGCGTTTGGCAGGATTATTTAACACGTCGGCGCGCACCTACCTGCCCGCTTGCCCGCCAACATCCGCCCGTCCAATCGCAAAGCAGATAAGACATGTGAAAACATTGAAATCGTACTCGAGACTTCAATCGCGATTTTCGCGTAGGTATTCCATCACCCCGCGGGCAAATATTCCCTTTAGGTACTCTGCGGAATAAAATATTACGCGTACAATACGTACACGCGGGCGTAATAATTCATATTTTCCCGAAGCCGACAAATTCGTCTTGGTATCGCTGAAAATTATTGTTGTACGTAGGTATAATATATGGCCTGTGCGAGTATACCTTTACCGATAACAGCGGTAAGATTTATAAACTAACGTGTAACCCCGTGGTGATTTATCGAGTGCACGGTTTTTTTGTTGCCTGTATATACCTATAAAGGAGATAATGGTTATTTAAAAAAAATATATCCATTTCATGGTCTATATCGAATCATGTAGTGTGCAGTTCATTCGTCAATAAAACTACCTACGGGCCACTAATGCCACCATGAAAATATAAAACCCTAACGCACAGTGTTATAAAAAAAAGAAACGAAAAAAGCAGATACTGCTGATTTGAATGTGTCACTGCAGAGGTAGACAAAACTGGGCAATTCACTCGACTTTATAGTTACTGAGTTAGTTACAGTTACTTCCCTTAGTCAAGAAACTTGGTAATGTTACAAGTTCATAGGTAAAAAAGTAACTCAATAAGTTATTAGTTACTCATCAAAAATGTACTAATTACAAGTTAAAATGTGCAAGTTACCTTTTAAATTTTATTTAATTGGCTTTTATTTCGAATTCATTTTTTAACAGATAAGATGATAATCTTTTTATGAATTGATGTTAGAAATGGATTTTTCAAAGTAACAACTAATAGGACGTTATCAAAATGTAATTGCATTGTGTTTTAGATTCTGACTGGAATAAAGAAGCTTATGGTTTTACAGAGATGTTTTTTTTTTATTTTTTTTTTTTTTATCTGTGCACAAATTTTCTACCAGAATACATACTTGAATTTCTACTTGTAGTACCTTTTCTGAAAGGAAATCGGGGTAGGGAGGTATTTTGAAAAAGTCGTTTTTTGATTTTCTCATCAAAATTGAAAAACCGAAAAATAAAAACCGGAAAACTAAGAAATTTAGGTACTTGTTAAAATATTTTACGACCTTCTTTTTTTCTGTGAACAACTTTTCTATCTGCAATTTGGCTTCAAGTTTTAATGATAGCAATGTTTCTAAAAGAAAATTTCACTATCGAGGTAGTTTAATGAGATCATTTTTTGATTTTTCCCAGCAAATTTGAAAAATCGAGATAGAACATGAGAAAACCGGAAAAAAATTAGGAAAATTGAGAAAATAGGCATCGTATTAAACAAATAGTATTAAAAAAAAAATTAATACATATGCAACTGTATATAATATGTAAAATATGTTATATGTATACGCATAGTATATGTAATATATAATATGTACAACATTAAACAGATTTTATTAAAGAATGTATGTAAAGCCTATTTTAATTATTTTACTATAAAATGACATATATTGTTAACAAAGCATCACTATCAACTGAACTTCGCTCAGAATCGTTTTTTCGTAAGCAATGGTTTATCGTTGTTGATTACATCAATGACTGCTATCGTTTTCATTATATTACCTTTCTTTTTTTTTTGATCATCATGATAGGTACACAGACGTCAATACCCTCGGGATAAAATATTCTGAATTGCAATACATCGATTAAATATTATGAAAACTTAATACTAACTTATATGGTTTAAATAAAATTTAACTTGTTAAGTTATTCTCAAATACACACAAAACATAACTCGTGAGTTACTAGTTAGAAGAAAACTTTAAGTTACTTACAAGTTACTAAGTTTCTTATTTTAGTAACTTCGTAACTAGTGGATGTCCTATGGATATAGGTAAGAAGTTGTAAATATATTTTTATGATACATAGAGATGTCTATAAATATAATAATTAATGATTCATTGCTAATGAAATACGGTTATAAAAATCCGTTTTTTTTTTACGATTTTCCTTGATGTTCAACATAATACAAAAAAACACGAACACACTTCGCAAAGAAGTTCAGAAGGTAGGATATAGAGAAGAATTAAATGTATATCTGTACGCAATACTAAATTATTCGTACTGAAAAACAATTCTAAGCGGAGTTTGTTTATACAAGTTTTGAAAGGCCGCAATATTTATGATTTTTATCAAAATTTGATATTAAAATTCTTATGAAAAAAAAATTATAAACGATACATAATTTTTTTAAATTTGTTTAATACTAAGTATGATTTATATTGAACTTAAATTGTTTGTTTGTGTTCAAATTCCATTATAACCTACACATCACAACCCATCGTCTAGGTAATTGCACACATTATCCACCAGAAACTATTCGCGATATTGATGTATCGGTCGAAATCGTGTTAACAGGCCGGAAAATACCGGAAATAATTCTATAACTAACCTATTTACACATTCCTCGCTCCATTTGTATTCTAAAGGAAAACAACGGCCTTTTATTTTTTTTTTCGCCCACACAAAGCACAATAATGTAACAGTATACCTACGTCGGAAAGAAAATACGCGATTTTGAATTCCCACAGTGCGTATTGTTACGGTTATTCGAAATAGTTTTATTTCGGAGGGACCGGCGACGGGGGACCGATCGTAATGCTAATGCGGAGGACAGAGGAATACCCCGAAAATCGAGATACCTTTTCCGTCGGTCCGATCGCTCTATTCCTTATTGTTTCTATTTTTCTCCTCTTTAAATTTTGTTGTTTGTGTTCAAACTCTAATTGTAATCTTACACGTCAATATATATATATACATACGTCACTTTATTAATATAAAACCAAACAATTTCCAACAGTAACTATTTATGATCTTGATCTACCGGTCAAAATCGTGTAAACAGACCGACAAACAGCGCGCATAATATTATAGTAAACTAACAATGTTAACATTTCTCTCTCCGCTGAAAACTAAATGGAAAAGAAGTTTTTTTTGTTTAAGGGAAATACGTTACTGTGAATTCTCGCAGTGAGAACTGTGATGGTTCTATGAACAATTTTCATTTCGGAGGGACCGGCGCCGGAGGTCCGATCAGAACGGTAGTGGAGTGGACAGACGAATACGCCGGAAATCGACATGCGTTATATATCGGTCCAATCGCTCCAGTCTTCATTGTTTTTTTTTTTTATTTTTTTCCCTTTCCACTTAATTTCGCTCTTTCCCTTCTGCCACAGCGACCGACGACAACGCGCTCGGCGCGTCCCTGCGGTCCCGCCGTCGCTGAGGATCCTCCGGATGAACAGCTTTCGGCAATTTACCAGTCGTCCGTTCCAATTACCGGACGAGGAATTTAATTAAATTTGACACTTTTGGCACACAGCATCGACCCAACCATTCTGCGTTCTTCGTTTTTATTACTCGTGTACATTTTTTTCAGCCCTCTCAATAATACTGGACCGTTGGTCGGGTTTTCTGTGCTATAATAATAATAATAATAATAATAATATCGACATAGTATTTTATAACATAACGTGCGCAATTTATTTGTGCCACTCGCCGTAATGTAAATGTCAAATTTAGAACTAGACGGAACTGTAATAAGGATTAGACGAAAATCTACCGTCTACTTTTGTTAAAAATTATATTTTAGATTTTATCATACGATCCACCGATCTACAATGTCCGCAATTAAATTGTCAATAAAATGCATTATTCGTGACCTTCACGATAATAATATATTTTAATAAATTATGGATAAATATAGATTATTGTTTAACAATGTAAAGATATATTGAACAATATATCCGCTTAGAAAGATTAAACCTAGTGATTCTAATGGCTAGGTATTAGAAAGCCAATAAAGTAAAAAGGTAATTCAATTTTATCTCCGACGGTGAGCTTTGAGTCTTTGATAAATATTAATTAAAATTATTGTTTTTATAAAAACATTATAATAATCAAGTTTATTCTAAATTACACCAGGTTAAGTTAATACAAATTTCTTTTAGTTTGAATTCATGTACAATATCGGCAATACCTGTATACTTTATAGGCAATTTTATAAAATAACTGTTATTTAAAGCTTGGAATAACTTATAAGTTTAATTTTATATTTTTGAAACGTAAATCTCCTGTGTTTGTAACTGATTGTACTTGTTTCAATTAGCAGTCGTTGAAACCACGTGGCATATTTTGAAACGGATAACATATAATATAAAGTTTGAGTAAATCAATTTTATTTTAAAGCAATTTATTGTTAAATAATACTAATCACTATATAGATTTACTAAAATCTATTATTAAAAACAAAATAAATAATTAAAGCTGCGGTTTTCCACGGACGTTTGAAATCAAAGATTATTTGAAAATCATTTTCCAAAATTTCAATCCGAAATTTGTAGGTCCTATAAAAGAATTGCTGTGGTAAATTGGACATTGTTACAAAACTCATAACATCCAAACTTTTTGAGACGTATGTACCCCGAATATAAAATATAATTTGTTAATAAAGTATGCGTAAATCATTATATTTATGTTTACTGGAGGAAAAGGATAATATGTTTAATAGTCGAAATTGTTTTTGATCATTTTCCACGCAGCACCATCAAGAAAACGTTTTCCATATGTACAAGGTATAATATAGTAGTTACACGGTGCACCCAGAAATTTTCTTTCCAGTGACCAGTCAAATCTTTGACTTCAATATTCAAAGGAATCTGTAAAATCAGTTAAATAATTGTTATTCTTTTATATGAACCAGTAATAAATTATAACTACGTATATTATATTTTTATGAAATAGATTCATTAATAATTATACTTAGTGGAAAAAAAAAAAAAAACTGATACTGAAGACGCCTGTATTCACTCTTTTAGTTGGGAGTTTGGAAGGGTAGAATTCTCAAAGTTATTTAATTTTACCCTTTAAACATCGTTAAGTCGTTGTTTCCGAACAACGATACCGTGAGTTTTTTGGTTGTATATGTTTTAAAGGGCCGTAATATTTACGATATTCTTAAAATTTGATTTTAATTCTTTTATAAACAAAAATACATTACACATCATTTTTTTTTTCTTACTACACACGACATACATAATTTAAGAATCTTTCTGACAAATTTAAAATCATTTCTGTTATAAATTAAGTTTAAGTTCTCAGATTACTTACTAAGTAAATATTACATAAAACTCCAAATTTAATAAGACTATAAATAGCTAGAAAAAAAAAAAATACAAAACGTAGGTACAGTATAGTAAACTCAACAGATCTCAATAAATTTAAAACAAAAATTTTTTTTCTGTAAACTACCAGAAATATTTCCACAATTTACAAGCATAGCATTTTTCCTGATAGAAATAAATGGGAAAAACCGGGAAAAAACATGAAACAGTCGGGAGAACGGAAAAAAGCCACAATTTTAAACAAAAATGTGTTTTTTATATATTATTAAATTTAAAATATTATTAAACTGTTATTAAAGTTTAATGTTTAATGCGTATGTACTATTTTAGTATAAAATGACGTATTATAGAATTTTTACAAAGCAATACTATCAACTAAACTCCCACTTAGAATAGTTGTTTCGTGAGCAATATTTAATCGTTGCTTACAGGTATACATTAAATTGTCCTCTATGTCATACTTTCCTAATTTCTCATCTACAAAAGAGTCCTATCCGTCGAGTGAAATTGTCCGCTTTATTTTTTTTTATTCAAAATATATAATATTTGCTGATACCGTAACCCTGATAATCCACATTCCCTTTTCATTAAGAATAAGAAGTATCTGCCTGTACATATTATTAAGGTTATGATTTCATAATATATTATTCGTTTTTAATATAAAACATCTCCGAACTTACATAAAAAGAATTGTCGAATGGTTTTTTTTTTAAAAGTTACATTACCTCTCACTCCAGAGGTATTGGTAGATATTTTATTTATATACAAATTGAACTCAATTGTATGTTCTTTCGTTTGTCCACACCTTAAAATTGCATTGTGTATTATTACCTTCTACTCTCCCTGAAAAATGTTGGCAATACATTTATAGTATTACGAAATCATAAGATTTGTTTCGTTATGAAAATAACGATTGTATTGAATTGCATTATAATTACTTACAAACGATAGATTTGGAAAGAAGTTATTCTTCGTATTTTTCGATATGGCAAATAGTACTAGTATTAATATAATGACCGTTATTAAACACTTCATTTTGACTTTCGAATATTTTGGTGCGTCAACAAATTTACAAAAGATATTCGAAATATAAACTAAATAAATAATAATAGAGTTATTATCCTAGTTTTATATTGTCCTTAATTACATACTGTGTACAATAGGTCACATCGGATATTTTTGATTATTTCCTGGATCCAATCGCATTTGCTCATTATTATTTCGCGCTATCATAACGTAAGTATGATATTACTTTATTCATTTACATATTATACATAATATCGCGTCATTCTACGTTTCATACTAAAATACTATTAAAATAATAATGTTATGTATATATTATATTATGATGAATCTGACTAATATATAATTTATCAAGATACAATAATATTTACAAGAGAAATTTATGATTAAAAAAAAAAAAAAAAACACAATTATTATTACAAATCGCGTATTTAGGCTTTTTATTTGTCTTCTATCATTACAACTGAATGCGGTATAATGTGTACATTTTTTTGTGTAAAATGACATTATATATTGATTTAAAACCGAAAATTTTCCACAAAAAACCATTCATAATCATGACGATTCGATTAAAATCGTCTAATGGTTTTTTTATAGTAAGACGATCACTTATTTCAGAGTCGTATATAGATATTTTATTTAAATATAAATTTAATTCAATTGCATATTTTGTTTGCATTCGTTTTTATCACATTTTTCTTTTGATCCACATTTTATAATTGCCTGGATAAATATCTTATATTTTTTCTGGAATAATTTGAGCAATAAATTTCTTGGTTGATGAAATATTAAGATTTGTGTAGTTATGAAAATAATAATTGAGTTTATTTGCATAATATCACAGATGACTTATAAAATAATATAGGGTTGCTAACAAATATCGCTTTCACATATGGATAAAAAAGTTCGATATTGTTTGTAGGAATTGTAAAATTAATATTTTATAAAATTGTAACTTTATTTATGTTGAATCCTTAATGGAAAACAAAAATTGCATTGTAAATGATAAACAATTATGATAAGTGGAGCTCGGTTAAATATTACTTTTGTGATAAATTTAAATTAATTGAAAATTTGATTCATTTTTGTCAACAAAATAATATTTAAACTTTATGATTTTCACAAATTTTGTCACTTCAGACGTTTGATAACATATTAATTATATTAATTTTTTTTTTTTTTTTTTTTTAATAGATCTGCAGCATTTAAAAAACTACGTAAAGTCTCAAAAATATTTTTTCATTAATATTTGTTGTTTGTGAAAGTGACTGCATAAAAAATCTACCAGAATCCATTCGTAATATCGATGTATCGGTCGAAATAGTATTTACAGACCTAAAAAATAACCACGTCGTATTATATTAAACTAATATTAACATTTCTCTTTCAATTAATAATTTAAAGGAAAAAGGTTTTTTTTTTTTCTAAGAAAATACGTGATTGTGAATTGTCACAGTAAAATTTGTGGTGATTCTTCGAAAGATTTACATTTTAGAGAGAATTACACCAGAGTACTGATCGCAACGTTAGTGCAGAGGATAGACGAACACGCCGGAAATCGATGTACGTTTTGCGTTAGTCCGGTAGTTCCATACTTCATTATTTTTATTTTTTTCCCTCCCAACTTATTAATTTCGCTCTTTCTTCTATGACACCACGATGGACGAAAACGCGCTCGGCGCGTCCCACCGGCCCTACCGTTAAGAAGGGTTCTTCAGACGAGCAGCCTTCGATAATTTACCAACCGTCCGTTCCAATTATCGGATGAGAAATTTAATTAAATTTGACACTTTCGACATATCACATCATGGTGTACCTGGCATTGGTCCAACTATATTTTTGTCGTCCTATTTTAATACTGGAGTACCTTTTTTTTTCCCCCTCTCAAGAATATTGGACCGTTGCTGCAGTTTTCTGCAGTATAATAAAATCATCAAAAGAAAAATAATAATAACAAAACAAAACTAAACGGAACTATATTTATGGCTATAATATTGACTGAAATTAAATTTCGAATTAAATGCTGCTATTTATGACCTGTAAAAATGTTAAATACACGAAATACCACTAAATTTAATGTGTATATAAAAAGCATAAACAACTGTATCTTGGTATATACCATCAATTTTGTTCCAATTTACAATGATGTTATTTTTTCCGAAAGAAAATATGACTCCGAAGGTCCTTTAAGGAAATCATTTTTCAAAGTTCTCGTGAGTTTCTCAATAAAATTAAAAAAGCAAAAAAACCGGAGAAAAACAAAAGAGGAGGATATGAGGGAGAGAAATAGAGCCAGTTTTTGT
Organism: Cinara cedri; assembly: GCA_902439185.1. Lineage (NCBI taxonomy): Eukaryota > Metazoa > Arthropoda > Insecta > Hemiptera > Aphididae > Cinara > Cinara cedri. The sequence continues at coordinate 169,913 of CABPRJ010001002.1, read as the reverse complement.
GCACCGGTTATTTTAACGGAGAAACCCTACTAATTGGTATTTTTGTAAGATTGTAATAATTGTTATGAATTAACTTTGTTCAAATAACGAAAGGTAATCGTTAATTCAAATTTTTTTTAATGTGTATTCTCGTATTTACACGAAAAAATTACACTACTTCCGGTTATAATGAGAGTTGATGGTCGATAGATCTATATACATATCCGGAAACAATTATTGTTTGTTATTGTATATACATTCAAATTTCATACTTACGTTATGATAGCGTGAAATAATATAAATCTACAAAAATGAATCCAGGAAATAATAACAAATTTCTGATGAACCTATTGTACACAGGATGTAACTAAAACTAGTATAAAGCTATGACAATAACTATATTGTTCACTTAGTCCATAAAAAGTCAGTATCTAATCCACGTTAAAATATTTATTCTCTTATGATAAAAAAACTAAAAAATTTAATGAAAAACATAAATATTCGAAAGTCATTATGAAGTGTTTAACAATGTTCATGATATTAATACTTGTACCTTCTGTGATATTGAAAAATACTATAAACAACTACTTTCCAAATCTTCCACTTGTAAGTTATCGACGAATACTGATCTTAATGCAACGAAAGACAATTGTTATCTTCCTAACTAAATAAATATTAAGGTTTCGTAACGCGATGAATTTATTGCTCAAATTATTTCAGGGAGAATACAAGGTCTATATCAAATCATTTTTAAGGTGTCGTCCAACGAACGAACATGTTATTGAGATCAACTTGTATTTAAATAAAATATCTCATAATACCTCTGAAATGAGAGGTAATATAACTTCCAAGAAAACATTCGACGATTCATTTATTGTAAGTTCGTGTATATTTTATATTAAAAAACAAAACACATAATAAGATTTTCTATGCTTCATGGTAAGTAAAAGTTAAAATATTGTAAACAATGTAAATGTTAATACCGCGGCATATCGTAAATATTTACCATATTACCTATGATTTTATTTAGGTTTTTCCCGATTATTTCAAACGACATTCCTAAAATAGATCTCTCTAATTCATCAATGAAAGAAAATAACCTTTAAGGAAAAGTGCTATTGTCCATACTTCGGAGAAAGTTCGCTGATAAAAAATGTGTTCATAGGTGAAAAAAAAATATATCATTGAATCACCAACACATTCCTCGATTCACTCGGAATCTAACACTAAATTTTAAAATTAAAAATTCGTGAATATCGTATATTTTTACATTCTTTCGTAATGTGCATAATCATTAAAAATAAAGAAATTTTAAATGAAAAATTATATTTTCATTAGTGTTTTCACTATAGCGGGTAATTTGGATTTATCAAACTGCATTACATAAAAACTAACACCGTTTTTGGATACTCAAAATATGGTGCTGATAAATTCTATACTACATCTTAGTAACTTAAAATAGAATTAATGATTTATGATACCTTCAAGCGAGAAACAATTTAATGTAAATTTTTTACCGGTTCAACAGGTTCACTTAAATATCGCTGTGAAAGATTCAATAGGTGGCTGGAAAGACAATTTCTATTCTTTTCGTATAACTAAACCATGTACAAATGGGAAACCTTTTATTGATGGTCCGGCGTCGCAAATGATCCAAAAACAATTTGATTATTATGCATATTGTCCATTTCCTCCCGTAAACATAGTTTTACAATGTATGCATACCTATCAACCTACTTTAATATTAATAAAATATATTTATATATAGGGTGTATACGTCTTAAAAGGTTTGGATATCACGAGTTTTATACCAAAGTTGAATATACCGAAAAAATTTTTTTATGGGACTTACAAAAGTCGATTTGAAATATTCGAAAGTAATGGCAAACAAGCCTCCTGTTTGTTAGTGGTGTTTGATGTTAAACGGCCATGGGAACCTGCAGAGTAAATTTGTCATTTTTTTAATAGAGTATAATTTTAAAAAAAAATTGATGTTCTTAAACTACATTCTATATTATATTATTTCATTATATTTTGTTGGATTTTAAATTAAACTGCTGGCGCCTTAAATAAGTACGATTAATTATAAATACAGGAGTTTTAGCTTAAAATAATAAAATTGAACTTTTAAATTATTTGAAGCTTTAAATAATGGTACTTTTATATAACAACTGTAAATCCTATACTGAGTTAAACCCAAAGTTACTTAATGTTTACAATAGCTTACATTTTACATTTTTGATTATTTTCTGAGTTCAAATGTTTTGGCTTATTATTAGTTTTACCTATGTGTTTCATAGAAATCCTTTCATGGTAACCAAAATAATAATTGTATCTACAATATTATGACGAATATGAACAATAATAGTTTTATCAAAATACAATAATAGGTAGAAGGCTTCTTGGTAATGTCTAACCAAAATAAAACTACGTTTACAACCAGTCAATAATAAATAAATAACTTAAATGATAACTTAATCCACAATCCCTTATTCGGACCATTTATGCCATCTTTATACATTTCTTACTATATAATCGTACCATTTGTGATATTGAAAAAATATTACACACGACTTCTGGCCAAATTGTCCACATATAAGCTAGCAATAATTACTAATCACAATACAATTAATTTCAATTCCTATCTTTTATTTTTACACATCTATCGAACAACTAGTGACAAAATGAAAAATTATTTTAAATTACATTTTCTTAAACTATTAAAAGACTTTTAAATTTTTGATTTAAATGTTGTCCTTTGACCCTTAAAAAATTAATTATATTTTAATGTTTAACTTTAATATAACATATTTCAGAATTAATCAACTTCGTATTGATTACGGCTATCTAAAATTTTGTAAGATTTATTCGTTCAGGTATTTTCACCGAATAAGTGGTAGATGATGAAAGTTGATACTTCCAGAGGCACGTCCTCTATAACAATGCTATTTAAATACAATGCGGTACAAAATTACTGGTACAGCAATTTTATCATATTATAAACATTAAAAATAGAGAAAAATGTGTAATACGAAAGGAGCCTTTAAATGTTTTAATCCAGGCTTGTCCGCAACGACTCTGTACAATATGAATACGCCGCACGCCGAACGCTATTCACGATGATTTATACATTTTATTCCGTTATAATGTCGGCGAAATTCAAATTGATCAGAGGTGCCGAACCTTTTTTTGACTAACCGCACCCTAAGTCATTTTCTGAAAATCCCACGATACCGTGTAGTATTGTAGTAGTATATCGTGTATTTATATTTTTTAACTTCGGTTTTCTTAGTGAGACGTAACCAAACATATTATGCACACACATGATCTAGAAAATTGATAAAGGATTTGGCTAGTAAAGTTCACTTTTCATATGTTTTAAAAGTTAATTTTTGATATAAGTTATAATTTCTATTTTTTAAGTACCTACAAATGTGAAGGGCCTCAGTTCCCCTAGTCCTCTTTGCTATCCAATCCTATACACGAATAATATTTTTATATTCTTTTGTAAACTATAAATATATTTAAATTTTACAGCTCAAGTTGTTGGATTAATATTATTTAGAGAAATAAAAAAAAAAGCTAAGACAAAGCTACAGGTATATACGGTTTTATCGTAAATGAGTAAACCACTACGTTATCATTTTATAATAGTGTGAAAACTAAAAAATATTCAATATAATTTTTGTTATTACACATGAATTAAACTAGCGGTTCCCGACCTTTTTTTTTTTTTAAACAAGGCCTACGAGTGTGCTCTTCGCGTAATTTACACGATCGCGGCACCCCCCGCAGTAGATATTTGAATTTGACGGCCGTCGATTTGACACTCGTCTCTATTATAACATTTTTTGCGGATTAAAATACAATTTGCAACGGTACGGTCATTAGGTTTCACTAGTTTCACGCGGGCCTTAGTCCCTTACTGTGCAAAATTGTCTATATCGCGCGTGTTTGATTATTTCCTATAGGCGCGTTATCTCCGTATCGCGTACTGCGCTGTACACTCCTATTATACACAACGTTACGTATTGTAGTACGTGGTGTATAACATCGTGCGTTTAATATTGTCATTACACGTTTGCATGAATCTATATTAGTACAGAGTACAATGATAATGCCATCTGTATTATTGTTAGAGATCCGACCAATACTGTACGGGTGTAATACTGTCGGAATACAATAATATATTATGAACGAAATTGGCGTGCGGGTAATTGATAAAGAAAAAAAATTAATACATTTCGGAAGCACAGCACAACACTATCATTATCAGGTTCGCCCTGCACGATATTTTTCCTGTTTCGTGCGATTCCGTTTTTATATTTTCGCGCGAGACTTCATCGGTTTCGACCGAATACCGTTTCCGGACATCCGTTTTACTGATTTATATTGTCTATAATATTATAGAACATGGTTACAGTAAGAAGAAACCTTCAGAAATATCGTTCTGGCCAAATAATAACACGTTTCGTATCGTTTGTGAAAAATATTGTCCGTTGAAATCATTCCCCACCTATACGAATAACACTGTCCAATATTATTTCCCCGGTGTATAATTGTCCGATAAACATTGCCCCCCACTCCTTCCTTATAGTTTCGCGTGATTACGTTTTACGCCCTTAAACAAAAAACTGTACGTTTTCGTTTCGGAAATTATTATTATTAACGGTGACTACAATACTATCGGTGATTGTCCGCAGTCGAATGAACTAATACTATTTAATTGAGTTCAAACACGTACCATCACGTTCAATAAAACATACGTTTTCCGGTCAAAACTTAACCAGATGGCCGTCCGTTAAAATAAAATACGCCGAAACGAAAACGTACTCGTACAACACGGCAAAAAATTATTCATAGATACACGCCGCTATTTTCTCGCGCGGCCGTTTACCCAACGTTATGATCAAAGCCGGGCAAGTTTCTCAACTTAATCAAAAGTAACTTAAATTACAGTTATTTAATAAGGTAACTTAGTTAAGCAACAAGTTCCTAAATAAAGAAGTAACTCTTCAAGTTACTGTTGTTACTCATCAAAATTTCACAAGTAAGGAAGAGTTACTTTTAAATTTTTTAAATTTTCTTTTGATTATTTTTAGATAAAGTAGCCTTCATGAATTGATGTTAGAAACGGATTTTCCATATTATCATAAAGTTATTAAAATTGTATCGCATTGTATTTTAGATTTTGAGTGGAATGAAGAAGCTTATGGTTTTACAAAGATGTTTATTTAATTTTCTATGGACAATTTTTCTACCAGAAATCTTATTCCGATTTGTAAATATCAGAATTTTTCTGAAATTAAATCGAACTGAAGATATACTTTAAGGAGGTCAATTTTCGATTTTCCAAGAAGTTTTCCCACCAATTGAGAAAACCAGAAAAACGAATGAAAACCCGAGAAAAACTCAGGAAAAACGAGAAACGAAATACAATATTAAACAAATATTGTCCAAGAAAATGTATAGTTATTTTCCCATAATATGGTATATATATATATTGCTGACAAAGCAACGCTATCAAATGAACTCCGCTCAGAATCGATTTTTCGTTTGCAATGGTTTATCATTGCTTACGGGTGTGTATAAAATTTCCTCTTTACCACCCCCCCTCACAACTTCTCACCTACACCTACAATCGTAATGAACCCACGGGCGAAATTGGCCGGCCGGAAAAATAAATTCCGAATTCGCAAGACATCGGCGACAACCGTGACTGTGACAGGATTCAAATGAAAAGTAACTCGTTGAGTTACTCTCAAACACGCACGAAACGTAACCCGTTTAGCATTATGGGTAACAAGAAAACCAACAGAAACAGTAACGTGTTGCGAAGTTGCGGAGTACCTTTCGGCAACCGCCTATGGCTTTTGTTTCGACACGACCGCCGGGAGCGATTTCGATCGTAAAGCCGGCCCGCCGACCGCGTGGACCGACATCGAAATCGTTAGGAAATTTCGCTATCGACGGGGCGACGAGCGACGGCGCGGCGCACACGCGGCGATCGGAAATAAGTGGCGAGTGTAATATAATGCAAATCGCTTTTTTCGCGGAGTCGGGCCCGCCGTTGTTGTTTCTGTTTTAAATTAAACGACCGCGGGCGTACGCCGAGCAAGTCACACAATATTGTTGCGCGGACAGCGTTTTCGGGGAGTTCCGCGCGCGAATTAATCGAGTTTTGATTATCGCCGGTTTCCGCGATTCGTTTTGAATATATTTTATCGGATTTCCGTTGGACAAATATTTGCGTAAGAATGTTTTCCTCGGCGCACTGCCGCCGCCGCCGCCGCCGCCGCCGCCGCCCGGTACACGTTATATAGGACTACCGTTTCCGCAGTGCTCCCGAAATACTTTTACATCGATTGCCGAGTGAAAAGTTTTTCGGAATCTTATTAATTCGACTACCGCTACCGCCGCTACTGTGCAACCGCCACTGCTACGCTGCCGCGCCCATTGAGCGCCGTCCGCCGCCGACGCTCGCCCGTAGCGCGGAGACGACAAAAGTTTAAATTATCCGCCGGGTTTTTGCCTACGAACGAAATGTTTAAATCGGTTGTCCCGGACAAACGTACGGACGAAGAGAATTTCCCGGGGAAAAAAAAAAAAAATAAATAAATAAAAAAAGGACGCTACAATAACTTCTAATATTACCTAACGCAATATTATTGTGGTTTATTTTTCGACGGGTTATCTATTTTTTTTTTTCGTTTTTTTTTTACATAAGGTAAATAACCGTTAAAACGAAATGTACTGTTTTCGAGAGAGAAAAATGCTGATTAAAAAGAATTCTACTTGAAACAATTTCGCGTCCTTAATAAATTACATTTTTTTTTTTTTGGTTTTTATTACAACGTTCGTCCAAATTAAGGTTTGTTATACTAAAAAATGAGGGAGAACGAAAGGCAGTTTCATTACTTTTAGATACGTTGTATAACAGTGAAATAGATTTCCCGAGTCAACGATTAATAATGATTTAACGCACTTGGAAATTATCTTATTAACTTATACGGTAATTACTTACACTGAAATTATTATTTCATTCGCGGTAATACTTGAACATATTCAATATAAATAATATCCAGTAGAGTACTAATAAAATAATTTTCAAAACACTATTTATATTATTTTAATTTTTTTCGTTGTTTACTTCGGGGTTGTGTTTTACGGTGTTCTTTATAAGTTTTATTGAAATATATACACATATTTTATTTTAAATAACTGAAAAAGTTTGTTTTCGCAATAGTGTAACATATTATGCAGAGATGGATGTTGTGTATTATTAATATTATGTATTTTCCCATAAATTCTTAGCGACAGAACAGTCATTTTTATTTTACCACTTATTATACTGTGTTCATAAACATGTTAAATTATAAAATTAATATTCACTGACACATCATAATATGCTGTTTTCTACACTTTGTCATCAGAGCCGATCTTTTTGAACGCGAAAAAATTGTTATAATATATACTAATAAGTAGGTATATAACTTACGCATTTCGTTACTTTACAGTTTGATTTTCTTTTGACTACTAAATTATGTCGGAGGTCAGAAAAAAACTCTATTAAACGAACGAAAAAAAAAATTGTTTTCTTTTTTTTTTTTTTATTTGCGAATCTATTTATTTATACAGATGTTACGATCCCATTGAATCTTATTTCACGAAAAAAAAAATAAGAAATTCTAATTTGCGAATGATTTTAGGAGAATAATGCAATTTGTATATATTTTATTTATTTTACGGTTTAAAGTTTAAGTTATCACTAAATAAAAAATTACCTCACAGCAAATTATGAGAACGGAATAAGAAAAAAACGTCCTAGGATAATGGAGACGGGTGCAGCCACTGATATACGTATAAGCAGCGATAAACCACTGCTAACGAAAAAACAATTCTATGCGCAGTTCAGTTGATAGTGATGTTTATTCAACAATATATATATATATATATATATACATCATATTATAGTAAAATAATTAAATAGGCATTATACATTTTCTTTAATAATATTTGTTTAATATTTTACCGATTTTCCCATGTTTTTACCGGTTTTTCACATTTGTTGAGAAAATCAAAAAATGACATTCCTCAAGTACCTCCTTAGTTAGATTTCCTTTCGGAAAAATTGCTATCATTTTAAATCGGAAAGAAATTGCTGGTAGTAAAGTTCCCACGACAAATTGAGGGGTATTTTGCGATTAAATAAGTCCGAGCGAACGATGGCTTGGGTTTGGCTAGGTATACCCAAAATGCATTTGTTTTTTACCTTGTTTAGGTAAAAGAAAAGGAAATGCAAACAATTTGTTTACGAATCTTTGGTTTGAATTTGGAACACCTAGGATGATAATTGTCATAAACAACTATTAGATCACGTCAAATATATTTTAGTAGGTACAATATAGAGTTATTCAACATAACATGATATCTGCATAACATCTGAACTTCAAAAATCTATAATTTCGAAACTTAAGTCAGTCCGATTAATTCTGACTTTCTCATCGTTATTAATTCGGCAATACACATACGTTCAAAATAAAAAAAAACAAAACAAACCATATTGAAAAATTAGATATGTTCCACATAATTTTTTCGTCTAAATTTGATATTAAAATTCCCTTATAAATAAAAATTTTACATTAAACTCAATATTTTTTTGACCACAAAATAAGACTCTGAGTGGACCTCCTGTTAAAATTTCAAAAATGTCTGTTAAAGTCTAACAATTTTACCACAGAGTACTTACCGGATAAAAATTACATACGAAACTTGCACAATTAAAATATCTTGTCAAAACATTGGTAAAAACCTACGAACATGTACCCTACAATATTGTATGTATATACTACCTACCGGGGTGGTGCAAAATCCCGGTTTTTACAAGTTTAGGAATACAGGTGCACTAGCTACCTGTAATCAGTGATTCCTATACGAGAACCATTGCTGACGGGTAAATGAGTTAATCTTAAAAAGACGTTTTTCTCACGTCCGAAATCCAATGTTTGCGAATTACGATATTATTACAATCGTCTGGCGTTATTCTCTTTCGAGAATTTGCAGGAAGCTGTTATCGTACGTTCCGAAATCCTTTCACGTTAATCCTTTGCCGCTATAGATGTAGCAGGTATACGTATACATTATATTATTATACACCGAGTTTGAGGGTGGTGCCGAAATAACGTCGGGCCGCGCGTAATAAAAAAAATAATTACGTTTGATGAAACGGAACCGGGCGTGGCGAGAGCGCATTGTGCAAAGAATATACTTAGGCGCTCGTTGAATCGGTAGATACTATATGAAATTATTTTTATAAAGGGGAGGGTAGGAGAATGGCCATTTCGTATATATTATTATTATTATAATACGAACACCGGTTCCGTTTGCCCGGTTAATAAACGTAAGTGGATTCGCGTGTCTCGAGACATTATCGTAACAAAATACAGGGCGTGTTGCTCGCGAAACCTTTATTCCCGCACTTTCGGGGATGCCGTGCACAAATATTGTGTACACGAGTATTATTTTAATGTGCCGTGCGAATTCATCGACTTTACAGTGTCTGTGTGTGTGCGTGTGTGTGTGTGTAGGTTTTGTGTACTGCAGCCATTCTTCGGGTCGTAATAATAATAATAATAATAATAATATTAGCATATGATAATAGTAATAATTATTTATCATATTATCGTCGCACGACGGTAAATGCAAAATTGTAATGTTTTGTATACGCGTTCGTGTATTATAATAGATACCTATTATTGTATACTGCAGTAAAAAAATAATATTAATAATAATAATAATAATAAAAAACTGATACTGATAACGTGTAAGCCACCATTTAGGTGGTTAATTGAGAAGGTAGGATAAACAAAGTAATTTAGTTTATACAGTATCTATAATGCGTATAAATATATCATACATTTTGTATGCTACACCGTATTACAGACGAAATTAACGATTCTGAGCCAAGTAATTTACAGTCATTATTAAAAAAAAGTTACGTTTGATCCGTGTACACAAAATAATCCAGAAATACAAAAATCAAACTGATGTATTTTAACATTTTTTGATAGTTTTAAAAACTATAAAAAAAAACTTTTGGAAATTAAGACATTTTGTCTTCAAATAAAAGTACCGCTGGCGAAAAATACGATGTGAATAATTAGGAACATTCTAATTTAAACTTAATCTTACTTAAACAAGATAAAAGAACCTAATAAGTGGTAAATGTTAAAAATGTCGATAAATATTTCAAAAAAAGTACGACTGAGCAGTTGTTCTTAATTTTTTTGTAAACAGCAAGCGTGTCAATTGGGGCATCTACTGAATTAAACATTTTTTTTGGAAACAATAATATAAAAAGGAATTTCTAATTTTAAAGAGGCATAAAAACTCAGGTGTTTACTGTGAAAACATAAAATTTAAATATAGAGTTAGTTTTAGAATTGGTTGAAAGTTGAATTTCCCAAAATACACATCCTTGATACGTACACTATGAATATACAATATTTGATCTTCTTAATTTCATTCTGAGGGTCTTAAGAGGTGTTAAAATATAAAAATAACATTCTCATATTTAAACTATATAGTGAAATTCAACCAAACTTTTTAACTTCAATCCGCCTATGAAGGAAATTGGATTCCCGAGAAGCGCGTCCTGTTATTTTAGTTTACATTTTATATAATATGCTCATATTTTATTATTTTCGATAAAAAATTTAATGACAAGTCGTTAAACTATAATATTTGTTAGGTAATTCAAATTTATGTTGTAACATAAATTCATTTTCAATAGTTATTACCGCAACAACAAAAAAAACCAATTCTTAATTAGAACCCGTTTTAGAAACCAATAGTTCTGTTAACACTTGTAAGTAATATGTAAGCCATGCAGATTTTTATTAAAACAACGATTTTCTTAATTAATTTCGAAATCCAAGCAAACAGACAACTTGTTCAGATAGGCTTAATGCGATTTCATTTCTCACTTATCATATGCATCATCAACCATTAGAGTTTCTGTGTTTGGCGTTGCGTATAAAGTCGCCGATTTCAATTCCGTACACTGCACATCGCTTTAAATTTAATTTTTGGTATATTTATTATGACGCGTTAAATCCACGGTTATTTCGCGTGTCAAACTTTTTATTTTTAAAATAACTGTTGAAAATACTGCAGTGATAAATAACTCTTTTGTTTAAAATTATTTACGAAATAATAAAGTTATACATGCCTTCAAAATTCAAATCAAATTAATGGTATTGATTTTTATAATAAATTCCTCAACATCTTAAATAACGTAATATAATAATATGTTTTGGAAAATCGATTTTCGATGTTACATTTTTTATATAATATGTATTTTAAATTTGGAGCATAGGGAGATATCTATTAGTTTTACGATACGTGATTTTTTTAATTTTTTTTGTTTTTTATCTGTTAACCACTTTTCTCCCAAAAGTCGTACTCCCATGCGTTATGTATCAAATGAAGTTAATTTTCTAAAAGGAAATTTTATCTAGTTAGTGCATTGGGTCGGTCATTTTTTTTATTTTCGAAGGAATTTCCATATAAATTGTGAAAAACCGGAAAAAAAATTATCGGAAAATGACAAATATTTACGCAAGCTAACAAAAATACTGTCACGGTGAGAACAATGATATACCATTGGATCTTGTGGAAATATCTTCTAATTACTTAGTCATTTTAAATAAAAATCGAAAACAAAATTAATGTCACAATATTATCTAAAATTTATCTAAATTTATATTTATACAAAAAATAATTACTACTGTGTAGTCTTTTTTATCACAATCTATAGTATTTAGGAATATTTTGAATAAAATAAATTTCCGGGTTTTTTTTTCATAGATTATAGAACGGTTTCAGTTATTTTAATTTTTAATATTATCAAAATTTCACCCTAATTTTTTAAAATTTTACCGTATATTCACCATAGTTATCATTTCGTTTAACGATTCAATGACCATTAAGTAATTTTACAAAAATGAAATACATATCGTGAACACAAAACATATACCTGCATACAAAGAATATGGTCAAAGACAAAAAGAGAAACAAATTCAAATAATAAAATGACACTATTGTCAAATATTCAAAGTATTATCTTTTCAAATTTGCTTTTAAAATTAAAGAGGATGATTGTTATTTGAAAACGTTTGTTATAAGTATTTCATACAGCTACGTATTTGAATAAATCCGCGTTCGCACATAAGTATGCATAGTAAAAATGTTTATGGCGTTTCTGATGACTCGTGATTATTAAAAATGATTTTTGTAATTTATCTCAAAATCAAAAACTTATGATTTAATTTTTACAATTATAAAACCGTAAACAAATTGATTAGGAAACAATAAATGCAGAAACATTAATTAAAACCAAAAGATCCTGTCTATATCAACATTATTTGCAAGTATTTTTAGCATTGTAACAATATGCTTACTAAAGTTAAATTAAATTGATAAAAAAATTATAATTTCACGAGGATAAAATATAATTAAACCGGTATAATTATTATGAATTTGCCTTAATACTATAGAAACGAGAACTGTAGAAATTATTTTCAACGTGTTTATTGGCCCTCTGCAAAAATTCTGTAAACGATAAATAAATAACAAAAGTTACTTTTCTCGGATGGCGGCTCTTCGGGTAGGCAATACGCGTACACCGAGGTATTCAAAACAATATCCGCCTGTACTCGTAGTCGTTTGGGCGTAACTTATTATTATTCTTTGAAAATTAATATTAATTAATTATTATTTACCACAGTTCAAAGTTACCCCAGACGAAGTAAATTGTACGTTTTTAACATCAAAATAACTGCTAGCATTTTATTATGTTTGATCACGGAAAAAAAGATCTAAATGCATATATATATATATATATATATTTTTATTATAACATAGTATTTTATGAAAATCTTCTGGTTTGTTTCTATGCTTGTAGTATGTTGTAACAATAGTACTAGACCGCAAAAGATCATTTCCAAACGTATAATCGATTATTGGTCCACGTATCGCGGTCTGATCAACTCGAAATGTAGCACGCACACATACTTTTTATTGCGATACAAAAATCGAGAATCGTGATTTCATCAGTCTCCCCATATTTTTCACCATCCTTAATACGGCTTCTGGAAAAAGATATCAAAATATAGAAACATGTCCCTTACAAATTTTGTTTGTGTCTCGTTTTATCCATTGCTCAAGGCAATCGTTAACTTCTTCCAGATTTTCGCCTGCCTGCCAAAACTATAATATCGTTTGCAAACAACACCACGAACTACAATCGTAGCAATCGCCTTGTATTTTTTTCAGCTGTACACGATTTTTCAGATAAGTAGATACGACAGTTAACCTCATTCATAGTGTGTAGCCGAGTGATGTTCACGCGTTAAAATATTTTAATTGTTGGATAAATATATTTTAACATTTTATTTACACGTATTTTTAGTGCGTAATTAATTGACTTGAGTATGTAGTCGATGTCTTTCAAATTTTTACTCAATGAACTTTAATTATTACATATTATACATTTATGTTATACGATTTTTAATTATTTAAAAAAAAAATTCAACAATTCGGCCATACCTCCATAGTAAATAAAAGTATAAACATAGTATCCTATCTTTTACACTTACTGATTAAAACAGCGACCCGCTCGTTTGCAATATCGACTCTTTATTATAGAATAATATATATTAAAAAGTAGTTATTTTGAAAATTTTAAAAAGTGAATATTGAAAATAAAAATAAAATTTTTCTCTAATTTAATTCTGACTCCTTTATAGAAAATATGGTTGAAAAAATCAACAGAACTTTTATGAACATTGAAAAAACGCGATTGTACACTCTGTATAATTGAATTAATTTTAGGTTCATATAAAAACAATAATGTTTAGATAATAATGTATTCGGTTTGTTGGGTCGTATTAATAATAATTTAAGGGACAATGTGACTGAAACTAGGTGTAATATTGCATCGGGTCTCCCGGGTGAGTGCTGTATAGATTAAAGCGGCTTCGCAATATAGGTAATGGTTATCTACACCTATTTACCTACAGACATGACCTATGATTTATCCCCGGGAAGGAAATTAACTCTTCGCTTGTGGGGTCACGGCGGGACACGTGAATTTAAATTCAAAGATATTCATGAGAATCAAATTTAAACCGAGGATAGGTAGATTTAATATTATTATTATTATTATATATATATATATATAAAATTATAATTCGCGTGTATACGGCGTAAATCAATATGCGCGTCTCCTTAAGCCCTCGGAATAATTAATGTTACGATTAGAATCGATTATCGCGGAAAGTTATGATTAAACTCAACATTAATACGGTACCGGCTTAAGTCCTGAGAAATTCGGCGCAAGAATATTATATGAAACGTATCCGGAGAGGACATTATTGCTCACCGACGCCGCATACAATAACAAATATTAATAAAAATGTTAATTCGTTCCTTGTATCCTTTAATAACCGACCAGGATAAAAACTAGAATACTATAATCTTGGTTATCTTTCGATATTACGCATATGAGTTTCGGTTTAAAAAATTTCCTAAGTGTAAGTTACATAATAATAATAATGCGTTATATTTACTAAAAAAAAAAAAAAATAATAATAATAGTAATAAAAACGTAACTAAAGTGCATGTGTTTTTATGATGAAATATTTACCATGTCTCATGACATAGCGTTAATTACGTCATAAGGCACAATGGCAAAACTATCCACTGCCTCTACTATTTCCTGTCATTTGCAGCTTCATCCACATTTTTGACTCTCGGGTACCCTTGTAATTCTTGTATTCCGTCCGTCTATCTTTGTTCCAGCCATCCATTGGTTCAATTAGGGTTCGATAATGCTTATTGCCTAAAAATAACGAGAATTATGATATTATGTAGTTTATGAAAAAGTCAAATAAATCATTTAATAACATATTTTACGATTGTAAAATAAATGTAAATTTTTACGGCACACAATTTACGATCGACTGTTTAGCAATTTGTAATAAATTGTATGTACCGATTAAATAAAAAAAAAAAAAAAAAAAAAAAAAAAAACAAATCGATAAAAATAACATAATAAAGAATAGTCGTATTTTTATTTATTTTTACTACTTTTCAACCGAATAAAAAATACGAATTTTATTTTTATTTTTATACGAACGTAAAACAATATAAACATTGGACAGTAACAATATTAAAAATATAGGTAATATAAATGATCCGGGTGGAAGTTTATATATAGATGGCAGAAGGATGGTGTATAGTGATTAAAAACGTCAGCGCGACGTCATAACTTAAATTTGGGACCGTTTCCTTTGACCGCGTTAGCGCGGCGTTGGATCGTGAAAGCCGTCCAGATGGTTTCGGTAACTTGGAAATTAATTGCGGCCCAAGGGTAAAGCGGATGGATTTAAAAAGCCTTCGGAACTCGTGTATATGCCTTCCTAAAACGTATATAATAATATTATTGTACGTATAGACGTTAATAATATACTCCGTTTGTCTCAAAAGCGTTCGCTCGAAGTTTCTAATAAACGTTAAAACGCGGAGACCGCGACAATGTTTTCGTCGAAACTGCTCGGGTACGACGCGACACGACAAAGGTTCGTCAATATCATTGTGTTAGATTGTTGTTTCCGTGGAACTTTAGCGTACCTAACAGTGTAACTAGGTAGCCGTTAAAAACTCAACCGGATTGGTTATAATATAACTTATATTATTTACTCGTCATTAAAATTGCGCATCGTTCGGCGTGTTCAAATAAATTGCTATAAAATCCGAAATATTGTAAAATATTTTATACACACGACGGATAAAAGCCGTTTCAATGCTATAGGTATCAGTCGTGTACACGGATTAATACAATTATCCGAGACTGGTCGATTTCGTGGATAGTCATTTTACAAAATGTTACCACACCATTGCCATGACAAAAAATTTGTTACCAGTTATCGTTCATGAATCTAATGACTGGAGCAATATTATTGATAGGATATATTTTTCAAGGAAACAAAAAAAAATCTATAATAAATGAAACAAACCATAGTTGAATCACTCAAATTCTAACTACGCTCGAAATTTAAAATAATATGTTCTGATACTTGACAGTTTCCGAACGCTAAACGAATGCACTCGGTTTTCCGGGCTACGGTATTGTCCCCGGACTGCTGATTTTATCTTTCATCAACTACAAAATTGTATTACCTCATCTGTAACCTACTTGGTAATTCTTTAGTATTTTTAAAAAAGTTCTGTTTAAACTTATTTTTTCTCTGTGCAATCGAATTGTATATTTTCGTTATACCTTGTAACGATTATTTTACCCTTAGAATATTAACTTTAGTTAACATCGGAGATTTTATTAATTAATTTTTTTTCGCCTTCAGTTAATTTTTTTCAAATATTACGCTTTGTGTATTAAATTTTAGGTACTTCAGGTTTAAGACCTAGTTGATAAAAAAAAACCAAAACAATTTTATAATATATTATCAGCCTTATTGATTTCGTAGATACAGCATAATTGACGTACCGTCAGAAGACATATTGGGTTGTTCGATGAGATACCAACTTAAAGAGTGTTGAGAGCTGAATTATTGTACAAGTGTAAAGTATGCTCCCCCGTTCAGACGGCCCATCGTCAAACACAGGGAAAACACGTTATTATTATTATTATGTTGGCGAGCCGGGAAACTCGACGAAAATTGTTCAACAAGAAACTTGATTAAACGTATGCAACGAATTTCCGTATTTCCCCCGAGTCTGCTGGTAGAGGTTGCGGTGGTGCAGGTGTCGAGCGTGGGCTGTGGCGGATGATTTGTATAGTGATGAGTATACCGGCAAACGAAAAAATACATAATAATAATAATAATAGTAAACGTTAGTGGCGACGCGAATCTTCCCGCAATTCCCCGGTGATTCATAACTTACGTATTTGTTGGATACAATATTTATAAGCTCCGAATTGAATAATCCATCTTATTTCTTTAAAAAAAAATAATAATAATATAAACGAAATGAGAAAAAGAAATAATTACACCAACAATTCATATAATATACGCATATTTTATGTACGGTGACGTATATTCCATCAATTTCCGGGAGGTCTATTGTGTATAACATTTCTATAACTAAATTTTATTTTTGCGCATTAGTTTATACGGATATTTAATATTGAACACATATGATTAGATGAACGTAGTTCTGATTGGAATTTCCGTCCAACCGTGTCACTATAAAAACTATAATCCGTCAATAATCGGTTTTTCCGTGAGATGAAATCTTTATAATTTTATCATAATGTCCACATTAAAATGGTGTGAAATAAATCCGGATTATCCGAAAATCAGAAAATTCGGAATACCGAAAAAAAGGATTTTGGCTGGAAAATTCCAAAAATTCTAAGCGTTGAGATAGTATTGGTTTTCATTCATATTATAAACTTCAGAGATGACTACTAGTTGGACATTTTGTATACTTGATACTTTTTGAAAGTAATTTTCCGGACTTTACTAAAAAATTGTCTCGGAAAAACCGGATAATTCACATAATATCGGTTTCTGTATTATCGATTTTATTTGTGTTTTTTTTTTTATTTTTTATTTTGGTTAACAATAATCATAAAGAACTAAATAGTTACCAAGACGCGTGTACAAAAATATTTCAAGGGAAGACGGTTGGTTAAGGTTGTACACTTTTATAATCTTATAACAAAAATTTTACATCATTCTAATTCCCATTAATTTTTAATTGAATACAGTTTCACAGTAAACATTTATAAATTAAATAAAAATTATCTATCAAAACAAAAGAAGATAAACAAATAATTGGGGAACATAGACAAATGTAGAATCAAACACAGTTGTATTTTGTAGATGGTGTTTGAATACAATATCCGTAAGCGTTTGTTCTATCCTCCAATGTCTTGATTGTGACTATCAAATATTCCCTTAAATAAAACTATATGGTTTTATATCAGTAATAAAAATCAAAATTGTATTTTTCTTTCTCATTGACAGAAACCACTCCTGATATCTATATTTATCTACTTCCGTCATAATTTTTCTGAAATGTTGATGTGGTTGTCAACCCTTAAAAGCTCCCCTTGTACACTCACCTGTGTGAATATTTCGCCAAAAACGTAATTTTTTTTTAGTCGTGGTACAGTTCTCAAACTATTTCTCGGTCGCGTAAATATGCTTAATAATTAACACGAGTTTCATCATAAGTGGCACTTTTAATGGTTAATAAAAAAATTCGATCGAATTATTATTATTATTTTATTTTTTAATAATATTTATGTTCTCATGAACAATTTAAAATCACAGCATTTCAAAACATGTTAAATCGAAGTTCAATCATTTGCGTTTTTTTGTTAGCAATGATTTATCGTTGCGTACAAATATAAATTAAATAACACTCATATATTGTGTTATGTATACAACCTACAGTAATGTTTACGAATTGTTTTGAGCCTTTGTTGTTTAAAATCAATTATTTTACAATAATCATAATTATAATAAGTCACGGTACCGAGAAATGTTCAGAATACTTTAATTTAAACAAATTTCTTTGATTCGTTAACCGTTTCATAACAATATTAACCATACTATAACAAGTAAAATGTTCTAATGATAACTGGGTTTTTATAACTTTGATTTTTGTAAGACCATTTCATTAATTTGCGAATTTTAAATAGTTTTTTTTTTTTTTTTTTTTTGTTAATAATTATTTTTGTTTCACTTAAATAGAACATTTGTATTGACAATTATTAACGATCGAAATTATTTTTTAATGTGCATATTTTCATTTCTATCTATAATAACAACGAATATCGCAGTAATTTAAAAAAATGTAAATGTAAATTAAATAGTCAATGCAGTACGTTTTTTTTAAACAATGTACTGTTGACGGAACATACGGGTATGTATAAATCGTATGGTGTTTTTTATTTCAAATTACTCCGTACACTATTCGATTTTATTTTAAACAACCATTTCAGAGAAATGTAACGGTGTGTATACAGTGTTATTATTTGTGTATATCGCTGGTGCTATGTGAAATTTCGATCACGAAAGAAATTTGTTCGAAATATACTATATTGACAAAATTAACTTTTATATGAACAAAAAAACAATTTTTTTTCATATAAGTACGTATATATATATGTATATATATATATATAATATATAATATATCTTAGCTCGTTGTCGATATTATATACGTGTTTAGTAATACTATACCTATGTATAAATATAATATTGTTTTTTTCCCCCTCTTTCCATACAACGTGACAGAGTTTCGTAATAAACCGCAGAAAAAGAACCGGAAATACCTAAAGACACTAGCGAATAACGAACTTACGTACAGCGGGCAAGAACACTCGGAGCTTTATAATATGAAAACCAACAGAAAGTGACATCACTTTGCAGGGCATGGTATACAAGAAAGACAGAGAGAGAAATAGAGAGAGAGAGAGAGAAAGAGTCAATTGAATTTAAACGATTTTCCACGCACGAAAAAAGACGAATTTCGTATTATTTCACATTGCTTCGGTGTATATTATATATTATAGTTTTCCTCTCGTCTCCGATATATTGCGAACGGAATCTAATCACGGACCTTTGTAACGACCGTTTCGGACTGTTATTGAATAAACTAGGTATATAAATATGACGTATTATCGTTATTACAATTGATTTTTTAATATTCAAGACATGCGCGTATAATGTAATATTATCATATTGTTGCTGAAGAAACTCTAACAATATACAAAATTATAATACCGTCAAAAAAAAAATGTTTAGTATTTGTACTATTCTTTGTTTGTTATTTTCAAGTCGATCGCAAACGAACTCGGGACTTTGTAGTTGTTTCTATTTGACAATATATTATTGTTTACCAGTATAGGGATAGGCGTTGACGAGGAGGAAAATGTCTTAAATTATTGATTTAAATTCTGCGAGTAGAATTCAGCAATTAAAATCACCGTTTTATCGAATGTTTAAAATATCATGTTGTCGATGATTTCCCGCGTTTACATTTTTACAGTAGACAAAAATAAATAAAATGGTTTTTACGTAAACGAACACCCGTTTCTTTTTATTTTTGAGTAGATAATGATGATGCTCTGTGAAGTCATCCAATTGAAACAAAGTTACCAAGTTAACACTAAAATTGTATTGATCGATCGATTGTTTAAATTAAGTTAAAAGTCAATTCATGATGTTGTAATAATAACAATAAATACCAGTCATTCGAAAAAAAAAAAAATAGACAAAATAGTGATCTCTTTTGACTATACAGCGTCTGGATCATTACCATTATTCTGATAATCGTACATTTACGATTCAAATTAATTGTATATATTGTATATAAAAAATTATGTCAAAGTAAAAAAAAAAAATGCAATCATCTCACGATATAGTTCTAATTTAACTCGTTATTACATTACAAAATAATACGTTACGAGTGCTGAGAGTCTAAAAAAAGTCAAGTAAACAGGCATGGGTCGAAAGCTACAATTGTTTTAACTTTCAGCTTAACTTCTTGTAATCTTTCAAGTACCCATGTTTTCACACTGGCTACGTTACTGTATAAAAATATAATTTATAATTTCATCTATTAAACCTGACAGTATAGTAATCGTTTTGAGAATGTATTCTATGCAAATAATTTCAATTGGTTTTCGCGTCCGTTCGCGTCGCCGACGATGTAAATATTGAATAAAAACGCAAATCCGATTATAATTGTACAACGCGTACTCGTGGTAACTACCAGACGTTGAAAAATTAAAGAGCGCGCTTTTACTCCGGCTTACTTAGGAATTACTGCTGTTAGATTATCATTATATAATATACACGCCTGCGGGGGCGTTGGTTTTGTTGACCTATATAATTTGTTACATTCGGAGCAGACATATATTATTAACAATTCAGTAAGAAATACGGCGTGACAAGCCCTATCCCCTTGCAGCCCCTTCCCCGTCGGACAAAAGGACTCGGCGCGGCGGGCCAACCCGTTTCCCCGAATAATTATCTCAGCGACTGTTTAGGATTCCCGCGAAACGTCAACGAGAACCCTTCCCATCCCCCGACCGCCGTTATCGGCATTGTTTATCGTCACTAATTTGTTCATTTTGTGACCTCTCACGGAAGACATTCGTCGTGCTTGCGGCCACGGTTCCGTATTACTGCACTATTTTTTTTCGTCCAGTTTCTGCTCGCGGCACCGGTCTAGAACGGTAGAGTTCTTCCGAATCAAACCGCGAGAAACACTGCGTTTCAAAAATGTGATGTAGGTACAAAAAAAATTCCACGAGCCGATTTTAATTCGCAATGGACGTGTTGTGGTTTATCGAGTTTATTTTTTTTTAACCCAGTGTCCCGCGTTGTTTATAACAAATAAAATAATGTAATGACTAATAAAAAATCAAACTTTTTTTTTATTATTACTAAAATTCTGACGTGAGCTAGCAAAACGAGCGAACCGTAGTGACCAAAGTCCTGCAGACGAGCAATAATTCATACCGTTTAGTTTATACTGTCTGTGTTTTAAGATTATAATTTGACGATATTCACCCAGCTCTCAAACGTCAACAGATTTTTCATTGTTTTTTAATGATTGCTGTTAATCTCGTTAGTAAAATGTTTTCGAAACTGTTCACCGATCAGCCCTTAATTTATTATTGATCCGTTCCGTCAACGGACAGTAAACGGACAATATTCTATGGATTATATACATTTACTACTATCGGATAATATTATAAACTCTCGCAGATACGGATGATTTGTTTTTTAAAACAAAAATATGTTATATTTAAACAAGAGCTCCGTCAATATTGAGTCAAATATACTACACCTACGTATTTAGTATTATTGACATATTTTTTGTAAAACTATAAGTTATCAAAAACTATAAGTCTACAACTATACAACTCTTTACCTTACGACTATCCTATAGTATCGCAAAAAGAAAAATGGTGAAATTTTAGCATAAAAATATCAGGGGGTTGAATGTTGTTATGTAAACAACATTGCACCATATAGAGGTTTGTGTAAGAGGTATTCAAGTTCTAAAAAATAACCTTATTCCCTAACAATATGCTAATGAAATATCGGACCAAACTTTAATCCGCCTATATGTGAACATTTAAGACATGCTTTTTTTAAAGTATTTTTATAGAAAGTAAAGTACATGCACAAATATTATTTTAAAATTAATTTTTTTTAGATATTTAATTACTAAAAATTTACGCTTAATTTTTTTTTATTTTAACCAGCACAACCCCACAGTAAGAATTTTTGAAATTCGATTTCTTTGTAGTTTGTCAATAAAACTTTGTAATACTATCTGGTTAATAAATATCAGTAGGAATTTTAAATCTCTTCAACATGATGTAATGCGGAAGGAACATTTAAATTTTAGATAAACATTTTAAAAAATATGATAAAAGTATTTAAAATCGTATTTGATTTCATTTAGAAATACCTTTGAAAAACATTTAAAATGCAATGTCAAGTAATTTCCATAGAATAATTTAAAACATTTATTGACATACGGGAAAAAAAATATTCGAATGTTACAATGCTACAATCCAGGGTTTGATCAGATTTGGTTCAGAGAGAACAACACTAACAATAGACTGCAAAAGTCTCTTTTTTAGAAAATGATCCTAAAAAAAAAAAAGTTTTGACTTCACAACAATTCGATTTTCAGTGTGTTCGAATATTATCTTTGTGTTTTTTTTTTTTTTAAGGAACTCAATTCGCCTAACGACCACGATCGCGTGCTTGTTAAATAATATCGATAATCTGAGAGCATTTCGCAATTGAAACATTTTTTTTTTTTTTTTTTTTTTTAATGCATGGCGGCTGGACGGGTTTCCCGCTGAAAACTACGATATTTGAACGTACGATCGGTAACCTAATGGGAAATCTCGCCGCGCGAAATATTGTGCAGAACGCGCGGAGGCCGCACGCGTCGTAAACCCTCGGCGACCGATATTGACGATAGCTACGGACCGGCTGCCGTGCGCGATACGCGGCGGTTTTCGCGCGCCGTCGACACACGCGGAAGACGCGGCCGACAGCTGCCGTCGGAACGCGCGGCGCCCGTACACGCCTGACAATATATCCGGACCGCGGACTCGTCCGCCGCGCTCCGCGCCGCCGATTACGCGCGGCCGCACGCCGACCCTCCGATCCGAGTGTACAGAGTTGTCTCTCTCTCCCTCGCGCTCTCTCTCTCTCTCTCTCTCACTCTCTCTCTCTCTCTCTCTCTCGTCCTCTCTTCCACTTTATCGCTCGGTCGCTCTCTCTCTCACCCGGTTTCGCGTAACGGCACGCGCACACGCCCGCCCGGGACACGATGCGGGCGGCCGGCGGGTAACCGTGCAATCGCGAAATCATAACCACGTTAGAACGCATGGCGTAACGTCACTGCGAGCGTACCCTTTGGTTCTCCGCCGTTTTATTAACGTTATAATACACGCGCGCGCAGTGTTTCCGTTTTCTCCTCTCCGCCAACGCCGCCGCCGACCCAATCCCGCTGCCGGTAAAAAAAAAAAAACTCTTTGATGTTCTCTCTCGTTCCGCGTCGGCGGGCTCCGCTACCCGCCTCGCCGCGGCCTGTCCGCAGGACTCTCGCGCGCCGGACCCGCGTCGAAGGGAGACGAGCCGCGCTTCGCGTTCGGACGAACCCGTTTCCCGTCGCGAGAGGACACCGTATTCGGGCGCGCCGAAATTATATCCCCACCACGGCCGACGAAGCCGTCACTTCGTAAGCACGCGTATCTCTAAGCTCGTTAATGAGACTCTAATGAGTTTAGAAACGTAAAGCTCACCGTGAACCGTTCGCCGGATATCAAAAGAAGATGGACGAACGAACGCTGAATCCAACGGAAACACACACGGTCCTCTATGGCTTTTTAGCGAGAAACCCCTACCGGAATACTTGTTCGAACGATTGCGATGTTTTTGTGCACTATAGTTTTCAGGACAATCATAGGTCGCATAAAATAACATTTGATGTCGAAGCCTTGTGTTTTTGGAATTCGGGTTGAAAAAAAAATATCGACTTAAGTAATCGTTAACAATAGTTTTCTGTTGCTTTCCCATCGGCACTTTTACTTGATATTCGTGTTCGCATAATAATTCAGTCGGTTCAATTCAATTGCAATAAAGGGTTGTGGCTCGATTTTGGAGTCGGTATAATAATAATATATTTATTCGAACCATTGTCCCCGGTCCTTTAATAATAATGATTTCGAAATTTATAGTCTAATATATTATAATCTTGGTAATTAAAATCAGTTTCAGATAATCATAACTCACACGTAGTACAATGAAATACATATATTGTTCATAATACGAGCGCAATATAATCTGCGGAGTTTGAATTAAGATTCCCTAGTCAACATAATTATTCGTCTGTATACGTTCATTACGGTTCGGTATATAAGAGAAGCGGCATATTATTTTGACGCTACGCAACAAAAGTAACTTTTTTTTTTTTTTTCAAGCGTGCCGTTGAATTATAAAATATATTATAATTATAAATTGGTACCATATCATAATAGTAAACGAGTGAAATTATGAAAATATTTATTATTGAAATCAAAAATGTAATATAAATATTTTCATTTTTCGCGCGCCCTCAAAATTTTTTTTACTCGCCATCTCGGGCACGCGTGTCACGGATTTGCCATCTCTGGTATACAACACGCGTGCATAGCCAGCATATAAGTTTTTCTACACTTGGGTCTTGGCCCATTTTGCAAAATAACAAAAAAAAATTGTTTTTAAACACACTTTGTATACCGTTGGTAACTTTTTTCTCTATTGTATTTTCGTTATAACTAATTATTTTGTGATTACAAAACAATAATTTAATTTTAATCCGAAATTTATTATTGTGGCATTGTTCATTTTTTCCATGCATAAATCCAATATGCTTGAAATATTTAAAACACGATTCGCGACACCATTTAGATTCACGGCGTAGCGAGGGATCTATTGGTTTACGTATGATTATTTTTTTTTTTCAATCCGCTAATATTCTACTTCCATTCTCATAACGCGTTTCTTCTGATGTAGAGATATTAATAATAATAACAATAATGTTAATTAATTTATAGTTGAATAACAAAGTTTAAGCGCATCAGTATATAATATTGCAAAAATTTCGACCGTCGTGAAATTGTTCAATGAATTCTAATAAACGAGCTTTTAATAAACATTTCGAGCTTAACATTGTTTTATGGATACAATATTATAATATTATAAAGAGTTTCGAACGTAAAACCGCAACAAAGTTTTACTTGGATTTTGTATTTATTATTATTTTTTTTTTTTCGTTGCGTATTGTACGCAAAATGTTGTTTTTTCTAATTTTGTAATATAATTTGATGTCGGGTTTGTATAATAATAATAGTTTAGGTACCTACGTGTAATAATTATTATTAACTGCAAAAACGACTCTGGTTTATCGTCGGATTTTCCTTTTCATAAAATACAATTTTTATCTAAAAAGTTTGCCGAATATCGTGTCTTCTTTTATACTTATATAGCCCCTCCCCCCCTACGAAAAACTTTGTTCAACATTATTAACCGATGTGCAGCGTAGGCATGCCGGGGGAAGTAAAATGTTCCTCAAGAGTTGGATCGGATGCGGACCGAAGGACTCGGAGGTCTATTATTAGTATTAGATACTACAAATATATACGTTAGCGGCGCGTTATATTATATTCATAAGTTTTGAATCATAATCAACAAGAATGCGCATTTTATTGATTAATCCACGAGATATTTGTTTTTACCCCAGTTTCTATCTCACGGCATAATTCACCGCACAGGCGAACATTTTACCGGTAAAACCACGACTAAAATAAACAGGCATGTTACTAAAAATACGGGCTGCGAAACCTCATTTATCTTATGATACCTTATCATATTATTAAACGCAATAATATAATTATGTCTATAATAGTTGATCATAATAACTATCGTCATAAACCTATTTGTGATTATATTAGATTAACTATGTCCGTTTTATAGATACAATTCAATAACTCGTCTATGGGTAATAATTTAATTATACATACGTTATACATAACGACCTATAAGTATGTGTCCCATTTACTTTTTAATGTCATACGTCTCCAAACGATACGTCTTACCGTAATTATATTTATATAACATATAAAATGTGTTAATAAAATATTCGATAAATGGATATCTGTTTCAGTTAACCTATCGGGGTGATTTCCGCGATAGTAATCCATGCTACCATAGCAGTCTTATAGTCGCTCTCTCAAAAACTCTATTTTTCAAACAATAATAATAATAATAATAATAATGTAGACGTATAATCGAATTGTCGAAATTCCGTCCGTGTTGCCGTGGTATGCACTTCGCTTTTATTACCTTACCCGTGAAACCGTCTATATATATATATATAGGTAGGTAATACCTTTCTAACTGTATAAAAGACGTTTAATTAAATTTAAGGAGACTCTGGGGTAAAAGATACAAAAATTAAAATAAAAACCGAATGAATCGAAAAGGTAAAAAGAGAGACTTTTGAGGCAATTTGATTTTTTTAATTTATTTATATAAGTTTTTGAATGAAATTAATACTACCAAAGGGACAGAAGTTTTGGGTACAGTTCAAAGTTAGTATATTTGGAGGGTAAAGCGATAATGTTCATGGTAATGAAGCGAGCCATCCTTGTGTAGTCGGTTTCTCGAATTATAGTATTCTTGCACGATAGCGGCAAAGGATTGCGAGACGGACCTGTGGAATAATGGTCGGCCATAAATAATTTTCGTTAAAAGCTTATGGAAATTTTGTTGCAGATTTTCCGCGGCCTTTAGTGCTAAATTACTAAAACTAAAGCGTTTACCGGATCAATAAATATAACGTGTTTATATGATGTTTTATTCGTTTTGTGCGATTTTCTAATTCCGTTGTCGTGACATGACATGTAAAAACAATACTTGAAACGTGTTTGATATCATAAATTTTCGATAGTTTACAGTATCACTTCGCGTTTCTAAATAAAAAAAAAAAAACAAAAATCAAATGTAGTTAACAATATTGATAATAAAATTATACATGTCTGATTAGTCGACCGTTTAATGTGTCCGTGAAATTTGCCCCTCCACTATTTCCGATCGATTCAAAAGTATGTAGATATTTTCGGATTCTATTGCACATAATTGTAAAGTGATTTTTAGAATTGGCAAATAAACCGTTCAGATTCAGTAATATAGTAAAATAAAAGGTTTGTAGAAAATTCCGTAATAGATAAGTAGATTTCAATGGTCTTCAACGGACCAACAAATTCAGTAAGAAGAAATTAGAAGGGGGGAGGGTAGGTAAATTAAAACAAAAATTAAATAATATCAAATAATTTAATAAAACTCTAAAGGTTGTTTCCTGGAAATTATTACCATACAAATCTTATTTAATTGCATACATAAATTTCATGATAAAATAAATAGTAAAGATATTCATAAAATCGATGGGCGGGCCGGATTGTTCAATAGCTCACTAAAAAAAAATTACTGGTTTGCAAATTTGAAAAATTGATTTGCAATTGATTTGTGGAATGTTGGCATATTTTTCGAATCGACTGAACAAAGTCGATAGGGAAGGGGGGTAACTTCACGGACATCCGTTTTATACAATTTGTTTATTGGAGTGTACACGTATAACACGGTGTTTAACTAATCGGTTTAGTGTTTGGTTTACACTATGCGTAGTACTTGTCACTTGTTACTCGCACGGGTATACGTCACTCGCAATAGGACAACACGCGGCCACACGTACAACACAACTTAATAAGCGATCCCAGTAGTATATATTGTAACAAGGTAGTTATAATGCATTTTGTTATACTGATTTTTGTATTATAACTACCAAACATTGAATAGTAATAATAAGTGATAATATAATTGATAAGTTAATATATAGAAGTTATGATGATTAATTAGCATCACCTGGCCGGACCGACGTTGCTAGTGTAGCCATGAGTAGAGTGTAGAGTTGTATAGTGTATAGTGAAGGCGTTAGTTACTTACTTTCGTTAGTAAATAGAACTCGGTTCTATTCAATCGTACTTGCCCTTTCCACTCGCACTCGCACTATTTTTACTGATTACACCGAAGGTATTGTGCGAGTGACAAGTACTATGTACGTCGGGTAAACCAGGAATAGTATTTGATAAATTTGTATAAAATTCAACTACGTACACCTATATATACATATGTATAGTTGATTATGCTGTCAGACACACTGACATAAAATGTTTAAAAAAAAATTGATTTATAATATTATTAGAAGCATAAATTTGTTTTCAAGCATAAAATATTTTCCTTCACTGCGAGTGATTAAAAATCGTGTACTCGAGGTATTGGAGTATGTATAGAAATTTCAAAAACCGTGAAATTGACCCATAGTCGAATACAATGATTAATATATTTTTGTTTAATAAAAAACATATTATAGTAGTTTTTAAATCCTGATAAACTGCATTAAGAAAAAATACATAACATTAAAATAAAAGACTGTTATTATTTTTACTTTTTTCCATACCATCAAATAACCTAAACATTGAAATACACTGCGTAATTTATACGAGTTCTTTAAGTTAAATGTACAGAAACCATATTTCTGTTTATATAGCCTGTATAAATTAAACTTTTTTTTTTTTTATTTTAAGTAGGTATATTTTTCCTCCGAATTCATTTGACAATGATATTCTTAAAACTGACGACTGTAAAGCACTTTTTAATTTTAAAAACACAAACGATCTTGTTTACCATGTTTATAATATAAACATTAAAAAATGAATCAACTGTATACACAAGTTCATAAATAATCTAACTTTTAATTTGTATAATAAGCAACAAAATGCACTTGTATATGTTGCTATATGAAATTTCTTCATACGTTCACACAATCATATTGATTAAATGTTAACGATTAATATACATAAGAATGCATTTTTCAGTAAGTTATTGATGGAATAAGTTTTTGACGGGAGTAGGCGTAAGTCAAAGTTCTAAAAGTGAAATGGAATTAAAAATAAATGGTTTCCGGTGTCCCTGAGTTCAATAATGGTATATTGCAATACGGTTATGTATATGCTTTATAATATGAACAAATAAATAATGCATTGTTATTTAAAACGATTGTAATCCAATTCATAATCTTAACAAAATATAGACTAATTTCATATTAAAGCAAATTTTAGAATGGCGTATTCTAAATATTCTAAAAATTTCAAAAAAATTTATCATTCATGGTAATAACTTAGTCTTCGATAATATTTCGACCGGACAACAGAAGCTAATCTTACAAATGTGAATCGATAAAAACAGTGCAACGCGATTTTCGTCATTGTTACGGGATCAATACATCGACTGATCAGGGGATCTGTCAATGGAAAAACGCAGTTATAAGAAACTCTGTGTTTTTATATAGAAAAAAAGCACCCCGGTTATCGGAAAATAATGTTTAATGAATTAAATAGAGTTTTAAACAGTCAGACAATTCGTATTTGTTGTTGAAAAGAAAATCAGTAACAGACAGAGTGAAATGAATAGTTGTAAACCCATTTGCAAATTAACGACGTAAATTAAATATAACAATTTTATAATGACAGATGAATGGTGTTCAATGTTGACGAGTGTTGTTTTGTTCGTTTGAGCCGTAATATTTATACAAGTAATAATAATAATAATAGTACACACACTATCGCAGAACGTAGTAAAACCAAAATGCATTGTTGGGATATCAGTTGTAACTACAAGCATAATAACATTGATATTTTACCACACAAAATGTATATAATATGATAATAATATTGTATACAATATACATATGCATAAATGAAATAGTAATAACTCCCGCGTGAAAATCAATTTTATCGAGTATTTCAAAACTAAAACAATTCAAATTATCTATTTTAGATTATTTTTTTTTAAGTCCACTAACGTACTAAATCATAACTCGACAAATTCAAAATAATTGTTCAAAATGTATAAATAAGAGCAGGTTATCTGATTACTATAGTACTCGAGTTTTAGTTAAAATATTATCCGTTATATACATATCAGATCTTATTATGACATTATAGACCATATTTTATTTATATATCTATAT
Source organism: Cinara cedri (assembly GCA_902439185.1). Lineage (NCBI taxonomy): Eukaryota > Metazoa > Arthropoda > Insecta > Hemiptera > Aphididae > Cinara > Cinara cedri. Next base: position 139,730 of record CABPRJ010001002.1, on the reverse strand, counting down.
TATATTTTTTTTTTTATTGAGTTTTTATAAAAAATAATATGTTGATTTTCAGATCCATTTTTTTTTTTTTTTTAAAGGTATATTTTTAAAGCATGCACATTTTTAAGGTCTGCCCTAATTTTTAATCTTATGTATAAGAATGAATACTATGGGGAATGCATCTATCACGCAAGTTCTCTGTATTATTATGGTATAATAAGACGGATAGGTGTCTCGGATAAATTCTCGTTGTGAACGACGATGAGATGACGACGTCATCGTTAGAAGTTATCATCACGTCGGTATAGTGCGGCGACGGTGGCAACTGTTGAAAACTTTCATCCGATGATAAAAGTTGTCGTCAAAGGGAACACACGTACGTGGTGGCGTCTTCGGTGTACGTGCTGCGGGGGTAGGGCAAAGGGTAGTTTTTCGATGTGCTAATATGCAAATTGATACGAGCCGCGGTTGCGGTGGGGTCGTGGAGTAGTTGATGGTTAAACTTCCAACAAACTTACAATGTATATAAGAAAAGCACGTTTAATATTCTGAACCACTTACGGCGGTTTTCGGAAGTTTTTACGAAAAAGTCCCACGTGAGATAAAGTATCTAAAAACGGGTCGGCCATTTTTCTTATATAATAATAAACCGACGTATAAACGACACTACCGAAGGTAAACGTTTACGTGGAAAAAATATCGAAAATCAAATTAATAACGTCGCCGATGGACGACTAAATACCAGAAAAATTATTGTCGTTTATACAGTTTTATTATTATAAACGACCGGGTTGGTGAAAAAATAAAATAAATGTCTTAACCTATAAGGAAACCGAAAAAAAAACCACAAACAAAAACCTAACCGTGAAAAATAATAATTCCCAGACCCTATCTCAAAAGAGTCTGTCTATCGAAATAATGATATTCACATTGTGACTAAAACTGCTCTTTTTTTGTGTTGCCTAATACTTGGCCAGTTTTATAAAAATGGCAGAATTGGACAATATATATAATGAATACATTAAAAATTTGATTGGTTCACTTTTTTTGGGAGGAGATCTGGGACTTGACGTTTTTTTCACAAAAAGATTTTTGTTGCGAATATTCTTATCATTTTCTCATATTTACCTGATAGGCATACGCTTAACCTTGAACGGAACACGTGGCTCTCGGTTTCCGTGGTCTTTCTGGTTTGTTTCGTAGCTAAACAACCGATGATACCAAGACGTTTTGGCCGGTAGATGCACTTTTGATCTTTCCAGACACTTTTGCCTATCGCCACCGGCGATTTCGTTTTCACCACCGCCATCACTTATATTATACTGAGAGGCATATTCGACTGAACGTTCTACAATATGGTGGCCGACATCTGGTTGACCGTCTTGGGTGCCTGCGAAATTTTCTCTAATTATGAAACTCATATGAGAATATAGACAGTGTGGACCATTAGGTACTGAAAAACGTTTAAACTATTTTCAAATACCTCAATATAAAATACTGTATAATGTCATTAACCTCAGGGCGTTGAGAAAAACGTTAGGAGTTTTTGGTCTTTATGTGATATGATTCCAATGGGACTGAAATATTAAGTTGTACTAAAGTGTAGTGAGGCCGATAATGTATGCTACGGAGTATTTTTTTTTCCGTTATCCAGTGATGGTAGACAGAAAAATAAAATATTGGATAAGGGATAAGTACGCAAGAGGTAGTATAGGCTTGTCTTCACGATAGTAGAAAAAATAAGAGAAAATAATCTGATATGGCTTAAACATAATATAAGAAGAAAATAATCAGAAGCCGTAATTTTACTAACGTTGGAGAAAGAAGGAGAAAAGGAAGTCCAAAAAAGAGGTGGTTGGATGCAATTTGGAATCATTTTATGATGGAGGCTGGTATATGCAAAGACGGTGTAGGGAGAGTCAAGTGGAAATTCAAGGCGAGAGTGGGTGACTCCAAATATTCGGGATGAAAAAAAAATAGAAAAATATATATTTTATATTTTCATTATTTTTAAGTTTTTACAATAAATTTTCAAGTTCTTTAAAAATCAAATGAATTAGTTTTTAATTCATTATTCGAATTTACGTGGTAATCTATTTCAAATATTTTGTTAATAACGTCATTGACTTTATCATTAGACATGAGTTATTATCATCAACTGCGAATGGAAAGAATAGATATGTATTAAATTCATAAACGATTTACACCCGTATGTATAGTCGTTTAAATGTTAGTTAAATTAATTTGAGTGTCACAAATTCAGTTAATATCCATAAAACTGAATTGCATAGTCGACAATAATTAGGTACCTAACCGTTATTACATGAGTTATTCGTTGAATTAAATGGTCAATCATCTGCGCTTAAACACCCCATAAATAAATATCGCTCAAAGGTTTGTATTATATGTTATTTGGTTAAAAATAAATCGCAACTAAAATTATAATTCAGAAACAGTAGTATTGTGTACCTGTAATAGTCGATTTTTCTAAACAAATAGCCCTAAATGTTTTATTTAGCTTACTACTTAATTCTTATGATTACAAATTTCACCGATATTTTAGATTCTACAATTTTACGCAACATCAAAATATGTCTAAGAAATTGTATACTCATTATACTATATAATTAACAATATCATTCTATTAATTTGTAAATAATCGTAATTAATAGATAACCGTGTTTCAGATCACAACGTAAACACTTCAAAACGTAAAAAAGCCCTGGATTCTGGAAAAAGCACTTTAAAATACAAAAATAATAGAGAGGTTTAAATATTTCCTTTCTAACAATTTTAACTCGTTAAATTGAATTTTCAAACACTACAAAAATGATTAACATAAAATATTTATTATTTTTTCAATACGTACAGTTTTATTTTAAAAATTTTGTATGTATTAGTGACTACACATTATAAACGTGGTAATTTTAATAACTGACAATTTTGAATTCAAATATAGAGCCTGTGATTTGAAAAATAAAACTTACCTTCAATAATTGTTGTATGTCTGGATTCAGAGTCTAGTGAATTTGGAGTAAAACTTTCAGTCACCGCCACCGACAATGGGACCAGCGGTAACGGCCTCCACATCTTAAATTTCTGCAAGAGTGATAGGCTATCCGTTACCGGAAAAGTCTTCGCCTTTCCGCTTCTGATATCGTCCTCGTATTCTTTTGCATAGCAGTCCAACAAATCTACAATCCATTCTACATTAGGTTCTGTGTGGCCCATGTCTACGGTTTAGCAATTCACGTTAAATCTTAGGTAAAAAACGAGTCCTGGGGTGCAATAATTCTGTCAGAAAATATTTATTTCGGGCAAATCTGACTTGTTTAAAATTAAATTTAGTTGTCCTGGAAACGCGAATGTTCAGTATAATTTAATATGTGTTGACACATTCGTGTTAATAATTCGTGGATGGTCTAAACATAATATTAGTAGTATACAGAGTGATTTTATAAATATATTGAATTGTATTCACATTCAGGTTTCAAACAGGTTGAGTGATTGATATCATAGGTGCCATGAACAGGATTGGTGAAGGGCTAAAGCCTGATAGTTATAATACGGGGTTTCTTCTCCTATAATTTTTATTAAAGAAGTATTCATATCTATCAAGTATATCCACATAATATTGAAATTATTTTAAACATGACAAAATAATAATAATAATAATAATAATTAATTTTTTCATGATCTACAAAACCAAAAATTAACTGAGAAAGATAAATGTATTTGTGAATATCAATTTTGTAGATATTCTAGTGTGAATTGGAATAATAAAGATTATAAGATGAAACCGATTTAGAATTGTTTACATACCAATTTAATGGCAATTCCCAAGTGCGGAAAAATACGCATTTTCTAAATAAAAAATAAAATGTGCACTTTTAGATTTGGAGCGTAGCGGGGAATCTATTAGTTTTAATACGATATGTATTTTGGGGAGAAGGGGTGAGGGAGGTCTGTAAATACATTTTCTACCAAAAATCTTACTCCGATATGGAATGTAATATTTTTCCTGAAAGAAAATTGTATTTAATTGGTACATCAGAGAGATTATTTTTCGGTTTCCAAGGGATTTTTCGAAACAATTGCGAAACACTGAAAAGAAAATTACTTATGGATAAAACGACAAATATATTTCCGGCGCTTACTGATTTCATTGTTTTTAATTTTTGCAAACTATGTTTACTATCAGAAATACTACTCAATTAGAATAACGACAGTTGAACATTTTTGTTGAATTTTGGATCTGAATACCCGTGAAGAAGGTCGTTTTTAAATTTTCTAAGTTGTTTTCACAATAATTGAGAAAAGACGGGAAAAGGTGAAAAATGTAAAACGAACAAATTTATAGCATATGATTTCATTATTTTAAATTTATACACACAATATTTTCTACTTATAAAATAGAAAAAAAAGGGGTCTTATTTTGTTGAATTTTTAACCTTACTGGTGAACATGAAAGTAATTTATTGTTTTCCCCTGTAGTTTTTGTGATGATTGAGCAAACCTAAAACAAAACAGGGGAGTTTACATAAATAACAGCTAACTAAATGTACCTAGTTTTATTGTTATAATTCAGTTTAATATTTACATAGACTTGAAATTTTGACACAAGTTTTATATATGGTATTTCTAAATATGGTAAAAATTGGTAATTTTTGAGCTTTTCGTAGGTATTTTAATTTTGCAAGATTTTTACGTAATTTTTATTTGATAGATTCTATGTGGATACAATTTGTTTGACTAAACAGAAATACTTAACAATTTAAAAGGAAGTTTATTAGAAGTTGTAATTAGTGGTACAAAAATTGTTCAACAAATGGGCAATGCAATTTTTGTTTTTTTTATGAGAGTTTTAGAATCAAATTTTCACGAAAATATACGACCTTTCAAAATATTTATAACCTAATATCAATCCAAATAGTTTATCGTTGCATATAGGTATAAACTAAATAACTTTATATACACTGCTGTCCCGATTTCCCACCTATATCAGTTCTATTACAATATTGTTGGTTTATGTCTTGTGATAAAATATCATTAAATATGGATACGTATATATATTATACACTTATAACAAAAATTATAAAGCAAATTTTTTTTTTTTTTTTTTGAGATTCGGAAAAGCATCGATGCAGCCTCCCATGCCCATTATGTATCCCCCCCTGATATAGTGAGCTCCCAATGATATTTTAAGAATTGATGCCTATGATTGATATGTAACTCAATAGTTCATTTATCAAATCATATTAATATTATACGTTTTACACAATATTTTACACATCGTTTTTTTATAAATAAATATGAATTATTGCGATTTAAAAATGTTTACCTAAATAGTTCAAATATTTATCACGGGTAACAACCAAGAAAACTTATTTCTCATTTATCTATAGACTAGTTAAAATATAAGAAACAAACCTAAATAGATATTAATTATTTAGATAAAACATAACGCTGGTTGTTATATTGTAATGTTATATGAATTTTGCGATTTTATTCGGACGACGTGATGTTGCTGTAGATAAGGTGATTTTATGTTCGTTTTCATGTTTCATTAATCGATCGCGGGAACGACGTTATATTATTAGCGTAATTGATGAGTTGTATAATGTAAACTTGTACAAAATAAGTCATTATGGGTGCTGTAGTATGCGAGCAGAATATTGCTGCTTTGGGGATATTCGAGTCGATAGTAATAATAAAATAAACTAGGACGGTGAATGGTGTCGAGTATTAAAATTTAAAATCATAAGTCTAGACGACATCGTTGCTCTATTATATTACGAGATTAATAAAAACAGGACCGTAAAAATATAGTAAACATTATACACACATACTAGCTGAATTACCCTGCTTCGCCCGTGTGTATTTTTTGTTGGTTTATTTGTTTTAACTTTATTTTTCCATCCGTCTCTCCAAGGTAACCCATAAATAAATAATTTGATATTCAAACTGAAAATACCCGAAACCCCTTTTTAACTCCCTTAGGGGTTGAATTTTAGAAAAATTGCCGATGTAAGGACAATCAGGAAAGCATTTGGAACAACTCTACAGAAAAAAAAAAATTGAAAAAAATTAATTAGTGTAGTCAGAAAATTGAAACACAAAAAAGACCAGTTATTTTACTACATAAGATAATAACTAACTTTCTCGGTCACCAACTAGATTTAAAATAAACAAATACAATTTTTCCGATGTTTTTTATTGGAATATTGTTTATGGCAGAAAACATAAACCGTAACAATTTAAAATATTGAAATCATTGTGCCGTAATTTGAAAAAAAAAAATAAATATATTTCGTCTTTTTTTGTTTTTCCTAATTATCATGAAAAATTGTTCAGACATCGAAAAATGACTGACTATGTCAACGACGAAATATTATAATGAACATAATCGATCTTTCGTCATTTCTGAATTGGAGCAAAATTTCTGGTGAAAAACATCGTGTTAATATAATAAAAAAAATTAAAACGGCAACACCACGCTGTAAATATGTGCCGTTTTACCTATAATTTTTTTTCAGGTGTTTCCCAATTAGTTCGTAAACCCCTCGAAAAATCATAAAATTATCTCCGCAACGCACCAACGAGAGAAAATAACTTTTCAGAAAAGACGCTATAGTCTTTAGAGCAAGTTTTCCGGTAGAAAAGTTGTTCGCAGACAAAAAAAAAAAAAAAAAACAAAAACAAAAACACGCATTATAGTAAAACCAATTGATCCCTCGTGGTACGCTCCGAATCTAAAAAGTAGATTCCGACACCGTGCCGCTGCTCTGCGTGGCAGGACAGCTAATCCTGTAAAACATTATTTTTTTTTTTGGACAAAAAATAGGTGATGCGCAGTCTCAACAATCTCGTTTCCGTTGTCCGCGATCAAGTGACGCCCAAATTGTTGTTATCGGATCCGCGACGCATTCGCGTGCGCGGCGTTAAACGGCGAACACGCGGCGAGAGGTGGTCAGGCGGCACGCGGACACGCGGCAAACCGAACGATTGGCTACGATATCCGTTCGTCTGTCCGATCGATAACCGGACTACGCAGATTTACACGGTCGAAACGCGAGCGCGACGGACGTTTTGATCGTTCGACTCCGCCGGCGTGTAGTTTCACAAACGCGACCTTCGCGCGCCGTCCGTCCGGTTGTTCCGCGACGCGGGCACCGCGGGCACCGTTTGTGTGCACGCGGGAGCGTTGTGCACACGCGCATGCGCGACAAAACAATAGCGTCGGATCTTTGAAACGGCAGGCGTGCCGTCGGCGAACGGCGGGTTATTGTTCCTTATGGACGCGCGACGACATTACGAGAGCCGGCGGGCCGCCGGCGGCCGGTCACCGTGTCGTACCGCTTTCTCGGCGACGCGTCCGGCCGCGTTCGGCCCGGCGGCGAGACAATCGCGCGGACCGGCGGCGAGATAATCGCGCGGACCAGCGGCTCGGGCGTTTTCGTCTCGGTGGAAATTGATTTCATTCACGGACCGCGGGGCGCGCGTAAAACATATTACGCCGTTGTGGCGCGCGTGTTATCTCGCGGCGCTCTCGGTGCCGTACAGTGCCGACCGTTTGCGGGGTGGCGGTCGGCCGAATGGCGGACGGCGAGTAAACGACGACGACAATTATCGTTTAACCCCCCCCTCCTCCCGCCCGCCCACCGCCGCTCCCGCGGTACAACCGACCGGGGGCGTCGCGAGCGTTTCACCTGCGTTTAGATTAAAACTCGCCCTTTGTTGCGCGGATCGACGGCGGCGGCGGCGACGGCGGCGGTACGTCTCGTTCGGGGCGATCTCGTCGGATTGTAAATCCGACCCTTTTTAATTAAACGCGACGGCTAACTGCATGCTATACCTGCTCGTAGGCTCTTTATATGCATATACGTATGTATATATATATGCGTGTGTGTGTGTGTGTGTGTGTGTGCGCGCGTGTGTGCGTGCACGAGCGTATACTGTGTATATTACACTGTAAATATACGGCCGGTGCAATATTATGTTTACGCATCCGTATTGTGATATTCACCGGACCTGTTGATGAAATAACAGCGACCACGAAAACGTGTATAAAATACGTTTTTTTTTTTTTTTTTTTATGCGATTTTAATACGAACGACCAAACGCCGTGAATCATCTGTAAAAATCGATTCGAGACCGTCGACTGTCAACGGTTATTTAATTTTCCGGGCATAGATTATCGTGCAAGTATAAAAATCGCGTAACGAGAAAGTCAATGTTTCATCGTGGCAATTTCATTTAGTCGGTTTTCTGGCCGTCTCGCGTTTCTGTCGCGAATGGCGATGTGCTGGTTCCCGAATGTTTTAGACATTTAGAAAGACCGAACGAGCTCGGTCACCTATACGTGTTTTATCAAAAATCAAATATTTTTGTGTACTTTATCGACAACCGTCATGCACAACGTCGCAATAACAAAAATTTAAATGGTAATTCATTAGATTGCCGATTGAGAAAATCAATGAACACGACACTTCAATGAGGACGGATTAAGATATTGAGGAGAATAGAAATGCCGTCTTTTACCCCTACCTCCATATTGTTGCTTAATAAAACCTAATATTAATACAAATCGTTATTATAATTTATCAAAACCGGGGCCGGGATTTCGGATTTTTATCTTTTTGGTCTGCATACTACACGATATTAATTCGATAAAACCGGGTCGTGAAGGTTTTCGGAGTGGTACAGTGTAGGGTAGTGGACGTTGTAAACACTCCGTTGTGTGGCTTCAAAGGGGAAAATAATTTACGAGATCAAAAGTTTCGACGGACGGTGGTGGTGCGAATTTCCCAAGAGGGGCCGAGTCTAGTACGCGTCGAATTTACATTTTTCGCCACACCCGTTATATTATCAGATACCTATAATATTACACGTCTTCAGTATACGGAATTTCGTGACTTTGGCTTCCAATGAACCACCGCAGCGTGCGTTAATCTGGGGCCGAGAGGAAAATCCGAATGTCATCATGTTTGTCCTCAGCTACATCCCTGACATTGATTAATTCTCTACGTGATCATTCGCGATTTTTACGAGTTAGGTACGCAAAAATGTAAACTCTTTTCACAAACAAATTTTGATATGGGTTTTTTTTTTTTTACAGCGAGAATACGACGAACGTTGTATTTGTGTTTCGAAAATTTAAAAATGTATGTCTACAAAAAAAAAAAAAAAGATTAAAAAAAGTGCGATCAAAATGGCGATAATCTACTCCAAAGTATCCAAAAATGTTAACACAAATATTTGGTGAACCTTTTAGATTTCTACAATGGTATTATTTTCGTGAAATCGAAATTTTAAAATTCATCTTCGAGGTATTGTCGGACACAGAAAGAGACCCGACAAACAGGCAAAGCGTCAAGTCTATAATACGTTCAACATGTTTGATCTCTAATCTTCCGGGACACCAATGCTCACCAAACACGCGTTCACGGATATGCGGAATGGTGTCTAGTGAATGTCATTTGTGTGTCTCTTTGAAATATTTTTTCTCTTTTTCGGAAAATAAATATTAATTGAATAAATTAGAATAAATTTATACGTAAGATAAATAATAGTCATTTGGGTTAGCTTGTTTTATTTTAATAGCAATACAACTAAAACGGTCTGGTTTTAATTTAAAATAACTAAAGGAAGTGTTGGTGGGTGTGCGTGTACGTATGTAGAACGAGACTCGTCTAAATTCATTTAAAAAAAAAAGATTCTATTGGCCACTAAATTCAGTGTTCTTCTTTATTTATTCTTATTTAACATAATACCGTAGACAAATTTATTTTATTTTCTCCACCCGATGAATAATTCAGAATTAGTAAAAACAAAATGTCAGCGTCCCAGTTTAATGGTAAGTACTGAATAAAAGTAGGATGAACTAAAAAAAAAAAAAAAAAACCAACATAAGTGGAATCGATAATTCCATCTCGTTTTATTTGCTGTTATTGTACGTTAATATTATGAAGGCCAAAAATATTAAAGTGTCAGCAGTCTGACAAAGGTTGAAAACAATTTTTTTAAAGTAAGAAGTTACTTTAACTAACTTGCGAAGGCCTATGTATAGACAAGTTGGAAATTATTTTTTGAAAAATAACTTTTCAAATCGTAGATTATTTTATAGATGCAATGGGGCGTTGAACATGTTTTATAATTTATATTGCAAATAGATATATCGTATAGTACACGAGAATATTAGTGATTTGTAATATTGTTTAACCGGCAATGCACTCGCGGAAAATCTCACATAGTATTATTATAAACTGTACGCATAGATAAATTTGAATTATTATTAATATAACGTAGCTAAGATCACTCATAAATCATGACTATATGGAACAGGAATATTTTGTGCTGACTCAGCGTCTACGTTCGACAAGTACGAGTATGTCCTTGGCTGCATCCAATTAACCGAGGAAGTTCATCCCCGGCGAAGCGTTTGACCTGTTTACGCATCCTATACGGAGTGTCTCATAAAAATATACCCATTACAGTATGTTTTTAATTTCTCGGATTTTTTTTTTTTGAAATAATCTACAATTGATTTGAAAATAAAAACCTATAGTAAAAACTCCATAAATATACGGTAATATTAAATAAAAAAAACACAAAATAACGTTTTTACGTATAAATTGTTGATCTGCGTCAATCCGCTGACAAGATATTCCAGTTATAGGTTTAAGTAGGGGGCGCGTAGGGGAATATAAATTTTATGGCGACACGGTGCGCGGTGTCTGAATAGTGTTCGGCTATACCGTCACTCTTGTTCCACTAATTTACCGAAATATGGGGCTAATATCCTAATTGATGTTTTTTGGTCGAGTAAACCGTTAAATTATAACAACGAGAATCGTCCGTATCTGTACACCGATCTCGCAAAAAATCCGATAAGTCCTAATTGGCACTTTCCTACTAATCGTCTACCACGTAATACGATCTCACATAAAATAATATTATTACTGTGCAACCAAGTTAAAAAAGCGATATCACAATGTTATACAAATTATAATATTCTGTTCGTGGCTACCGTGAAGATTTTAATCTCGTTGCCGTGTTATCTTTTTCGTGTTTTTTTTATTTTGAGAAATTTATCGTATTTTTAAGACTTGTTTGACATTTTTGTTTCTGAATATCTAAAAATATACGATAATGTTTTAAATAAAAAATTGTAATAGTTATCGATTGATAGTTTGTAATAATAGTATTTTTTTAGCGTTGATGCAATTTCACCACTTCACTACATTATAAACGATTGAAGGGGTTTTTTTTTTTATTTTCATAACGATAAAGGATAATTCCTTCATTTAAATATATCGCGATTATTGCAATTGAAATTAATTAATCACATCATTGTATATTCAGTTCTATAGTTTTTACTATCAAAAATATAAATAGGAAAATATATTGAATGTGTATTTATATTACACCTACTATACTAATAGTTAAAACATAAAACATATCTTTGAAATGAAATTTTAGACTTTTTGAATTCAGGACTACGGCATAAAATCGTTATTTAATGTTATATAATATTTTCTGCACGCGTACTAATAGAATAATATTTTATAATTTTTGTCTCAAACTCGATAAAATATAACTGGGGTAGGTAACGTGACCCGCGAAAACGAGGCGACAATATTATCACGATAAAAAAAAATATGTTCTTCAATTCATTATTAAATATCTTGGGAAATCATACCGAGTCTAGATTAACATAAATTATGTTAATTTAACACCGTGGGTCGAATTTCGAGGATGTAAAATAATTCTTTACCTAATGCATTAAATGTATCCGAGAGTCACAAGATACTAAACGCCGTGTCTATCCGTACATATTTCGGTCTTCCTCCTTCCCTCGTTCTTATTTCTTACACGCATATTCATTTGCGAAACCACTCGTACAGCCTCGTCTCACTTACCATCACATCATATCCAAACCACCTGACCATAATATTCTCTATCATCTTAACTCTGACTAGCTCCTATCGAAATAACATCTAAATAACTACGCTTTTGACCTGACAAACTCGTTCATTATTCTCTATATAAATTACCATATCTCTATTTTAGTGATTCGGCATAGTCATGTAATGTAATGTAATGTTCAGTGACCCGTTTAATTTACGGAATATCTACCGACTCTCATGGCTGCCATGAAAATGCATGACCCGAAAAAACTATGGCTGTTTTTCTGGGTAAATCATACACTGCCTTTGTTTAATTAAACACTCGGATTTTTATTTTTCTCAATTGTTTTTGGATTCTGAGTGTAGCGAAAAATGTATTGGTTTTACTAAGATGTTAAATTTTTTTTTTTTTTTTTTTTTATACTGTTTACAAAATTCTAATATATATTTTGCTCAGACGCGTATATACGCGTGGCTCCGTTTCCGAAAGAAAATGTTGTCCAAATGGTACTTGTGGGAGGTAATTTTTTGATTTTCCAAGCGGTTTTCATAATATCTGGGAAAAACCGGGATAAAACGTAAGAAATATGGAAAATGTACAAAAATAATGCTTTTATTATTTTTCAATTTTTCGTATTTGTTGTAATTCAGTTCAAAATATTCGTATCAACTCGGTAAACTGAAAATTCGGAAAAACTTACATTTGCCTTTTCTAGCTTTTATTAGTAAAAATAAAATGAATTAATATCTCGTTTGTTTATGAGTTCACTAGTCAATGTTTGTATTACGGTTTACAATCTCCAACACAATATATTGTTATTTTGACAAGTTAATTAATTTACTGAAGTACAAAAAACATATTTGGCAATTCGTAATCTAACATACTGCTGAATGTTCTGTATAATATACGGAACGAATTACACAAGTATGGATACAACCGCCGTCTTTTGTAAAAAAAAAAATAACTAAAACGTTTTAACAATTGAGAAGTAATGCGAACGAACACCAGAATGGTTTTCTGTTAAACTGTAGGATCAGAGTTCGCCGCCGGTCAATTGACCAAAAGTAATTTGACCGGTCGGTCAGTAGCTCAATCGCTCAAAGCTAGGCGAACAGTTACGATGCTAATGTCGATTGACAGCCAAGCGAAAAAAAAATCAATCGTCGTCGTGTTACCCGACCCGGGCGTTTTGACGTTACGGAATCTGTAAACTGATATTCAACACGAGCAGCACTGTGCGCGGGCCCGGTTCGCGTGTCGCGCGCGGTTTTGGAATTTCGGAATGCGGCGTGCAAATCGTCGTGTTGCCGTGACACATCCCGACCGGTTTGACGACGCGCGTTCGAATGTCCGCCCGGAATCGGCGAACCCGACGGCCGCGGTTGCGCGACGCCGTTCGTACACGTGGTTACGCAATTATTATTTCTGCGACGGCGGCGTACGCCCCCCTCCCCCCCTCCCCCGGAGAGGCGACCGATGGAGCCGGCGCGTAATTTCCCGCTCTCCGGCTGCACAACGTACGCGCGTACACGCATGACGTGATATCGTATACGCCGCGTGCGTTGTATATCGTCTACGCCGCGTGCGTTGTATATCGTATACGCCACGTGCGTTGTATATCGTATACGCCGCGTGCGTTGTATACCGTACACAACGTGCGCTGTGCTATGCGCGCGTGCGCATGTGTACGCGTGCGCGCGGCGCGGCCGCACCGGACGGTTCCGCGCCGCCCGCGGTCACGACACTGACGTTATTATCTCGCGCATAACTCGGGCGCCTCGACCGCGACACGTCCTGATACCCCGGGATGATCTGCGCGCGAACCGTCCCGTAAGACGGCGTGCCGCGTAATTGCCGATACGCGCCGGGCCACGCGATCCGTGGTATTGCAACACGCGTATCCTCACCGTCGTTATTGTCGTCATTAACACTGCACCCGCGCGTTATCACAACGTCGCATGTTGTGTCGGTCGGGCCCCGGAGGCGGACATCCTGGCGCACATCGACGAGTAGAGGGGTGGGGGGAGGAAGGGAACTTAAATATTTTTTTAGCGTTTTGCAAGGCGCGGGACCCCCGTGCGGTTTTCCGACGCGGAAACGTGCAAACGATACGGGCGCTGGCCCATACTCGCCTATAACAAATATTGATACGTTAATTCGGCTATGAAATACACGAGTATTTCACATATTATTTATTATAAAACATCGATTTGTTGTTAACGAACGTAGTTCGACCAGTCGTCTGAAAACACCGCCGGTTTTCGTGTCGGCACTAAAATTATGTTGTCGGTTGATTTGATTCTCCGATTCGGTCAGACGCGGCCGCAGATTTAGTAACAGTCTATAGCGAGTTATTTTCGCGGAATACTCACGTCACGGATCAATATTTGATTAAATTTTTTCTGAGATTGTGTTCCAAAACGGTAAAATATTATTTTATAATCAGTAATCGACCGGTATGAATTTTGTAAGACTGTGTTGTGTTAAAAAAAAAAAAATGTATAACGTGTGCGCACCACACACATCGTTATTATTATAATAAACAAGTACGTATTATTTTACGGGGGGGCTTTAAGAACATTTTATGAGACCAAGCCCCCGTAAGCCACCCCGATGTTTGCCTATACGGTTAGCGTTATTATGGAACGATAACGAGCAACGGAGTCTAATACAGCAGTGGCGCAGCTGCCGCAGAAACGACCAAGCCGGTTGTCAGTAGCATATCAATTACGGTTAAAATCGAATCTGTATCATTATAAACGTCCCGAACAAGCTGTTCGTCTTCTTCCCTACACTCGGAATCTAAAGTATAACAAAGTTCCGTTTTCTGAGAAAATATTAAAATATTTTACTTCGAATGAATGATATATAATTATAGTAATTATAAAAATAAATTTACTTTAATCGATTTAAAGAAAAATGCAAAACTCGATTTGTGATAGATTGAAAATGATATGCGATAATGATGACAAACAATCTTCCCTACCCTTAGGTTCTAATTAGAGCGAAAAAGTTTTTAGTTTTACAAAGATGTTTATTTTTTATTCTTTTTATCCTTTCGCAACTTTTCTACCGGAAGGTTTGCTCAGATTTTTAAAAGGAATCGGTGTGGAAATGTACTTTAAAGAAGTAATTTTGCGATTTTCTCAGGAGTTTTTTCATCAAATTCAAAAAACAGGAAAAACGAGAAAACTGGGAAAATCGGTACAGCATTAAACAGATATTATTAAAGAAAATATATAAAGTTTATTTATTTATTTTACTATGAAATGACGCATATTGTTTACGAAGCATCATCGTCAACTGAACTCCGCTCAGAATCGTTTTTTCGTAAGCAATGGCCAATCGTTGCTCACAGGCATAGTACATTGAATTATCTATAACAGTAGCTACACCCTTCTCCAACATCCTAAGACTTCTTTTTTTATTGCGATTTCAATACAGATTTTTGAGGTTATTTGCTTAGGTCTTTATATAATATTAACGCTATTTTCGCTTTTAATCTGTTTGTAAATGTTACCGTTAAAAACATTGACCTATTATCAATCGGCCACTTTCTGTATTGACTATATTGGTACATAGGCCTAATGTATATTAAGGGGTATCGTATAGTCAATTTGACCTGGAATTCCGAGTATAAAATCAAAAATAATCCACTCAAAATATCATAATTAATAACAGTCCAACAGTATTGGACAACAGTGTTATTTACATATTTTATCCATAGGCAGACAGATGTGCGTCACTTTAAAAGGGCACTCCACTCTACAGTATTCTCGCATTATGCACAATGTACATACACGGGATAGATAAATAACTGCACCGTTTGCAACATATTCCAAGGTTTATAACACAGAAATTGTGTTTGCAAATCAAGCTGTGCGCGAACCCGGAAAATTCATATCGTTTATATAATAAACTAATCCTAAATAAATTTATATTAAAATCTATTTAAATATATTTTTGGTTAATGGCATTTCAATATTTCATTAGTAGAGTGCGGACTTCTACGCATTTGCATACTTATTCTAGTTGATCATATGACATGCTAAATGAGCACATTTTTTATTTTATATTTTCGCATACTTCGGCAATTACTCATATTTTTCTATTCCAAGGGCTTATTTTAAAATTCCGATTGCATATTTCGATATTTTTCTTTTTAGACGTTTTTGAAATATTTACTATTGTAATGTAAAAAAAATAAATATATTTCATTTTTATAGTTTCGATTAATATCAAAAAAAAATTAATAAAAATATCAACACTTGTAGATATAAACGATTTTCCCTAATATGATCTTAGATCAATAATAAAATACGTATATCAAGATAAGAAAATATCAATTACGACCATTGACCATTGATGTTATTTCAGTCGCGTTAAAATATTTATCATGCGTTCGTTTGTGCTTTCTGTTGTAATTCACGTTTTTATCAAAATGCCGAAAGATAAATCGTCGTTATCAAGAGTCTTATACATTAAAACTAACTCCAAAATGATAAAAGTGATGACAATAATGAAGAAAAGTATTTATACTAGGGTTCTATAAATTTAAATTTATTGTTTTAATTAAATATTCAAAAAATAAATTTTTTTTGCTAATTTTTTTGTTCATATGTTTTATTTTGCATGCATATTTTAACATTTTAGTGCACATGTGTATGCGTATTTAATTGATTTTTAATTCATATAAATCCGCGTTCTATTTATTAGTAAGTACCTTACCATTCTCTACAGCGTCGTCATGTTGATATACATAGAGCGTACAAATATTAACGGGAATACGATTCGTAAAAAAAAAAAATAATGTTTTCTTGTAACTGTAGAACGTTTAAATAAAAGCATTACAGTAGGTTACGCCGTTACGGTATGCAGATGATTTAACAACAATTGTAGAAAACAAAAAGGAATTGCAATCGATACTGGGAAGCATGGAAGAAACACCGACTAATAATAAGCTAAACATGAGAGTAATTATGAAAAAGTCTAAAATCGCTGTGTGTAATAGAAGCAATAATATTATGGCAATAAGTGTCTACAACATAACCAAGAAATAGGGCGAGTGGAGGAGTTTGCATACTTGGGAAGCGTAATAAGTAGAGATGGTAGAAACTAAGATAGCGTTTAATCGCAAAATGGGGCATTTTACTCCAAGAAATATTATCATGCACATCGAAAAAATACTTTCTGAAAGGGTATTTATGGAGTTTAGAGCTGTATGTCAACGAAACGTGGACGATTGCTAAGAAAGAACTGATAAAATATAACTTTTTGAGACGCGGGGCTACAAAATAATACTGAAGATAAGTTGGACGCACGTGATAACTAACGGGAAAGCATTAGAAAAATATCAGAAAGAAGAGCTCTAAGGAATTGTATGCGTAACACATACTGAGGTATGGCCGATTGCCGGCACTAATTATAGAAGCGTGTGGAAGGTAAACATTATACGGAATACCACGTTTAGAGTATACGTGACAGATAATAAGGGACCGAGAGTGTAATTCTTACGAAGGAACACAAACGGACAAGCCAGTTACGGGAAATAATGAAAAATTGCTGAAAAATCAATTTCAGGATTTAGTACAAAAAAGAAAAAGGCGGGTGGGTATTGTCGATTACCCTCGCGTTCATTCGATTTTGCGGGGAAAACATTATCAATATAGCCCGACTTAACCATACAGAATTCGGGAACTCCCGTTCGTATACCCGAACGGGGCGCGACAATCATATTGTGACGTGGTTAGATACGCGAGCAAAAACACCGCAGGTGATAATTGTAAAATAATATCGAACTTATAAATTATAATCGCCGAATATACGAGGTATAAAACGCCGCGCTTTTTTCGCGGTTTGATTCTCGTAAACAAGGCCTGAATAAATATCTCGAGTAGTTACACCCTCATAATCTGCGCAGACGTTGAGATCCGCGTGGCAGTAACTTGGTAATAACTTTACCTATCCATTCAATTTCTATGAAACATCGTTTTAATTTTATCGACAATGCGTATCGTGCGACCCAACACCCGATCTGAAAACTAGTGGCGCGACTGTTATAGCAAATCTAAAAATGTAAGACGCCGAGCGTGGGTAGGCCATTGCTGTAGGTGGGAGAAAGTAGTCGAGAAGTTGAAGGGCATAATATATTGCACAAGTAAATTTAATTGATTAATTGAATTTGACATACTTAAGGTAAACGACGACAAATCATTTCGAAGGAAAAATCATTCAGGGCGGAGTTCGATTAAACGGTTATTGATAAATTTAAATGCGCTCAATAATTCGTAACAATTATGTAACAGATGTAGTTGGGCATTTGTAAAATAGATTACAATTGGTTTTAACGAATTTTATTATAAATTTAAATTTAAAACACTTGTAAAAAAAAAAACAACGACCTTAAACGTAGGTATAACTATTTTTTCTTTATCACCAAGCACAACTTATGCTGAACCTTGTATCGAACTTTCGAGCGTACGAAACAAATTATAAGAGTTTAATATTTGAGAACGTATTTTGAAAATTGTATCATGTCCAAAATACGTTAGTATTTTGTGAAAATTTCGTGTCTTTGCGGTTTATTTTTATGAATTTCAAAAGACAAAACGAAAATGAAATTAATAATTTATATTTTTAATAATTCACTATTCATAGCTCCACGTATCAATGCCATAATATTGATCACGACGAATCGTATTTAAAATATTATGATAATTCTACGGATTATTGTTGTTAGTATTATCAATTAAAAATAATATAATATCAATTCATATTTTATAAAATAAATATTCCCGAAGAATTTGAACAGAATTTTAATGGACGAATAACGGAAACTTCTGGATAGATTTTTTTTTTTTTTTTTTTTTTTTTTTTTTTTTCTAAATGTCTACGACGTTTATCGGAAATAACAGGCGTGTGATTCGGTATAAATTAATTGTCGGTACACTTTTACAACTTTCAGCGCGTTCGGTTTTCGCGACGGACCGCGGCGTGCACAATTATCTTTCGCGTGTTTACATTACGTTTGACTGCACACGTGAAATAACCGAAACGAACCGTTGGGCGGGAACAATATCGTCGGAACGCGGGCCACGCCGAAACGGTGTCTCGCGGATGTACGGTACGTGCGCAATATGTCGCGAATACCTGTTTCGCTAGAACGATCACTTGTCGGAACCGCCGGTTTCTAATTGGAGACGGGGGGGGCCTTTGATGTCTTTGGGCGACGACCCCGCCGCGGGGCGATGGGCGCGCGGCGTTCGCTGCGCGCTAATTACGCGGCCGCCCGAGTCCGTTTTCGCGCGCTCGGCGGCGCGGGGCCGCCTGCAACCGACGGCGTCGTCGCGACGACGGCAGTACTGTGCCGCGGTGGCGGTCCGCGAAACGTCGCCGTCCGTTTTCGTCGGGCGCTCGCCGTCCCGGCCCCCGGGGCGCCCGTTCGCCCGCCGCAGCGGTGCGCGCCGTAACGCGAAACGCGCGCGCGGTACGCTTTGCGTTTCGCGTTAACGCGCGTCCGGTCACTGGAAACGATTGCGCGCGGCGAAGAGCAGCGAACCGCGTCGCGTATTACCTACGGAGCGGTTGTGTTTCATCGCGAACCCCACCCCCCCCCNCCCCCCCCCCCCCCCCCGCGCGCGTAAATTGTAAATTCCGTAAATTGTAAACAATCTGAAACGGAATACTTTTCGTAAAATTGCTATTTTAGTGACACTGTCTATAAAAGACAGTGACTTTTATAATATTAAACATTTAATAATAAATGCCAGTCTATTAAATAAAATACAATCAAATGCACGCGAAATCCCCGATGTTGGTTCGTAATAACGAAAAAAAATCACCCTGTGTGCCCGAGTAAAGCCCGAGAAAAATATCAAACATCGCTGACGTGCATTTTGTGTTTGTTGTACCGTGCGTTTAAAACGCTCGAGCGTTTCGTTTTCCTTTTTTTCGCGTTTCACTTTGTTCTTGCGGCTCGTATACGCTCGGGGAACTCGATATTTCCACAGACGGCCGCATCACATACACAATTTTTATACGAATCAAAAAGAGAAATATTTTCGAGAATTTTCACGGAAAAAGTCGTTTGTCATAAGTATAGTGCACGACACGCGATCAGACAGGTTCACCGATTTCGTTATTCTGTATTCGTACCGAACAATTTCTTTTATTAGGTATACATTTTATATAAACTCTGGAAAAACACCACAGTACGGTTCACTTAATTTAGGTCCGCTTAAAATTTAACGCGGTAACGGTCTCCCGGTCTGCCTACTTGCCAGCACTCGAAACAATACAACTTGCTCGGGGCTCATATTGTCAGAACTTCAAATTATCTATGAAGGAATGCCGGCAGTAATATCATCTGCGGTTGTAATTCAATTGATATTAATTACTATCCGCGTTTATTCTACGGACGGTTACATCTCTATAAAGTCTAGAGCTATGAAAAATGTACAGTTGTCAGAAAAACGGAAAGCTGTAGACAATCTTTTACTCCGAACATTTCACATTATAATACCATAATTTCGTATGCGCACGGTTCATATGCATTGTCGCCACGCCACGCGATTATCTAACTTTAAAACGTAACCGGACTTGTCGTTTCGCATACCTCCCATCCCTCTTTTATTTCCGCCCCACGTGGTTTTTCGACAACTAATCGTTTTAGGTTTTAGATTTTCACTTCGGTCACTAACACTTTTGAACCGAAACCCGCCGCAGCCAATTCCGATGGGTAACGTAATGTTATAATTTTTTTGACGTCGGCGGTGCCGCATGACGGTGTGGTTACAATATCCTCATCGTTTTCCCTGCATCAGGCTACTTAATCAACGTTGTGCGAATATTTCCATTTTCTAACAACGATTTTTTCAGTAAAACAAATTTGGCTACAAATCACACGCGTGCCCGAATCGGACGAGCCCATTTTCCGTCTGGTTTTGTGGTTACGCTATAATATAACGGGTATAGTGTCGGCCGGCCGCGTTAACGTTTTGTTATTATTATTAAAAAAAAGTTTGATCAACGCGGTGGCGATTACTTCATAATAATATCGCAACAATTACGGTAAAGCAAACTTATAGAACGTTATGATATTATGTCTGTTATTATATTATAACGTTAGATTAATTATAATATTATATACCTATTATTTGATAATATTATTATGGTTCAACGGCGGAACAAAGGCGCGATTTAATTAAAAGTTTTTAAATCCATTATGGCGTGACCGAATAATTAAAATACACAACCCTACACGCGAACGTATATCGAGCAGTAGAGCGGCGTTATATCAGTGGTGAACGTGTTATAACGCAGTATTATTTATTTTTGTGAAATAACGAAAAAAAAAA
Source organism: Cinara cedri (assembly GCA_902439185.1). Taxonomy (NCBI): domain Eukaryota; kingdom Metazoa; phylum Arthropoda; class Insecta; order Hemiptera; family Aphididae; genus Cinara; species Cinara cedri. The sequence goes on along the minus strand of CABPRJ010001002.1, from coordinate 118,485 downwards.
ACAACAAAAAAGCGTCTCGTAAAAATCCAAAAAAAAAAAAAATCTTCTGAAATTCGAGCGAGAGCTCGACGATTTACCGTATTTCCGAAATTCTAAAAATAAACCCGGATTAATGACTCGGCCCGTAATCATACCCCTTTAAGTGATTGCAATTTTTGTGGAAATCCCGTAGCCAGGTTTTGAGGTAAAAAGTACAAAACCAACAAACGATATATTGTCGGTATTATATTATAGGATATTCGTTTGATCGACGTTATTTTTACACGGTAAATAGGTATTTTATTATTTTAAAAATACAAAATACTAAAACTATTTTCGTACGATGGTTTTCGCTGTTGAGCATACCGGCGAGTTTGATGAGTGACCTCGATTCAGAGTTGACACGTAGCGTTAACGAGTTGACGCGAGTTTTTCGTTTTTACGATGTTTGAATAGGAAATTCTAAGTACCTAATATAGTACGTAAGAGAACACGTAATATCCGCGTATACCGTTTTCGTCTTACAAACGCGTTCCGGAGCAAATATGCATCCACCGGGGAAAACTTTATGCTGTTGGTTTTGAAATTAGAACGAATTGACTAGTTATTAGTCTTAAAGCTTAGCATATTATCTGTGTGACAACACAAAGGTTTTCGATACTTTAATTTTCAGCGATATATTAGCATTTTTAAATTGAAATATTTCACGTGTTTACTTGTCGCTTAAAAATTGAAATATCCAATAAACATTGCAGATAATTTTCCATACGCATGTATATATATATATATATATATGAGGGTAGGGTCACTATAGTTCTCAAGTTATCGGGGATGAAACCGTATTTCCCGCATTATACAGGATGATTCACTAAGCGTGCTTATCTCATTTGTTTATATTTCTTTTTTTTTGTTCAATTTTGTACGTATAGTCAAATTATGATTTTAGTAATTTTTATGTGTAGTTAACAGGGAAATTTTCGAATACTAAGATTCTTCACAACATTTAAGTTGTGTCCTGTGGAGATTTCAACTTTGGTTTTTCAAATTAGAATGGTGTCAACATGTCAACATTTTTGATTTCCGCCATCCCTTTAATGAGATATACCACTTTTAAGTTTAGGTGTAGGTTGGAGTAATGGAGTATCGTTGGTGTGGCAGCACGGCGAGAGGCGTTTTATTAGCGCTCCACTACTATCCCCCTGCATAAAATTAAAAGTGAAATATCTCGTCAACGGGTTAACGGGCATCAAATATGTTAACATCAAAATCAGAATTTCATTATATCCAATATCCACAATTTAACTTAAATAACGGGATGGCACATTTATTAGTGAATTATCCTGTTTATAGTGTATACATAATGTATACAAAGTTATTTGAAACGATTGATCCGATTTTAAACGATTGTAATGGTTATTATAAACTATGGTCAAACGAGGTCGCTTTGAGAAGCGGCTTGAGTACCTATTTAATCTCGGCTATGTAAATAGCACGATGATTGTGATTTTCTGTATTTTTAAGATTAAGATGAAAAATAATTAGACATTATTTATTTAAATAAAGTAAATAAATATGTAAATAAAACATGTATACTCGTATATGAAAATAAAAATCAAATAAATAAATAAATGCGTCGCCTGGAGTGTTATGATAAGTGTATATATTATACGTCCGGTTTCGAATTGAAAATTCATCATCAGGTATATCACAGTCAAAATGTAAAACGTGACTCGAGAAACTGGCTCTACGGTGTCTAAGCGACCGTGAAATTAACACAGATAAGACAGACCGTATGTTAATAAACTCCGTCTTATCAAATTATGAACCAATTATTAGAGGAAAACCACAAGTTTTAGAATCGCATTAATTCGTTTGGTTGACGTTATCATTCACGGTAGTGAGTTTTAGTCTCCGAAAAAATGTCGACCGGACAACACAATGTGATTTTCAAAATGTGAACCGGTAAAAACAGTGCAAGACGATTGTCGTTTTTAGGAATCGGCGTATCGATTGCTCAAAAACACCCGTAGACGGAACAGGCATTTTGAAACAACTGACAGTCTGTGTGAAGGAAAAAACCCACAAGACGACCTCGGGCGTTCGAGGAGAATACGAAAAGAATAATTGGTGGAGGGTTTTCAACGCATCCGATTTGATCTTGTTCGCGTGACCACGGATCTATATCCGCGCAGAAATTTAATAGGTTCCATTAACTATATAAAACATTCTGAATATTATTGTATTATTCAAGGTATCATAATATATTGCTGTGTACCTGAAAACCTAAAATATTCAAGCATTTGAATCCGGATGAATTATTTTGAATAACCTTGTATTTACGTATACTTATACATTCAGTCTCCTTTACCGGAGCGAATTAATATGCTGGATGTGGTCCAAAAAACCGGCGGTCGGCTCCCGAAATCGATAATATTCCCATTAATACAAAACACGCACGTCGCGGACGCGTACACTGCACACACACACACACACACACACACACACACATATATATATATATATATATTATATAAACTGATAGGGCGCGTGCNACACACACACACACACACACACACACACACACACACACGCATACACACATATATATATATATATATTATATAAACTGATAGGGCGCGTGCGCGAGTTCGTTCGGATACACATTACACACGTACAAAATCTCTCACACATACGCGAATTTACGACTTCACGTACACACATATACACAGTGATATTCCGGAGAATTCACGGAGAGACGCTCCCCCATCCCATCACGGTATAGCCGCTCTGTGGGATCTAACTATCGTTTCTCCGTCGTGTATAATACGTATAAATATATATGTATATAACTAAATACGCGCGGTTTCGTTCAAAACTCGTATACCGAAGAAAAAAAATAAATAAAAGTAACCGAAAAATCGGATTACGGACCCTTAAATTCGTCTTAAAAGTAAAAGAATAATAAAAAAAAAAAAAAAAAAAAAAAAAAACCAAACGAAATCTCCGACGACGACGACATCGCGCGTATATATACGGCATCGCGACGGGAGTGGCTTGTTTTGTAGCAGATTTATAACCGGAGTTATTTGCCGTTTCCCAGCGAGAAGTTCGCCAAACCTTTTACGTGTTTCGATTTGTATCTCTGCGGATAGATCGGAAACCATTACATATATTTTATCAACGGCGAATTTCTGTTTCACTTTGGAATTTTTTTTTTCGTTTGCCGTTCATTTTTCGTGCCGTATACTCTCCCGTCTGCGATTTCCCGCCCTCTCGCAGGCGTACGTATATAATATAATATTATGTTATATGAATCAAACGTCGACGAGCACAGCGCCGCCCCGCCTGATTTGAATAACAATCGCGGTGCCCACCGCTATCAACGGAGAGAAATGATGAGAATCAATGATAACCGAAATTGGAAAATGAAATGTAATTTAGACATTGGATACGAATATTTATATGAAATCGTATATTTTACGCGGCCGTGGATGCATAATATATGCATTGCGGGAGAATAGAAACGAATCTATTTGAAAATAAAAACGATCACGTCAGTGCCGATCGGATGGCAAATAAATTCTAGAGAAACGAGTATAATATAAGTGACAATATCATGTTGGTAGGTTTGTCTTGGATATAATATGTACCGCAAATTACGGATGTAAAATTGAAAATATATAAAAGTATTGTACTGGTTCGTAGTTTATTTAATTATTTTTTTTAAGTTTAATTTACAATCTATATACTATAATATAATATTACGCGCAACGGGTAAATTTTTTGAGATAAAAATACGTGAAATGAATACTCACAGTAAGGTCACTAATATGGATGATAAATTACTTTCAGTTAAGATAATGCAATTAATTAACGGTGAATATTCAGGAAGTCTTTGGAGTCTTGAGGTCAATACTTTAAATGGTACAATATTTTTGCCCGCTAGTACTTTATTTGAATACAAATTCTAAATTCCTTACAGTTATTTTATAAGATTTAAGAGACGGACGACAAAAATGTCGATATGTTATCGATTTCAGAATAGTTTTTTGATTGTTCCGTTAATTTTGTTAAAAAATCAAAGAACCGTAGTATAATATTCCTTTTAAAGGAACCTATCACCCCTAATCCAGTAGCATAATCTATGGTGCGCATGTACCCCCAGCTTTTTTAGCGCTTTTTATGTGTGGAGCTCAAAAGGATATTAATAATTATTAGTGTGTATGCGTAAAACCACCGTTTGAGCCACACTAATTAAAACATATGCCGAATACAATTTGTTTTTCAATCTAACGATGCGTGACGTAAACGGTAAATTAAAAATGTAAAATAATTCTGGTATTTTTTTTTTTTTTTTTTAAATCGATCGTCGATTGATTCGCGAAGCCTTTGACGGCGGCCTGTTGAAGTAAAACGTTCGTGTATAAATTTGATTATAAAAAGTATTTGTTTAACAAAACGTACAGGTTTCACCGTTACGCCTTATTGTTTTGATTTGACGGCAAACTCTATATGCTCCCTTACTTCTTGGGCAGTTACCTAACCTAACCGATGAAATAGAGTTCGCGGAATCTATAGAAAGCTCCACAGGAATTTAATCATCTGGGTTTAAACAACACAGGTTCAATCTGCCTAAACGAAAATCGAATATCTAGCGAAACTACCCTATTTACGTATTATGAAAACTAGGTAACCCGCCGAAATGTTATGATTTTTTGTTTCGATTATTATTTCTCATAGTCAAGCAATGGATCGCGGTTTTGAACGTTTCTACAATATGCTATATGGGTTTTATAGGTTTCATTTTATATTTTAAGTTTTTTCTTTTATATTAAATAACTCATTTAATATATTTTAAATGCTTAAAAGCGTGTAATATGAAAACATAAAAAATAATAACAACAAAAGTAAATAGGCAATATTATTACAAAAATATAATAGTTATGAAATCATTTATCATGTGTCCTAAATGCTGATAAGGATTTTTTCAAATTGTGTTGATTTTTCACTGAATTTCCTAGAGACATCAATACATATTTGGTGATAAATCCGAATTCGGATTTATTTTAAAGTTTATATTTTGTGGCAGTTCAGAGGACTATGAATCAAATTACTAAGTATTTTATGTAAAAATTGTAATTACTAAATATATACTTTTAATATGTACTCGTATATAAAATAAAACCTACTTTAATATTAGTAAACAAAACCGAAACAATTGCTTAATTTTTCTGACGTTAAAGTATACTGATTTATATAAAAAGATATATAAAGATTTAGCTATCATAAAGAAATTCTAAACTTTAACGTACTGTTCATTAGATATTTGATCATCATAATATTGATAACTAATAATTAATAACTGATTGGTTATATTCCTTAACTACAAAACGTTACAATTTTAGATTCGAACTGTACGTGGACCAGCAGCCGTTTGGGATTTTATCAACTGGCGCATGTCGGGTTAGTAAAAATATGCGTACAAAAAATGTTGTGCGACAACTTTATAATGTGTAGGTGTACTGTATATAGTATAATACTCGATTACAGATGACAGGTACATTATATTATGTTTTTTTAGGAAAATATTAGATTTTGAATTTCTGAGTTCGATTTTAACCATGAAAATTTGTGCATATTATTTTATTAATTTTATTCCTAACATGATCGACAAAATACCAAAGTACATGGAATTAAAATACTAATAAAACGATTTTTGTTATACTAGGTAATCCATTTTTAGGTGCTCTCATTATCTCGGCAAATATTAACTTCCCCCGGAATCTGTTTTGTAGTGGAGCGTATCAACTAAAAGGGATGGAGATTTAACACGGCGCGCTCCATTCCATCACACAAATGATGCTCCGCTACTCTCCTTCAACCCAAAAGTTGAATATCTCGTTAACGGATAGACGGAAATCAAAAATGTCAACACTACAATTTATTTAAACTAATACTCCATCTATTTATTGAATTTTTAGTATAGATTACGAAAAGAAAATCAAAAGTAGGTAATGGTTTCACCCCCGAAAGTAAGGGTGACAAAAAATAACATAAATAAACAATTTTAGACCGGCTTATTTCTTAAATTTTTTAGAAAACAATTTCCGAAAAAAATTAATACTTTCGGAAATAACGATTGTACCCATTTAAATTAATCACCTGGTATTTAAAATTACATAACCATAATAGCAATTTAAATTTGAACCGAATGTAAGATATAATTATTATATTATAATACGTTTAACTAGGGTCATCTAAAAAGTTCAGCTTTTAGGTTTTTTTGATTAAGTATTAATTTAACTATTCAGATAAATGAAATAAAGTTATAAAACACTGCAAGTAAATTTTGGTATAAACAAAATACAAAAAATGTAGTATGATTTCAAATAGGATTTTTTTATTAAAACTTAAAACCTGTTTAAATCTATTCTTAAAGTATTTCTAAAAAACACAAAGTATTTAATTTTGGTTGTTTTTTTTTTAAACCAATGTTTTGGTCAACCCTGTTTGTGTAAGTTGTATACAACATACGTAGTTCACCGAATACATTTAATTATAAATGGCATTGCTCATTTCAGTTTTACCTGAAAGTTGGTAGGTACTATTACAAAAAACTCAAGGTTTTCTTTATAAATAAAATATTTGATTATTGAGTGACTCGATATCAAATTTGTTCGCTTAGGTGAGTTTTTTATGACAATGTATAACTAAAAAAAAAAAATCTAAAAACATTTTATGAACTATAAATCAATATTTATAAAGACTTAAATATATGATGAATATTACAATTTTTGTCACAAAATAAATATTATATATATTTTAAATAAAATAATGCAGACAGGTTTTATCGGAAAACCAAACGCACCGAAAAGTTTCATGTTATTCGATAAAGTTAAAAATTATAGCCATTCAAACTACTTTTAGCATTATTATTTACTGAGTATTTTTGATTTATAGCGTAAAACAAAAAATAAGAAAGAAAAAGAGTAGACATGAATTAATTTTCGAAATTTTATTATCACTCATCGATGTTTTAGATAGATGTATGGGGACTTTTATTATAATAAAGTTGGCTAAGTTTTGAGATAATATTAACATTTTAAAACACTTAAGTACGATTTATAAATTGATTTTTAGTCGTACATTTTAATTTAGCATATTTGACTTTCTATAACATGCACATCTTAATAGATCATCGACTCTTTTAAGCCCGTAGAAAACAGTACGGGAGTCTATTAATTGTGTATGCTCAATATTGTTTTGTTATAACTATTTGATAAACGATTGAAAATTATCTAAAAATTACTGAAATTAATATTTATATTTTACAATTGACTTTAACATAGTTTGGGTTTTTTTTTTGTTTTAGGGTAACTAGTTAAACGAATTGGTATACTCGTACAGCTTTGCCTAAAATTATTCTAGGACTCGATTCATTTCTCGTTTCACATTTTTATGTATTTTGTGTTTTTAACCAAACCGTTTTACATAATAAAATGACTGTAAGTATATAACGAACTGCCAATCTATATCTTGTTTTTCTATAATTAATTTGTTAGAGTTAGACAATATATTATTGCATACCTATCAAATATACTTTATAATATAAATATTAGTTTACGCGATAATATTTCACAATAAAACCTCACTACCAATTAATTTTTAACCACTGTTAGGTATATTATTATATCTACGATAATTTATAATTAAGTATAATGTATTTAAAAAACGGTATTATTTAATTATACGAACTAATGATTTTTAAAGTATCGTTTGTTTTTCTTTCATCAATCATATTATTATTATAATAATAATTAAATTTCTCTCCAGCTTTTACTAAAATGCCCGTTTAAAACGTTATTGATATATATTTTTTTTTCTCCGGAAATCTAAGACTTTCATTTCATTAATTGCTTTTAAAATAATATTAAATAAATATAATTTATACAGTCATGGAGATAAGTGCCTTTCGTACAAATTTAATATTTGCCGAGTGTTCTTTAAAACCGTTTTTTTTTTATACTATAATCGAACTAATTCCAATCGTAGTGTATAGACAAATAATATTATTTATCTTATGAGTATAGTAGGTACTATTTATTTGCAGTTTGTACGTGGTTCACCGGGTTTTCTTCAATAAAAGGTCATGAAATAGATTTAGAAAAAAAAGCTCCAATCCAATCCTGCATCATCGAATTTTGTTTACAGTTAGGACCAGTTAAACAAACCACTTACCGATGTACTATTATATCTATTTTTATCAACAGTTCAGCGTCCTTACATTCAAATGAACCGTGCAGTTGGAAATATTATAAAAGAATTACCTAGGTAGGTATTAAACCCAAAAGTATTATATATTTTACGATGTTGAAAATATATTTATTAAGAGCAGAATACACGAGGTTTACACGATTGCACGTAGTGTACGAGAGTGAGAGAGAATGAGAACATAATGCGGCTTATCACACATGCAAGTGATAGCCACTTACAGTGTGTCCTAGTACAACATCTCTCTATACATTTGAACATAACACAATAACTTATTTAAGCTCAATTGTTACATTAAATATTTATATACTCAAGTTTGATTATACTGACAAAATAGATAATATTAGTTCATATAACTTAAAATATTACATCGAGCAAAAACAAAGTAACAATAGTAGGTTAGGTTCCTTACGTTCTTACGGTAAGAACGAAAAAAAAAACAATAAAATAATAAAAATTTTGAATTGGCAATCAATATATTATTTACTAAACACCTAGATCCATAATATGAATTAAGTCTATCTGATATTTTCACTGATCTACCACTTCTACTAATCTTAGCTATTACTCTGCTTTTCCCCTTTTCTTCCTCTTCACTCCCACTAGAGTACCGTGACTCAACATAACTTACACTCTCTTTAAATTTATTAACCGATGGTTTTAAATGCCAAATATTCCATCTAATCGCACTTATATTACCTACTTTAACCCAATAGAATCTTAGGGCTATCTGCAATTTTTATTACTTTCCTCGGTATTCATTTATTTTTTTTTAAATTCCACCACATTCCGCCTCCCAGAGAAAATTAATTATTTTTTATTATTTTTCTTATCATGCCATTCTTTATATTTTTTCTGCGCCTTCTTTAAGTTAACATAATTATTCTTCTGTAAAGTTGAATTTAGTTTATCTCTTAAAACCGATAATCTTGTTTCTAGCAACCTACTCATTAATAGTTCTGCTGGAGAGGCGTCAAGTTCAATCAAAGGATTACAACGATACTATAACAGAGCTATTTCTAAGACCACTTTCACACTTAGGTATTTTTATAATAACTGTTTTAATATGTGGACAGTTTTTTCTGCTAAACTGTAACTTTTTGGGTACTCGGGGCTAAACGTTTGCACCACAAAATTCCGTGCTCTTGAGAAACTTATAAATTATGTACAGTTAAATGGGATATTGGCTGGAATAATAATTTTGGGTATCCTATGACAATTAAATATTGTTTTAAACTCTGCTATCACCGCTGATGCTATTTTATTCCCAACTACTCTTATTATTTTATATTATATATTATTATTATTATTAAGCCACTTAGGCCAGTAATGTACTACAATTATATTGTCTGTTAAATTATAAGTCACGATGTCCGCATCAATCTTTTCAAACGGTAACTCTGGAACTTCATGCAACACCAATGTGTTTTTTTGTTTGTATTTCTAAAGGTTTCACAAGTTTTGCATCTTAGTATAAATTGTTCTATTTTATTCAACATCCCTAGCAAGAAAAAACAATTTTGCTCTCATCCTTGTTTTGGTGATTCCTAAGTGATTTCCATGAGGAAATTTTAAAATTAAAGGTCTCAGATTATTCAGAACTATAATTTTTTGCTGGTAGTAAATAACACCTTTGTTAGCTATTATTTCATTTCTCATATTAAAATATGTATTAACCACACAGTTACTCTTTGGCCGGCCATCATGATAATATTGAAGAACTTTACTCAAAACTGGGTCCTGTCTAGTATCTTTTTGCAAGTCATAAATACCAACCATTTATAATATACACTATATCTAAAGTGTCGAATTCACTGATTTCCTGGCTATTTTTTATGTAGTTCCTGGAAAACAAATCTATAATGTGCATATTTTTCACAGGCAAATATTTCAGCTATATATCATACTCAAACAATTTAATTTTCATTTTTAGTAACCTATTTGATGGAATTTTAGAAACATTTTTTTCATGCGGTCTAAACATAATCTTAAGCTTTCATCTTTTTTATGGACTATAACAATATTGCTTGACTATTGTTTAAGATCTTCTACTGTCTCTATAATACCACTTTCCGGAAGACTACCTAGATCTTTTTTTAATTTTTCCAAGACTGCCAAAGGGACTCTCCTTTGTGATTTGATTACACCCTCTGTATTCTTCTATATTTTAATTTTATACTATCCAGGGAACATTTCCATTTTTTTGAATATTTTCTTATTATTACTAATGAAATCCTTTTTATCTTTATTAATACTGTTTGTTTGTAAACCATATTTTTTACACATCAGTTGTTTTCTCTCAATTAATCAAAACGCAATGCACCCTCTGAATTCTAATATCAGCTCTACATTAAGATTTATGTTTAAAAAGGTTTCATTAACATTATTTTGATTCTTTACTGCACAATCGAATACCTTTTTAACTATTGGCCTAAGTTTGAACCTACCATAAGCTACTAACTTAATATTAGTATCACTAAACTTGACATTATCTAATTTTTCAAATAGTTTAAAATGCAACAAGTTCACCTGAGTTCATACAGTGTCCAACTTTATATTCACAATTATAGTATAATTGTTTTCATACCACACCTCCGAGTTAATGGACTTTTTAGACCTAATTAAACTGCAGTACTTCCTTTGAATTCATACACTCCATGTAGCTGAGCAATTGATTCATCTTCTTCACTTGATCCATTTTCAGCTTCCTGAATCCGGATTTCTTTCTTAAAAGCTTTCTTATTTACTTTTGCAAACCACAGCCAAGTGATTAAGATTGTCACATAAACAATATGTTTAACCATATGCTGGGCAGTTCCCAAATACATGTTCTTTATTACACGTATGACAATACTCTTTTTTGAAATTGTATTTATCGGAGTTTTCGTTATTAAAGCTTTCTATATACATTCTTGGCTGACTTAAGCTATTATCATTATGATATACCATATTTTTTATTAGTATTTTTTTTACTAGATTTACTGATACCGTCGTCTTTTCCATTGTTTATTTGTACTACTTGTTCATGTGCACTATCTGTGCGTTTAATTATTCTAACTGTTTTTTCTAAGGATAGTTCTGTGATTAAGCACTTTTAAGCACCAATTAAGCATTCCTGTGATGCTTGATTGGTAATACTAAGAACTACTTGATCCCTAATAATATAATCCACTAAAACTCCGTATTCACAACCAGCCGTTTTAATTTTAAGTTCAGTCGCATAATTATCAATAGATTGACCATCCGCTCTTTTATAAGTTAAAAAAAAAATGTCTTTCATACACGATATTTTTCTTCCCAAATACACAGTTCTTCGAATTCTTCAACAACTATATAAAATGATTCTTCACCTTTAGTGTATATTACATCATTTTAATTAATAGTATTATATATTTTTTATTCCGTCATCATCAATTAGTGTGAGAAAAGTAGCAATTTTTGTTTCGCTCCTTTTAGATGATTTCTCTGTTTCTATTAGATAATTTTTTAATTTTTGTTTAAACTTTAACCAATTTGTTTCAAGATTACCTGTTATTGATAGTTCGTCGTGAATTCTCAGAACTTTCACTGATTTTGTAAGAATTTGAGGCATTCAATTGTGGTATGAACATTTAATTATGAACTTATAATTTTTAAAATATAGATTTTGTTTAAACGCTCCAACATTTTTTTTATTTTCAGACTATGAAATACTCGTATCAATTATATGTTAGTAAATAAGTTTCGAAAAACCGGGCAAGCGCAGTTCATATCAATGTTTTAAAATATAAAATATATTTAATATATTTTGTGAAAAACTACTTTCGTTGGGTGTGCTATACATTTTTGAATTGATTACAATTTTTAATCACGTTATTAGGAAGTTAGAATGGGAAGTAGTATATTTATTTTCAACTTAATCAGCTTATAGTATATCACGAAATATTCATTGAGAAATATATCAAAATATGAATCTTGCCAATGACTTTTCCAATATCACACATGATGGGATACACAAATAACAGTTTTAATTCTTCAGTTTTATATAATGGAATAATTATAAAATGTTTATCGATTTGTTGGTATTTTATCCTGCGAGCGTGCTTACAACACACGTGTCCGTATATTTCCATAGAAATCGATGAAAAATGCCGGAGTTATAAACCTGTGACATGTACGGACGGACATGTTGACACAATTATAAAGGTTCCGTATTTTTACCATTTAGACTACGGAGCAATGGAACCATATCATACAAATCGAGTAAATATATTAATTAAACTATGTCTTCAATTTTTTTAATAAATTCAAACTTTAAAACGAAAAAAAACAATAATAAATAATAAAAAAATCGATTAATTTACAAATGGGAATTATAATAGTTATGCGGAACTCATTAAGTAGGTATAGCAACAGAGTTTTCGTCCCGAGTTCGTATTAATATTATTACTTTGGCTTTACAGTACTTTATTAAACGTAATTTTAAAATAATATTATTTAATAAACAACATTATTATATTCGTAAAGAAATATAAATATTATAGCACCTAGTTACGCAGTAATCGTTGTTATAAAACATGAGTTGCCAATATACTGCTGACAAGGTTACATAAATATTATATTTTACTGCATTTACAAAATATTTAATTTTGAAACAAAATCACAGTTAAATTGTAATAAACAACTTTATATAAATTTCAATACACTATAGCGTATTTTATTAATCGCCAGTTAAATTAACGTTTAATTGTAGTTTCGGATAAATTGCAGATAAAACAAAAATTATAATTATATTAATTATACACGCGACTATTATTTTATTTCGAGCTTTGTTTATAAGATACCTTTCGTTAACAAATTAAATATCTCGAAATACATTAATTTCATTAATATTTATGATAGTCGCATCGTTATTATGAACATTTGGCCAACTTCAATCTGTAAACTGTTGTTTTTATAGGTTCGTTTATAACTACTATAAATTATAATATTAGTCCATATTATTTAGTCTTTTTTTTTTTTATGTAAGTACGTAGAATGTAGATATTAAAATATATTACAAGATTTTGTTTAAATGTTAAAATTTACAGATTATTTTATTTAGATGTATAGGAATAAATGTTTGACTAGTAAAATTTTTCGAACTATTAACTAGTTAAAAATCGAAATTCCAAAAACAAAAAATTTAAAATATTCAGGTTATATTGTTCATGTACATTTAGGTATTCATCTAAATCTATAAGTATTATACTGTAGCCAAAGAGGTAATTTGTGTGTTGTAACTCGCCCTTTGCTTTTTTTTTAACTACCTATAGGCAGAAGGTTAAGAAGGTTATAATCTACGAGACTCCATAACCTCTCGACCCCTCGCTAACCAACCCTAATTAATAAGCCCTAACTGGCTACAAGTATATCTACTTAAAATTATTATTATAATTGTATAACGGCCGCAGTTCTACCGAATACTTTTCTATGTTATCACTCTTGAGTCCAATTCGCCCGGTTCATCGATTACAATTGCGTTTCAACTTGCACGTATGTTTGTACTCGCGTTACATATTGGCCGAACGGGTGCGAATGTGTTGCCGTCTCCATTCACCCGATTAAACAATAACAAGCACATAATGGCGAAACTGCGATATAGAGTGGTTATCTCTTCGTTGCGGGTCGAACGTAGGTCAATACGATTGGTATCTGCGATAAGCGTGTGCAAGTTCATAGACTGTTATTTGATTGCGTCGTATCATCGGTGACATCAAACAACATAATCCATAATAATTGAAATCGCGTTATGCACAGTGCGTGCATAGGTAAGTAACGTGTTCCGTAATTTACTCTGCGTGTATCTATCTTAAACACAAGCACAATTTTTAAAAAATTCATCTAGATAAAATACACTATCAGGTCTTTGCAACCGGAATTTGTACGTTGTACTCAACTGATTTTCCCAAATGGATTTTTCTGGATATAATATTTGTTACAAATGTAACGTCTATTTATATTATACTGCATTATACTTGCTTCGAATAATCTCTGTTTTACTTCCTTCGTTCAACTGTCTTAATAATAAGCATGTTTCCTACCTTCACAACTTTCCACCTACAGCAGTGGCACACCCATCAACAGTATCCGCTCTTTTTTTTTGACAATTATAGTCACTTACAAAAGTCCTAGTATAACAATAATGAAAATGACTTTTCAACAGGAACAGTAAATATAGTTCTTAGAATACTATGTTTTATCCCATATTTCATCGTCCAGGTGCGCTGCGTACAAGCTAAACTTTTCCATGTCATAATTTCTTTGGCCATTCATACACGGCAGTAATTCTGAAACTACTTTTCCACCGTATAATGTCATTAGTTAACAGGCAAAAAAGTTTTTTCCTTATAGGTTATAATATTTATATATAAAATATATTTTCTCGGTCTTGGTTTTGGAGAACTATGTTTTCTTCTTTGCCGGTAATCTATTCAAATTTTACAGAAACACAACGCGTATTTCTACTCGGTATGATTATAATTTTTATGCCACTTACGACAAAAAAACGTTCTAGAATACAATTATATTATTACCACTAGTATTATAAATGCGCACGTTTGTTGCTTGATTTTGCCAAAACGACTGAACAGATTTGGATTAAATTTGACAAACGGATATAATATGTTCTGGATTAACACAAAGCATACTTTTTTTTTTCAGAAAGTCAGCCTCTAGACTCTAAAAAGTAACCGATATAAGGATGTTGGTATTTTTAGAACGAAAATCTAATTTTTTTTGGTTGATTTATAGGTTACTTTGATGACACGGATGAAAAAAAACCCGTTACTGGTAGTTAATATTTTGGTTGTCACTGGTAGACCGGCTCGGATTGAATAGGTGAACTATCGAAAATATCTCGGCAGGTCTCTCAAAATATTATACTTGTTTTTAACTGAATTCATATCAATTAGATCTATTTCGTATATAATTTTGGGCCAGTGAAAATCATAAAACTCGGTGGACCAATAAATTCCGAATCTGGTGCTGCGGGTAGACAAGTACACTTTAAAACAAATAACTACCAGGCAACAACGGTTAACTTTGATAGGTATGGAGTGGAGACTGTGAGTCACAGAAAAATACGGGTTTTTGTTTTTATTTTTTTTTTTTTTTCATTCAGTATTGAATGAAAAAAGCATTGAAAATTGTGGATAAAAAAAACTGCATTGAATAAGTACTTTTTATTAAGTGAAATAACTATTAAAAGTTTGATATTAATAACATTTAAACAGCGTAAAAATGTTTTTGTTGAATTCGGATTCTGATGTTTGCATTATTTAAACTTAAAAATTCAATATTCAAAAGCAGGTACTTTTACGAGTGTTCCTGAAGTACTTTGGTACCTACCGTCTGTATTCATTTATTAAACATCCATAAAACAATTTTAAAAACCGTCTTTTTTTGCTCATAATCTAAAATGCACGAATGGTTTTTATTAAGCCATAGTACATTTTATATTATAAACATCACAATATAATGTATATCAGTCGCCGAAAGCGATTTGTTTTTTAAATTTTACGCATGTATGTCTTACGTCGTGAATAATCGTGGATTAAGGAAAGGATACGGATGTATAGTTTTCAATTAAGATTCGTTGAATATTTATCAGTGCCAGCGTATCACATGTTTGACATAATAATATAATATTCTAAGATTTTTTTAAACCATACAAACATACTTCATCACATCATGTTGTAAATGGTTTGTTCTCACTGGACAATCCTGAAAAAACGAATTTTCAGACTGATTTATTCATTTTTTTCCCATCCCCTTGTATATTATTTTACAGATTATAAAAATATATCTAATAACAGCTAGTGTTATGTTTTATATAGATAAATATGTTTACATAAAAATTTATAAGATATATTAAGTAATATATATATATATATTAATACGTCTTAATAAAGTATTAGTTATATATTAAATTACCTATTAAAGTATTACGTTGCCTTTTACCTATTTAAATTACATCAGTCACATAATCTTACGCAAAATCTAGATGTGTACACCAAGTTTCGTAAATTTTCACTACATTTAACACTTGGTCAACAGGAACAGATAATAAACGAAATTATTTGCTTTTTTATTGAGACATAAAAAATCTGGATTATTTACCTTTACTTAGAGATAATTAAATTATTATCTTTTATCGAGATCGGGCATTTTCGAAATTGTAAAACCAAAAAAAAAAAAAAAAATGAAAAAATCAATTATGACGCAGTAGACAGTCGGCAATGGGGTTCTAATTAAACTTAAGCCCGTTCTTATAATGTCCGGTTAGCGTTATCGGCGGTCAAATTTACCGCGAACCGTCAAAATTCTGTTGGTTAACTCAGTGATTTTTGGTGACCCCCTAACTATCACTCGCGACGCCCAGGTTGAGAACCACTGATCTAGCTGAAAACTATTCTACTAAATATCACTTATCTTTACCTAGATGTTTTCCACCACTTAATAATTATATTCTCAGATAAATATCGACGTTCATATGTGGATTCCGATAGTGTGTTATTCTGATCCAGTAAAATTTTAAAATCGAGAAGCATTATGATATTTTGTGCTAAAATAACAATATTTTAATAATTTATTTTCGTTTTTAATAAAAATGATTAATGATATGCAACGCGTGCTTAATAACTCTTATATAATTAAGAGAATAAGTTATATCCGAACGTCCGGTTGTAGGAAATTCGGATCAAATGTCCCTTAAGACGAGGATGTCCGATTACCATTTATTATTCTAGTGCGACGTCAAGTTCGCCGAGTAAATATTTTAAGTTTCTTTTCTTTTCTTTTTTTCTTCAACACTCCTCATAGTGTAACATAATAATTAATTGTCCTGGAGTGCAAATTTTAAGTTGTATATTGTATACCACGATAAAAGTCATCAAATAACCGCGTTTGACTATATAGAATAGTGGCAAAACATTATACTTTTATAATTTATTATAAAACGGACGGCGGTTTTTTTTTTTTTTTTTTTTAACATAAGTATTTATATTGAGTTGCGTCCGTGTTGGTTCGTTGGTGATGCCGTATAATTTGTCACGTGCAATAAAATAAACGTATTCGTTTTTATTAGGTGAAAAGACAGATTTATTATGAAATTACGGGACGACGGCGAAGAGAAAAAAAATCATATAATATATATTTAATATAAAGTGCGAGAGTCTGCGGTGTTTATGAGTTTGGAGGTTTTAAGTTATGGGCGTCAATTTCTACGCAAAGCCCCGATGCGTATTTGACATTAAGAAATGGACCTCCCGACAACAAATAGCCCGTCATTGTTTTAAACGTTCTAAATTCCGCTTTTTCATCGTTCCAAATGAAAAGGCGACCTACTCTTTCATTAACGACGTGCTGGCTGCTATATATAGGGCTTAAAAGGCAAATTTTTCAACACACAATACAAACCATCAGCGAAAAACAAAACGAACGGAGCGTGAAAAAATAACTGCGCAATGGCTTTTAAGTTATATATATATATATATATATATATAAAGATTAATATGTATTACGAGTATATAATATAGGTCAGATTTTCAACGACTTACACCAACCGAACACTTAATATATTATTTTTCTAGTCCATTTTTGTTCTATTTCATTTATTTTTATTGTCTTTTTTTTTTTTTTTTTTAATTAAGAGAACGCTATACCTCCGTACATTTGTCGGTAAAAACCGTTTCGCGCGGAAAATAATTACTCGGGCTGTAGTTCTAGTTGAGCAATGCAATTTTTAGCATTAAAAAAGGAAAACTTTGACACCGAAATATCATTTTAATTTTGTCGATATCAATAGTCAAAACTACGATTATGACTAGGGGTGAAGAGAAGTGGAACATACGGTGAGTATCAAAAAGTTGCTGGCGTAGATACCTATCTATTTTGTCATGCCTATACGGACCACAACCAACTATAAAAATAATATTCTTATCGATAAGATAAATTATTTTCATGTTATTTGGTTGTTTATAGATATATGGTAGTTGTATCATTTACTATTTTTTTTTTAAATTGTATAGTAATATAAATAATGGTGCTATAAAAAAATATTTTAATTTATATTCAATGTTGTTCAATCCCCCGAATAAAAACGTTAATGCACAATATTATACGACCACACATAAGATAAAATAAACGCGCCTCCGCAAGAAACACCGAGGCACCGAGGTCGTAGCCGTTCGACACTGCGGTAATACGGCGCGCAACGCTATCTCCCGAGTGTGGATACGTTTCAATTTGTGTGTAGGTTGTGTACCGTGCTCTTGAAGACTTGAGCCTTTTAAATGCATCATTATTTTTATTCGAGTGATATCGATAAATAAAAAACAAAAGTTAATGGGTGTGTTGGCACGACAGTAGCATATGAACAGATACCGGTTACCATACGCAGAGGCGTGAGCGGGGGAGAGGAGGGAGAAAGTTAGGGGTTATATACCTTCCTCCGTATCGGCTTAAAATACAAAAAATACGATTAATCTAATGTCGAAATGCATAATATATTTTAACCAAATTACGAGGAAAAACTTGACGTGTTGATTAGAAATTGGCCTTTTGATTTAGGACCCGGCTTTTAAATTACCGATTACAACTGTCAACTTGGGTAGAGAAGACAGATTTACGATTTATTAACGATTCATATTCGCTACATCGCCATTCATTGATAATTCCTAGACACGCCACTGACCACACGGCGTGCGACGACGCCAGTAAATCAACAAAAACAATACGTGAAATAACTTTATGCTATTATTATTCGATAATATCGAAAAGAAAGAGACCGTGATCCGTGCGTACTGCGCGTTCGTCAAACCACGGATGTTTACCATGATACTGTATTTTTGGTAGGAAGTTGCAAAGGTTGAATATTGTGCAGAGTAACTTGATCTGTACTCGACCAAAAACCAATGGATTATTCAACAACGCCAAAAAGTCAACAAAGCAACGTTCTCGACCACGTAGGTTCTCCGGAGTCAATCATTTTCAACTGCCAACACGTCAAAAAACATAATAATATCCCCTACGTGCTGTGTATGTCTGTAGTACATCACTTGCTTCGACTATTGACCGTTTATCTCGTCTAACTTCCACACGGTTTTCGGTTCAGAGAGATAACACTCGTTCCGGCATCCAATTTCCTTTCGCATGCTATCAGACTCCAAGTAGTTTTACACGTTTCAGCTTTCGCGGTCTTTGTAAAAGATGTCCAGCTGCGCTTGTTTATACTGGTTCCGTCATCCACGTTCCTATTACACATTATTATTATCAATGATGTAACTTAAGTTCCTGCTTTGCGTTATTTTTACATATTGTTCGGCTGAGCTATGTTATACTCGTTCCGGCATTTTCATTATTTTCTCATGCTCTCTAGCTACTCCAGCTCTCATGCTCTGGCGCTTTAGTTCGCGTCAGTCCTCTACTCTTGTAGTGAACACTTTTCTATCCATTAACCAGAAATTTTTTGAACAACGTCGATATTTCAACAAAGCTCCGATCTCGACCAAGTATGGTCTCTGCTAGTGTTAACTTTGCTCAAAATCGTGTTTTCGTTTGCAATGGTTTATAGTTATGTTCAGAAATATACATTGAATTCCCTTCTGTATCCTACCTTCCCCATTTCTCACCTACAACAGTGGTTGCACCCATATGCGGAGTATGTCCGTCTTTTGCATGAATTTATATGTTTGATAAAACTTCATTTTTCTGCATATATTAAATAAAATTAATATTATTTCATAATAATTTAATTCCGAAAACCCAAAATAAGGCATGTTTTATGGCATATTTAATTGCATAACGTAAAATAGAATATTATCTACACAATTATACCCAGTGATATTTAATTTAAATCTTATCGGAATCTTTTTAATTTGTTTAGGTACCTATTTTATCTATAAATCAATTTATACTATATAAAAACATATTATTAAGTTCAAACAGAAGATAGTTATATATGAAAATTTAAAACACCTAATCAATAAAAAATGTAATATAATTTACAATTTGAATAGAGTTTTAAGAATGTTTTTTTTTTATTTTAAGAGTACATTTTAAAATATTTATTGGCACATTTAACCGATATGTTTATTTATTTAGTGAAATAATTTTAAAAAAATATTATTTCGTATTGTAAATGCGTATGTTAACAATACTATTTTTTTTTCGTGTATTTTAGCTTTATTGTAATGCATAGTTTGTATATTTGAATAAAAAAATGTCATATTTTTTTCATTTTTTATTGCATATTAATCATAAGCCCTGTTATCGCAATATAAAAGAATATTTCAAGGCCTATGGGCTTCAAATTAAATGGCTTTAATGTCTGATTCAAGCAATTTTAAAGACTCGGAGTGTAACGGGTTTGTATTGATTTTACAATGATGTTTACTATTTATTTTTTTTTTCTGTAGAGAACTTTTCTACCATCAATTTTGCTCCAATTCACCACAATAGCACTTTTTCTAAAATATTTTTTGATTTTTCCAGATTTTTTTCCAGTAAATGGGAAAATCGGGAAAAAACATAGGAAAAATAAGAGAATATACGTACATGTATAAAATAAACTTCGTTCCAAATGGTTTTTCGTTGGCAATGGTTTATCGTTGCGCACCCATCGCATGAAGAACCTGTCTTTTTTTTCTGTTCCATAAAAAAAATAGTATTTTAAAATGCGTTTAATCTTACGATGAAATAATTATACCCGTATTTACTGTCCCTGAT
This sequence comes from Cinara cedri, assembly GCA_902439185.1. NCBI lineage: Eukaryota > Metazoa > Arthropoda > Insecta > Hemiptera > Aphididae > Cinara > Cinara cedri. The sequence goes on along the minus strand of CABPRJ010001002.1, from coordinate 97,488 downwards.
TTATATTATTATTATATTACCTTAAATTAAAGTTTAAAACCGAAACCCGAGCAATAAGAATATGATATTTTACAAAATAGATAATTTAATATTGTATTCCTGATAGTATAATTTTTTGTTTAAAGAAAGGAAAAAAATGTAAGTGAAAACCATTTCACTACAGGTCTATCAAAATGGCAGAGAAGTGTGTGCTCCGGTTTTTATCTCTCGTTTTCAGCATCGGGTATTCGTGTTTTAAGTTAAAGTAGAAAAAAAAGGCCGTTCGAACAATCGGTCAACATGAACAAATCAAAGGACCCACACTGTATGAGGTGAACATCAATCAAATAGATTTTTTTTTTTCATCCTGGCTTCGGTTCAGATATCGGTCGAAAAACATTAGGGTAAGCCGCTCCCTCGACCGTAAAAGGGCAAACAAAGTGATCCGAATTTAATAGGCGCTGGATGACGAATGACTTACAAATAAGTTCAGCTCTAATGGTGTTGTAGGTCATCTTATTCTATGCGGTTTTTTTTTCCTTCTGGCCTCGTATTTGTCATTTCTGTCCACCTCGAAACACCGCCGACAAATATCAACGATTATAATGATTAAAACTCTCACGTAAAACCAGATTATTATTTATTACCGAAAGTGTAATATATAATATAACAATGTAATATTACATAGCTAATAGTTTATAACTATTATTTATTTTTATTTCATACAAATGTATAACGATTTTTTTTAATAATCGTAAATGCAAGAAAGAGCAATACTATTATAAGACAACTACACCGTTAAATGCAAAAATGGCACATATTCAGATTTTAAATAAAACAAAAAACTCCCTAAGTTTTATAGTATTTCAATTGTGTAGAGACTTAAAGACAATATTAACTATAACAGTAACTGTTAACATGAAATTTTTTTTAAAATTTTTTTATAGGGATTGAACATTTTCGTCATCCTAGAAAATTTAAATATTTGAACGTAGGAGTAGCTAGTAAATAAGAGGTGGAATATTTTAGTAAAATAGCTCAAAATTGAGAGATATAAATGGAATAAATATGCTGTTTATTTTGAAAGGTATAGGCTTCAATTATAATGGCTGACTATAGTTATTTGAAGAAAAAAGAAGATGTATACGGATAGTATACCGATATTATATTATTTTAATCAAATGTCTTATCTATCGACCAAGAACGAATCTTTGTTTGCTGTTAATGAATAATATTATATAACGGCAAAAATTTAAAATTCACTTTTTTTTTTTTTTTGGAAGAATAAGACTACAACTATAATATTTTATAGTATAACGTCGTTAACAGGAACCACGTGGACAAATAACTATTAACAGTTTACCTACTGACGATAATAGTTAACAATTACGTGTTTAACCATTCGTTAAAACATTTTAGCAAACACGAAATGTGTTCATTATAGAAATGGAAAAAACCAAACATGGAATTATTCCGTATATTACGTTTTGTATTATTTATGGCTTAACGTCTAACGGAAATTGATTTAGGTGCATAGCATATTTTTATGGAGAAGAAAAATAGTTATTACTAGTCAACAACAGTATATTGGTTTATATTTGTGTTTTTTTTTTCCCCCTCTAAAATAATATCTTATACTAACATCTTGAAAGCAAAACTCGCAAAACGTCTGTCTAATGTATAAAAAAAAAAATAAAATTACTTGACGTAAAAAAGAAGAAAAAAACAGAAATTTTTCAGTTGCGTTCCCACACAACGTTTTACGTCGAAACACCCATAGACGGTGTCTGTATATTACAAAACCGCTAAACGGTATCCGCTTTCGTTTTGTTTTTCGCAAAACAAATAACGTCCAAGTCATTAGGGTGCTGGTGAATACAGAGTGGGCTGTTCGATTATTTTGATTAATCGATTCAATCGATTATATTCGGGGTTTTAAATAAACGATTAATCATCATTTCGAACAATCGTATACAAAAACATGGAAATTTTAATAATCCTTATTATCAATGTACTGTTTGGGTAATCCGATATATGAAATAATAGCTACGGGTTCGGGGTTACCATCATTATTGGTGAACAGTGGCGTTGGCGATTGGCACGGCGTACAATACAACAACTGAACGACACATCACTTGTACGTATCGAATAAGTTCATAATACGTGAGTTTTATAATTACGATGGTATTGTGACTTTCAGAGACGTGGTACCAATCGAAAAAAACGGTTCGCGATTAATTTATCGTCGGTCAGCCGTTTTCGGTGCATTGTTCGTAAGAATAATCGATCTTGAGAAAAAAATAATCTAACAGCTGTAGGTGTATTTGTACACGCTATACTGTTACTGAACATTAATTATTGTTCTGCGACCAACGAAAACGCTTTTGTACACAATACGATTCGTAGAAAAACGATTTCTACACAGACTATTTATACAGATGTACATAGGTACGTGAAATTAAATATATTCAATCATGCTAACGCATTGCGGTAGTTTTTGTTATTTAAATTCTGTTAACTACCGTTCGGTATGTTCCGTTCGAATATGAACTACGTTTCTTAACATCTACTGTTATTTTTAAACTATCCATTTTTTTGTCAATTTACGCCGTTTTGTATTCGTATAATTCTAACTCAACCATCACACTCACAATAATTGATTTAACGAAAATGTTTCCCCTTTTAAAAATGTAGATGATTAAGAAGAAAAAAATTATGTAAAACTGTAAAAGGGATTAACCACAGTTGAAGTATCGCCGAGTGTATTCCCGCTATACATAATAATTGTATAACGAGGAATTATCATTATACATAGCATATAATCTAATTTTACGGGTATATTGAAGTACGGAAAAAAAAAGAAAAGAAAAGAAAAGAAAAAAGAGTGACTTTGTTGACTGAAAGGTCGTGACAAAAAGAGTCGTATTACTTTATTAGCATTTCACTAGCTGTTTCTTACGCGCGGGGGGTGGAAAATTAATGGAAGTTTCCTTTTAGGGAAGACAAGAGAGACAGAGACGGAGAGAGAGAGAGAGAGAGAGAAAGCCCATTTGACGTTACGTCATTGTGCGACGATGATCCAAAGTATCTTAGAGAAGAAAAAAAAAAGACAGTCGGTTTATATTTTATACTATATATATATATATATATAATGTATACATATATATTATTATATTATATACGAACAAGTTACTTTCATACAACGTATCATATTATAAATATTATATTATATTATGCGTTTTGTGCGTATTTTTGTATAAAAACCAATTTGCTAAAAACCCTTGATTTGTCACGATTTTAATGGAATTTAAAAAAATCCCAAAGCCCGGGCACAGTGTACATGAAACGTGTAGTAGACAAACAGATGGTATCTGCGCGTATCGTTGCTAGACGGTTTTAGCTAATGGAACAAGTCAGACAAAACCCAGAGAAAAAAGAAAAAAAAAAAAAACACGGGGCTAATTCAATTGGAGATAATGCGATGTGTGTGTATGCGTATGCGCGTGATGGTTTGTATTAGTAGAGCAATACAATTTTATTTTTTTTTTTCAGATGATATTGTAAAAACGATAGCGAAACCGTGTATTACCTAAATGATTCCCGCCCGCCCCGCCCGAATTTCATCACGTGATATTATATTGTTACAACATAACATTGTTATGGTGCTATCGACGATGGCGAATTTCGAAATTTCGATAAATAACGGAGAAATACCTGCTTTAATAATTTATACGACGATAATTTAATCCGCCAACAATATTATCGTTTGTATTTGTCCCGTCCAATAGCTATTGGATTTTCACCGGATGTGCAATATTATTTAATCTAATCGCTGCACGAAATTATAAATTATGAGTTTATAAAAAAAATTAAAAAAAACGTACGGTGATAATATATTAACATGCTATTAAACGTATACGTATTGTTTCAATAGAAAATCCAATAAAATAAAGAGCTCGCGCTGAGTTCGTGATTAAGACAATACGATTAATGCGAAACGACATACGAATTATTTTAAATCAATGTGCCAAAATCTAATTTTTTTTTTTTTACGCAGAGAAACCCCGTATTCGTATTTGAATAAATTGCACCACTTTAATCTTATTACTTAGCTAAATTTAAAATGATTCAAGTGCATATATAGGTATTAGGGATGGCAATATTTTGTAAATATCGATGTGTATCCATGTGTCTTTTTCAAATTATCAACATTCAGAATATCCAAAATTTAAATAAGAATCGACGTATTTGTTAAACCATCAATGGTTTTAGAAAACATCGTCAATTTGAAATATAGAGGAAATAATTTCCCTTTACCATGTGTACATTAAAGAAACATTCAGTGTCAATTACCCAACACTCGAAACTCCATTATAGCCAATCAACTTCCAGGAATCATAATTCATCCCCAAATGTACCTAATAATGCTCGTTAATATCGAAATTCCATCGAAGATAAGTAAACATCGAAATTAAGAGATCGGTAAAACTCATGGACTTAATACTAATAGACTGACCTTGCCTATAGAGTAGCTGAGGTTACTACCAGTTAAACACATTACAATGGTATACGGTATAATCACGTCAGTTTTGCCATTGTATGTGTTGTACAATGTATAATAACACCACGTAAAAATCACAAGTCCCACGTGAAGAGCGTTCTCTATCTATTACCGTTCTTTGTTTGCAAAATGCCAGTCTATTAGTATAAGATCTATGATGAAACATTAATATCTATGCGAAATATCGAAGCTATACCATCGATGTTAAATATCGATTATTTTAGCTTCAAACATCGATTTTTCAAAAGTATCTGTTTCATTGCAATCCCTAATAGGTATATAAGCTCGAAGTGTACAGTGTATATATATGTGTGAATTTCACAACACTGCATGGTCGACTCAGTAGCGGTCAAATGATTTTATCGGGTGTGGAGGGGGGTAATAGGGATATATTTTAAGGATTATTATTGCCTATTTATATAATTTATTCTTATAAATATTGTAGAGAAATGAGGCATGGGGGGTGGGATATAGCCCACCGCACGTTTGACCGCCCCCACGTGGACTGCAATATTTCCATGCGATTTTTAATACGCCTGTATGTATATTATTGCATTTAATGTAAAAACGAATAAGGCACTTATAATATTATTGTTAATGTGATAAAATTTTAGGGACATTTTCAGCATAGTAATATTTTATGTTTAGTATCATGACGAACGTCCAATTGACCGTCTATAAAACGTATGCTGTTGGACGAAACTTTTTGAACAATTTTAATACCTTTTCCGAGAAAACGATTTATTAGTACAATTATTAACGATCGTGTACTATAGTCTTTCGTAATCAAAAATGTTTGTTGATTGTGCATAATAAAACGTTTTAAATTGTAGCTTTAATATTCGTATTTGGTGAAACATTCGCATTTTGTGGTCGTAACGCCGAAAATATTACAACTCGAAATTTGTACTTAAAATCTAATTTAAAACAATAAAAACTATTAACATCGGCGCTTTGATGCTCAGTTATTTATAACTTAAATCTGCTGCAGAAGCTCTTTCGGATGTGCGGGTCTTTTGTTTTTTCAAAATATCCTACCACAAAGTCGTAGTCTCGTCGACCTCTGACGTAAATAAATCTTTAATTTTAAAAAACCAAAACTTTGGGAATCGTATTTTCTTATAAAATATTTATACATATTTTTTTTTTAATGTGTTGAAATTTAAATTTAAATTGTTTACATATTCAGTTCCGCTGATAGATTTAGTGATACCATTTTATAGATCAAGTTTGTTAAATTAGTCAAATTAGAAACTTTACGAATTACGTTTAGGTACGGGGATATTTCACGAGTTGATGTAAAGGGCCGGACTCGGCATATCCTTAACGATAAGTGACTACATTTGTTAGACCAGAAATGTCAAGAAACTCGGGCATAATTTTGCCAACTTTAGAGATAGATAAATCATTGGTAAATAGCCCATATTCAAACTTCTCTCATTTTTAACGGCAAACTAAATTGACGAGACGGCTTAAAAGCCATTAGAAAACGAGACAGAGTGCATAATATGGAATATTTCATATTATATATGGGTTTATAAATTTAATCAGACTACGATCTCTATGTATATTAAATATTGGCGATGAAATATTATTATAAATATTGTAGAAAATCGTTTTGTTACTATTCGTCCTGTAAACAAATGCCCAATAATGTATAACACTAACACATTTTTTAGATTCGAAGCGTAGCAAAGAATATATAAGTTTAACAATTAAATTTATTTTATTTTTTTTTTTTTTTTATTCAATGAGCACCTATTCTACTAGAAATCATGCTCAGATGTATCAAGTGTAGCACATTTTCTGAAATTAGATTTAATTTAATTGGTATTTCAAAGACGTCATTTTTTTAATTTTCTAAGCGGTTTTCATAATAGTTGGGACAATCAAGAAAAAACGTAGGGAAAACGGAAAAATTTAAGTTCATGTATAAAAGAAACTTTTCTCCATATCTTTTTAAATGATTGACGATTTATCGTTGCGTACAGATATAAATTAAACTCACCTCTACATCCTACCTTCCCAAAATTTCACCTATAACAGTGGCCCACCCATCGTGCGAAGTATATCAGTTTGTTTTCTAATCTAAACATATCTGCGATTAGTACGGACATCATGATAGTAATGAGTATCTTTTTCCCGATATCTTGATTTAAAATTTTAAAAAAAACCGAACGGACAAGGTTCGCTTGGTAGTTGGGCCACTGTAGTAGGTGAGAATTTGAGAAGGTAGAAGAATATATCTGTATACAAAGATTAATCATTGCTATTGAAAGTCGATTTTGAGTGGAGTTCGGTTACACATGTTTTTAAAGACCGTTATATTTACGATTTTAAAATAATGCATTTCGTTAATTTTCCCAGTTTTCCCAGATTTTTCCATTAAATATGAAAATCCTTGGGAAAATAACAAAAATAACTCTTTGATGTTCACTCTATTCAGATTTACTTTCAGTTAAACTTGAAAATCGGACCAAAATTGTTTGTAGAAAAGTAATTTACAGAAAAAAAAACCTCACCTAATCAAAATTTAACATGATTGTTAATTATAACGGACTTGATATTATAAAAACTGATTAAAAAAGGAAAAAAAATCTAATATTGCTTTGATTTTATAGACATAGGTTTTAAATAATATATAGATTTTTGATTAAAATAGTTTTTTTCCGGCTCGTTTCCTGCAGTCCTCTATTTCAACGATAATATTATTCATAATACTTAATACTTAATTATTCAAATACTAGATTAATATCTGATTTTCTGTTTGGTTTGATTTGAATTTTTTTTTTTTTTCTGAGAATCTGTAGATTTTAGTTCTAAGGTAAATACGCGATTTCTGAACACGAATAATGATTCTTACACCAATGCAAAAAGTTACAAATTTCTCGGGGTATAAAACAAAAACGTAAAATAAACAATCGAGGAACTGTCGGAAATATTGTGTTTGTTAATTGCCTCTGTAAAATATTGAGTTCGCCTTAGTCGTCCGTTATGAAAATGAACGAGAACACGGTGTGATTATAACATATTTAGATAATGTGCCTCATCTTTGTGTTCCAGAAACAATTTCCGGACGATCGCCGCCGTATTAAAACATATAATATTAAAATGTAGCACAAAGTGAATGTTTCGAGAAAATTGTTTTTCTCTCAGAGAATAATTTCGTATTATCTACATAACAAATGCGTCTCTTTGAAAATATTACCCTGATAGAAAACCGTAGTTCGTAGTCGCAGAAATTTAATTTCTATGCACTAACTAGAATTACGAAATATCGCTTCAGAAGAGAATGTAATTTAACTAAATGTTAACATTTATGAAAAAAGTCGGTCGTATTTCGCAAATATAATTAATAAAAAATCCAATTCGATTATCGCTCGATAAACTGGCCAAGTATTTGTCACTCAAAATCTGAAATGTACCGAGTCAAAATTATATTCACATTCAAATGAATTCACAAGTAGTCCCGTGTCATTATCAGTTTTGTCCCGGGCGTTTTTTATTATATAGTCACGCAATTGTGTTCAAAAACTTGATGTGTCCACGCAAAACAGAAAAAAGAACTCTTCAATGTTATTTTCGTTATCAAATCGTTATCAAAATTAAAGAAAATAACGTTATCTATAGGGTATGACGTGTTTATTTTGCGTAAACGTGAATGAGAAGATAGACATTCGCGATTGAAAAAGTTTGCGATAAAACCCGTTACCCTTGTACGAATTTATTGATATTCATCCGCATAGATAATAATGTGTACATTTTTCGGTACCATTAGGATCTGTGTATTAACATTCACCATAGGTCGTTTTCCGCTAAACCGTAATTTGTTTTGAAATAAAAATTTTAGAAAGTTTTGAGATAAAACTTCTGGCATCCAGTGACACCTACGAATATTCAAATATGGTTCGAAAATAATTAGCAACCAAACCGTTTGAACCGATTAAAAACTTTCCTTCTAGACACGTTCGCTATACTTACGAATTGTATAAGCAATCGATTGGCGTTTTTTTTTTTTTTTTAATTCATATTGCAATACCTACGCACGCTGAAAAAAAAAAAAAAAACAAAATGACATTAAAAATTATATTGCTGCTTTTTAATGTTATGTTATAATATTATGTTGCACGACGTACAACGCTCATCGCGCAGTGGGTCGTGTTTATTTGCATTTCGACCAATTATTTGATTTTGACGTAGCCACGTTGTTAATTGGACGACGAGACTCGTATACAATCATTAACAACGTCAAATCATAATAATACAGTAGTCCAAATAATACACAATAATAATGTGTTTCCGTCGATGCGTTTTCCATAATATTAATTGCAACAATGCCACTCGTCACGTCATAAGCTGCAAGTGCTGCAACTCTATAATATTATGTCCGTTATTAAAATAACACCTATTTCCGCATTAATGTAACATTTGACACGATCCTAAACACGTCACAGCAATGCATACGTATTATAACATTAAGACTAGTGTCGCGAAGAAACGCGTTCGTTTCTATCATACAGGAACGAAGCTTGAAACGGGAAAGAGTTCCAATTTATCAGGAACGTGAACGCAAATGGCCGTTCCTCCGATTATTAAAAAAAAAAAAAAAAAAAAAAATGAAACGTACGTTATTTTAGTGATATTATTGTCTAGAAATAGTTTAGTGTTGGTATCATTTTGTCAGTTACTGTAATAAATTACCGCAATGGCACGATGTATTATTTCCGTTTTTATTAACATTATACGAGGTACGTAATATTATGATAATATAAACCGCACGGTTGTACACGTGTATAACCGTGAAATAAATTAATTGCGAGTAGAATGATAATTTTTTTTTTTTGTTTTTTTCACATATATGGTTTTTCATTTTATTTATAGGCTAAGAAATACATTTAAATTAGTTTATTATAATTTTAAACATGTCAATTCTAAAATTCTAAGAAGTAATAACAGTTTCTAATTTAAGTTGACTACAAACAACTAGGTACATTTATTTTTTTTATTTTTTTGAAAATTAGGTATCTACATAAGCATGAAGTGACTAATAAATAACTCGTGAAAACCTTTAACATTAAGCCAATCAATCATTAAGCCAATTAATGATATATTTAAATTAAGAAACAAAAAAAAACACACAGTAAATACAATAGATCCCTCGTTACGCTCCGAATATGAAAAAGGAATGCTTAAATGAACGAGTTCCTTTTTATTATCTAGTCAGAACGAAGAACGGGAACGAATTGCTTTTTAAAATAAACTTTCCCAACACTGATTCAGACTAATAATTATTGTATAATATGAATTATTGTTATTCGTTTATACGGTAAAAGTATTATATTTTCAACTACTAGAAAAACGAATTCATCTAATGATATTATGTGTAACACACAAATCACATTCAAAAACTTTTGAACGTAATAATAGAACGTGTAATTTTTTTTAGATTATTAGCTAAGCGAGAAAATTATACGTGTCGCGCAGATTTTATCATGGGTTATGCTTAATGTTTAAAATAAAATTAGGCATAATGTCATAGTTAAATTAATTGGCGTTTATTTCCTGTAATTTTTAAAAAACCGTTTCACTCTGGAATCATAATCGATACAGTATACATTATTATGAATTATTTTGATGAACTAATTATTTCAATTATTTTTACAGTTAAATGACAAACTAAATAAATAATGCCGATGATCCGACTAAAATGTAACCAAAAAAAAAAAAGCCGAAAAAGACGAATACTATATTATTTATTAAGCATGATACATACTGTATATAATACAACACGTCGTGGCAGCTTGACCCAACAAATACTATACTCCAAAAAACATCCTATAAAGTACACACGAAAAAATCATTAACGTGACTCGTTACTGGGCCGGAACTATATACATCTAATAATAACATTATAACACTAAATTATAACACATATTATATTTTCTATTTAAGATTCTGAGAATGTATTGGTTTAACAATGATGTTAATTTTTTGTATTATTATTATTTTTTTTTTTTTTATGTGAACATTTTGTCTATCAGAAAATATACTTCAATAATCAAGTATAGCTTTTTTTCTGAAAAGAAATTTTCTTTGGGTTGTACTTTGAAGAAGTCATTTTTGAAATTCTCATTAATATTCGAGATAATGAGGAAAACCTCGGTCCTTAGATTAAAAAAGATTGAAAGATTAAAAATAAGGTTGTCGTTGGCAACCGTTTTCATTTATTTTTTGTTATTATCAAGTTTTTATTATTTAATTTTTTTTTAAACAATCATTGTCGTCATCGAAACGCATATTTCTTTAATCATTTTACCATATTATGTTGTATTGTTGACAAAACAACACTGTCTACTGAACTCCGCTCAGAATCGTTTTTTCGTTAGCAATGGTTTATCTTTACTTAAAGATATACATTAAATTGCTATCCGTATCCTACGTTCCCACCTTTCCACCTACAACAGTGGCTGCACCCAGATGTATGTCCGCCTTTTTTATTTTTTTATTCATTGTATTTTATGTATATATTTTATTTAAATTGTATACCTATAGGCTATGACATATTATGGCATTACTCTTGTATGTGCCTGACAAGAATGAAACAAAAATCATTCAAATAAACAGGGCTCGAAGATGCGTATAACATATTATACTTGTCAAAAAACCAATTGGAATAGATAACGGAAAACGGTAAACGGTAATATTAAACGAAACGGTGGAATATTCGACGAGCGACAATGTAAGAGAACAAAAAACACATCCGGATATATGTCTGGTTGTTCCGTCAGTGTCACCAGTATCTAACGATCGGATATGACGTATGATTACTGCGCCATTTTTTTTTTTTTTTTTTTTTAATAATGTAACTGATTTTTCCCCAGTTCTGGTTCAGTTTTAATAAAACAAAAACCAAAACGAAAAACCGATAAATTATAAAAAAAACATGTTACGAAAGATAACATACAATTTTTAAAAAATTGAAAAAACTATGGTCAATTTACAATATTAGATATTAGTATTTATTTGTGTGATTGGCAAATATGTAATTACAAAATGTTTGGTCTATAATCCACTTATCTACTTATTCTACTTATCTCGTTAATACCTACAATATTATGCATTCTGTAATTTAGTAATAGCTTTGGTAAAATTATTATTGTCAGATACTTTTTTAAATTCTGAGTATGGCAAGAGATCTGGTTACACTATGATGAAAAGAAATTTCGACTAGACAGTGTATTAGAGAGGCAATTTTTTATTTTTCGAGGGGTTTTGTAATAATTGGGAAAATCGGGAAGACAATTATAGGTAAAACGGAAAATATTTACGATAAACCGCGGCGTAACCGATTGCATTGTTTTCAATTTTTGCAAACTATGTTTTCTACCAGAAATATTGCTCCAATAGAAAAACAACATGAAACTTTATTTCTTGTATTTTTATTCGAATTGATAAGTTGAATTTCCCATGTAGTTTTAATCATTGAACAAAAACGGAAAAAAAACTATCATTGTAAATTGGAGCAAAAGTGCTGCTAGAAAATTTGTTCACAGGACAAAAATAGACCGTAATATCTTTTATTTATACCTACATTTCATACATTTTTCCGGTTCTCCTAGTTTTTTCGTTTATTGGGACACACAAACATAGCAATCATAATAGCGAAAAGTTAATAATTAATAGTTTCTTCGTTTTCAATAACGTTAAACGTCAAAAAAACGATAGACAAAAAGTTGAAATAACGTTTAATTTGAAAATAATGGTTAACGTAAAAGATTATAGGTAACGATAAAATTGTTTGGTATTTTAAAATTCGGTGAAATGCATAACGTTTTAGCTACCATAGTGTTGAAAAAAACAATTATTATTTGTACGATTCAAGCCATGCAAATAACATGTCATATAGTATTCATTACCCAACAAACGTTCAGCCCTAATTCGTCGAAATGAAATTCATTAAGCTGATAAAAATCGAGACATATTATAATTTAAAATAAATAATTTCGAGTCGTAGCGAGTCGTAGTCACGTACATAGTGTTTACAATATTTAAACTGGAAACGATGTTTACACCGGACTCGACTGATGCTTTCGCAGGTACGTTCAAATTACGTAAAAACGTCTGTTTGACATAATTTTAAACGTTATACAGGATGATTCTTTTATCGTGAACCGGACGTTTTCTCGGAAGGTTTTAAGCAAATGTTATTCTTTTTTTGTTTTTCAATCGTATATATAGAATCGTTTAAGCTTTATTTTTATGAATTATAAAACTTAGGCCAGAATAGTAGAGAAAAAATATTAATTTATCATTTAAAAATAGATGTGCAATTAGTTTTCTCTACTCCTCCGTGGTCTAAATTTTAAACTGGTATAACTCATAAATGGTAATACTGATATTAGTTGTATGCATATCAAATTTCTAGAAAAATATTCTCTGCTGGCATCTGTGAAAAGGTAGGTAGCTACTTAAAAATCCAAAGTGGATACTCATATCCGGTATAAGTAGTAGGGGTGAAAATTGAAAATAGTGTTAAAACAAAACTAAACTAATTCCATAACGATTAAAAGAAATAGAAATTAAATTCACTTCAATTCAACCGAGACAATTACTAGCTTATAATAAAAGAATCACCCTGTACATAATATATAAATAATAAATGCTTTTGTTTTGGCCTGCGACTTGTGAGATCTTAACGTGATGCTCTGTCCCGGCAATATTGTTCTTGAATAATTGATAATCCACTACAATAAAATACACCAACGAAAATCGTACCTGTACCTGTATACCTGTACGTATTCAAACAACAATTCCAACATAGTGGTTTCGGTTAAAACCTTTTGTTTCGGAGTTATTTTTGCTCCTTTAAGTACACAATAATGATATGGTCCCGTCCTCCGCCGCGCCGCAGATTTAATCCATAATAAATATTCGTAAAATATAACAAGTAGGTTTAAGGACAATTGGAATCTGCATATTATATTTATGAAAGATTTAAAAAAAAAAAAAAAGCAAACACGAACACTATTCATCATGCAAGGTAGTGTTTCTCGAATTGGGAGACACGGTACCCTAGGTAACAGTGGCTATATTACTGGGGGGTCGTAGGGTTTTGACTGAAAATTGAATAGGGTCGGGTTATATAGTCATTAATGATTCATTTTTATATTTGTATTTTAAGTTTGATATTTATTACCAATTTATTTGTAATTATACATGTTTAAAGTTTATTATAAAAATGAAGTTTTTTCAGAATTATATTTAAAAAACATTAATTTATTATACATTTTAATAATTTATCTTTGTGAAATAGTACATACAATTTTAGTATATAATTTAAAAAAATAATTAATGATTTTGACTGAGGGTGCCTTGACAGTTTTACGTTAAATTTAAGGTGCTCCGTAAAAAAAAAAGTGTGAGATTACAAGTGCACCGATGGAAGAAACCTAAGTCCTAAATTTAATTTTCATATGTTTGCATATTTTACAGATTTTGTTTTTTTATAGCATATTTTAGCAATATGTAACTTTTAAATGTTATAAAAGGAAATATACTCATGTCTTATACAATACGTATAGTCCGTATATACACGTATATCATAAGTCGAATAGATTATCGTAAAATAGTTAATTAAGTTAAAAAACAAGCATTGATTTATAACTCGCAAATTAATCATCTCGAAACATAAAGTTTGTACGTAAATACCATTAATAATAAAAAAAATCGCAATAGATTAGTTATATGTCTTGTATTTCTTGTACAAAAATGCAATAAAAAAAATTGCTTAGATCATATTTTTGTGCATATTTCATCGTTTTTCAAAGCATATTTTAATGTATCTGAACTCTAGAACTCTAAAAATCCCTACACCTAATAGTACCCGATCAAAACGTTCTTGGATATTATAGGTATATCGCTTAAGTCGACCGCGCAAATGAAATAGATTACAATAATTAAATATCAAACGAAATCTCTGTCACATAATATAATAACTTTTTTAAAAATATACGGATCGTTACGCGGTAGAAATACTTCTAAATAATCGTCTGTATGGTTCGAATTAATATTGCAACGGCGCGTTGATTAGTGTTTCCAAACGTATATGTTTAATCCACAACAAATAACAATCCCCGGTTGTTACATGCAAATCTAATTTCGAAGAGCTTAGGTACCTAATAATATTGTACATGTAGGCATAACTAACTAATAAGTACTCCTCCTAAGAGACGTCAGTCGCGAAAACGTCACCGCCGCGGCCGAAGATTTTCTCTTCTGAATCGGAGTCTCGATGGGGGAATTTCGAATGTCTCTATACTAAACGAGTTTATGTAAACAACCCGTATATTGTAAATCACGGTTGAAAGGTAGTCAATATGTATAACTGGATTCCGTCACAAACATAAAAAGTATATCCTAGGGTAATGGGGTCGGGTCCGGCCACCGTCATATGTAATTTAATGTATACCTATGAACAACTACAAGTCATTGCTAACGAAAAAACGATTCTGAGCGGAGTTCGATTGATAGTGACGCTTTGTCAGCAATATATATAAATGTCATATTTTGGTAAAATGATTAAATAGGCATTGTATATTTTCTTTCGTCAAATTTGTTTAATGCACCGATTTTCCATGTTTTTCGTGGTTTTCCACATTGTTTGAGAAAATTCCTGAAAAAATCGAAAAACGACCTCTTTAAAGTACTTATCCAGTCAAATTTCCTTTTAGAAAAATTGCTATCATTATAAATTGTAGAGAAAATGCTGGTAGAAAAGTTGTCCACAAAAAAAAAGAAATAATAATAAATAAATATCTTTGTAAAACCACAAGCTTCTTCGCTCCACTCGGAATATAAAATCCTATTTTAGATCGGGTTTTATTTTACAACAATGAGTAATAATATAAAGCACGATAAATAACGCACTATCAACGTATACACTGGCAGGGCTTGATAATAACTTTAACTGATTTTTTCGGTTACGGTTCCAATTAGGTTCTTCTGGAAAAAAAGAAAATAGGAATTTCGGTAATAGTTATTTGTTACAATAAATTATACGGCTATTTTATTTTTTTTAAGAAACTGTTCACGAATTATTATTATTGTCGAGTATTATAATATTATACACGTTATATTTAATACGTGTGTATCTCGTAACCTTGCTAATCAATCGGACAAAAACACTCGATTGCACATCTAATCGAAAACCATGGATAAACCGGAGGAGGGCTGGAACGGTCCCTCGGTAGACGCGTCTCGCCCGTGTTTAAGCAAGCCCATTCACTTAAACATTTTACATCAAACAACATAATATCGCGTACCACCGATTAAAATGAGATTTGATTTCATTAAAAATCATTTATTCGGTAATAATGGTGGTAGTACTGTTATGCTTATAATGTGTACCATCCGCTCACTAGGAAATTACATATTATAAACAAAAACCCTCCCGAAAAAAAATAAAAAACCTGTGTGCGCTACTGGTAATAACACCGCGCAATTGTGATAACGCGTTTCCATCGTCTAGCACTCTGGCGCACCGGCAAATTTGTAGATGTATCGAGACGCAATTTGTTTAGCAATTATATTAATCGAATTTGATGAGGAACATCGAAATCTGTCGGATTGTTCATCTGACTGATAAATTAAGATGTCGAGGAACATACGTATACATCAATAAACAGGTGTATTGCACGAGTGTTAATGATTAGTTCTTCTTACAATCTGATAACAATTTATGTTGTTATTGTTATTATTATTATTTACTCGTATTATTATAAAATCATGTTGATCGTTTTTTAATTATCATTTTATCGTTGTCCAAAAATTATTTTTCAATTACAAAATATAAGGAAATAATCACAACGACGGGTTTTTACAGACGAGCGAAGAACAATATTTAGAAAATCGAATTATTTGTAAACTACTATAGTAGTTACTGGCCCAGATGCCGGGATTTTTCGTTATTTGATCGATAAGAAAAAACCAATTTTATTTCGATCGTATTTTATCGTTTTCCGGAACTGTTAGATAATAGAATGAAACAATTATTATTATGAATGTACGTATGCATTTACAACACCGACGGAATTTAGCGAATCAACTATTCCGGTATATTGCCTGAAATCAAAATTAAGATAGTTTTACTTGTTCTGCGTGTATATTGTTTTCGTGTGTTACGCGGTAGTCGCACCGACACGGTAGATGTGGGCGTAACGTCCTCTCCGTGCGTTTCGCGATGCTGGACAAGTAAATTAATAATATTATCTAGATTAAAAGTCAGTTTGAGAATTGAGTTGACATTTTATTATCCGTCCGAGTTAAATTTTTAACGATTACGTATTATTATAATTATTATACATTTTAATAGCTAATAATGATTTTTAACATAAAAGTGGAGTGCTAAAACGTTGACACTTAACGTTTTAAACACTATAATAATATCCACGAAACTGTTCAACTATATAATTTCACCATTGAACAGTTGGCGGGCTAGTGTAATACCGTTATTAAAATTGCATCGATCTATAATCACATCGCACGCAATCTAACCGTATTCAACGGAAAGACAACACGGATACGGAACGAAATACAATATTTACAAGTCTGTCGGTACACGTGAAAAGTCATGGTCCGGCGGATTTCGCGCGAAACAAAACGGCCGACATTTCGCGTATTGTATGAAACAATAATAATGATAATAATAATAATAATGCATAATACCGTTGTAATAGTCTTCCAGTAATCCGGTGAAATATATTTTATCTAGCTGGCATTAGGCGCCGTCGGAAATTTCGATAAACTAAGGTATGCGCGTGCGTACGTGTACGTAACACAACGCGCTGCCCGTGCCGTGTGTGCGTACAACAACCGTTGTTATTAAATAGCAAAGATCTCTCTGAGCGATTTGAAGTTTTCTGCTTCCAAAACTTATAAACTTGTCAAACTTGTCTCTCATTGAGTGGGCTCGCGTACAGCGGGAGCCGCGATAAAACCCCGACAGAAGATTAAAATATACGCGTAATATATTATTATGTAGTTGCACGTATATACGGCTACGGGAACCGACGTTTAAAGTTTTGTAAACGGTCCTTGTACGGCGCATTATTATACGGAGAGCATAACAACATATTGTTTGGCGCGTACCTGTTGTCTCCGCGCGTTTCAAAAGCACAATACACCGACTATAATATTATATTTATGTACAAGTGCGTACGCACGTACGCGTGTATAGTAGTGAGTAGACGGGCACAATAAGTTCAATCTCATTCGTAACCGCGGGTTTTGTCTAATATTATTATTGAACGACACGCGATCGTATTGTTATTTCGCTCGAAAACGAGTAATGCGGAACGCGGGCGACCAGGCGGGCAGGTAATCATTATTTAATTAGACGGAAGAAAGAGTTTTCACTGTCCGGGACGAAAATCCCCGGGCCGACAGAGAGCGGTACCCGCGGAGAACGTAAAAGGAGGAAAATCGCAATGATAAGTAAGCGAACGCTATGCGATTGGCGTGCCGTCGGGCCGAGCCATGGGGCAAGCGGCGCACGGAAGAAATCAAATTTCTGTTCACATCGGCGATTTCTTTACAGAAGCGCGGCCCATCGGTATTTTAGCCTGACCTGAGAATACGCCGATACGTACCCGAAACAAGACGGCAAGATTTGACGGAAAGGATGCGGAATCGCTGGACGGTGACTCGAAATTGAAAAGAAAAAATAGCGGATAGGGAACGGCGCAGGTGGAAGGGCCGCGAAATGAGACGGTTCTGAGAGGCCTGATAATCAAGAAAAATCTAATTACACGAAACAAGGTTTTTAACGTAAGTGCGGGGAGAAATTTTAAAATATTATTTTAAATGTAATAAAAGAGCGGATCTAATCATTTCGTTACAGAAAAACGCGTAATTTTGCAAACACGTTTAATCGAATATTCGATATGTTAATTTATTCGTTTTATTATAATGTATGTACCTACCTAGTTTATTTGCACGATTGTAACCGTAAAATTAATATTATTACTAACGAATTCTTCGTATATTTTTGTTGTTTTTTTTTTTTTTTCATTTTCCTCGTCTCCCCGAATTCGCACTACTTTGTTTTGTTTTGTTTTTAAATCCCCCAGCCGAAAAACAAAAAAAAAAAAAGGGGAAAAAAAATAGTAGAAAAGGCGAACATTCCGCAGACTAGAAAATGCAATATACATGAGAAATGTCAAAAGCAAGAATGTTTATTCGTTCGTTTCCTATATATTGTCGTAAGCCATCCTTAAGAAAAGCATTAAAATGTTTTATGGCCATCCAGTTTAGAGATTGTGTGCATACAACTTTATAAAAAATGTTCTCCCGTGGGTGTAATAATATTATATACATATATACAATACCGGACTCGTTTAGAATTCAAGCAATTGTTCTACATCGTGACGGTACTTCAAAAATGTATTTACCGTCTATACGGTCTATTCCCGGGTACCTACTATACGAGTATACACAATGATATGTAATATTAACGGGTCCCCGGGTGTTCGCGAAAACGCGGTATGTGTTGGTCGAACTAATAAACAGCAATCCAACCAAATAAAATCTATCGTAATGACAATTCGATATTGTCTACTATCGCAGACGCGCAGACGTTATACGCGGGGTGATCATTTTTTTTTTTTTTAACGTCGCGATCCGACGTCTTTCTCTGGGGTTATCGCGTAAAATATTTAATTTCCGTGTATTGTTGTTGTTGTTTGTTTTTTTTTTTTTTAATTCTGAACGGAGCTATCGAATTTATCGGTTTTGCCAGATGACGCGCGCTGATTTTTATTTGTTCGCTACTGTTAATAATCGTTTTTATATTACCGGGAATCTTGTTCCAATCGAAAAACAACCGGAGAGCTTTTTTTTATGACGTTTTGAATCTCGTTAATGCATTACGGAAATCGTTTTAGATTTTGGTTTTACTATGATGACGTGTGCTTTTTTTCTGTTTGTCTGTCAAACGGATTTTCGAAAAGATATCTTGCACCGACGAGTACCGTTTCTGGAAGGAAATTTTCGTCTAATTGGTGCCTTAGAGAGGTCATTTGTTAATTTTCCAAGAAGTTTTCGAAATATATGGAAAACCCTAAGGGAAAATGATAGGTAATACGGAAAATATTCCTAAGGCTCTAGTAGATGACCACGAAATTGAACAAAACCGAAAAATACATAGAAAGAACGGGACAACTTAAGAACAATAATTCTTTTGTTATTTTAAATTTTGTTTTTTTAATGTAATTCAGTGGCAAATATTTCTAGAGACTTAAAACTCTGCTATAAAATTTAAATTTGTTTTTTTTAGACGTGGTAAAATGTTCCAAATATTTGAGCCATTTTTAGACATTTTAATTTTGCGAGTTTTTTACGTAGTTTTATGCGGTAAGTATTCTGTAGATAAAATTATTATTCTAAACAGAAATGTTCAAATCAGAAAATTTGACAGGATATTTGATATAAGTCATACTTAGTGGTAAAAAAAAAAAAATCGAATGTAAGGTAGTATTTTTTATTTTATTATAGCCTTTCAAAACACGTATAACCGAACTTCACTTCTAATCGTTTTTCATCATCAACGGTTTTCTTTTTGTTGATTTTCCAAGAAATTTTTTAAATATTCGAGAAAAATCGTAAAAAAAAAAAACTTATTTACGGACAAATTCACGGCAATAAAAGTTGCGATATTTTTTCGTTTGTAATTAAAAAAAGTGGATGGACGTGTGTTTGCCGCCCCGAAAATATAACGATTATATTTCAAAAATATAACGAAAAAAAAAAAAATGTAAAAAAAACTCGATTAATTTTAACGACACCGTAATAATATAATTTGACGGTGAATATTAATAATTAAAAAGCTAAAATGTAAATTTCCCTTGTAACTTTTATAACTCACGGACGTTGTTACAGGTCGGTATAATAATTATTATTTTATTCCGCAATATGCCATCGTGATCATCTTCCATGTTGTATTATTCAGGGAATCTTATATAGAACGAGTATAAATTTTAAACAATTTATTTTGTTATTGCAGCACAGCGACGAAGAAAAACGGAACGGTGGCATTCGCGAGGGACGAATATTTTATGAACGTCTTTAAAAATATTATAATACAAATCTTCTAATTTTCTCGATTTCCCGTATCCGGTATATGGTGATAATAATTATTTAAAGAACCCCCCCCCCCCCNNGTTATTGCAGCACAGCGACGAAGAAAAACGGAACGGTGGCATTCGCGAGGGACGAATATTTTATGAACGTCTTTAAAAATATTATATTACAAATCCGGTATACGGTGATAATAATTATTTAGAGAACCCCCCCCCCCCCTAAGCATAAGTTTGGAAATTATGATAACGAAAAACATAGCAAGTTATAGTTGCCGTAGGCGTACGAGGCGGTTCTATATTAATTGGTGTGCCGCTACAAGCGTTTCCGGGTGCGAGGATTTTTCAAAATAATTTCGGAAAACCTAGGGAAATGTCGGGAGTATGTCGACTGTGGGCAACATTCGGGGGATATTTCGTAAAAAGTTCGATATTTGTGCGTGTAACGGCCATTTATCATAGATACAGTGTGTCTACGCGCTGTATTACCACAGAATAAAATATGTTATGGACGTGGTACACGGCGATTTACAAGGACACTTCGCTGGAAATATGACGGTACAGTTCGTTGGTACGGACATCTATAGGCATAGGCACCCGATTGATTGCGCACAGTTAACATTTTGGCGCTGGTTATTGGATTTATTGACGTAAACAAATCACAATAACAATTAAAAACCGGGTTTCGTTTGACCGCGCGCAACATCGGAAAGTCGCGTTAATAAACGTGAACGTTTTATGAAGAGTATTACGGCGTGGGCCCGTGCGAATTGTGCCACTTGCCATATTGTGAAGACGGAAAGTTTTTGAAAATTCTACAGAAAGGTCACTATGAACTTTTTCGACGTTTTTGTATACTCTAACTGTAAAAAAAAAAAAAAATACCAAAAGAATACTCGCTCAGATCTCCTCCCACCCCCTACATGGTAACGTAACTGTGTCTTTGTAATCGCGATACGTTAGAAGGATTTCAGGCCACAATACTCTCTGCTATATTCAGTTAACAACTCGTTACGCAAAGAAAAATGTCGTCTTTATTTGTAACGCCAAACATTTATAATGTACTACCTAAAACGATTATTATTAGCATTCGAATTCGGATGTATTGACTTTAGTGGATAATTCTTCGAAAAACACAATGTTTATACAGTTTATACATATTGATGAGTTATTTCCACGGGTTTTTTCCCTTCTTTTTTGCAATTCGATTAAAAATGTTTTAAAGAGTTTTTTTTTCATCTTCATTTATTATTCGGTTTAATGTGGATAAAATTGTTTGGATGTACAGAAATACTAGAAAATATTAATATACGGTTCATTATAAGTTTGAATTAGTGAACAAAAAAAAAAAGGTTGTGCATTACGCACATAACGAGGGTTTTTTTTTTTTTTAATGAGCGTTTTAACATCAAACACTGAACCATAAAACTGACGGCGTTTTAAAACATGCTTAACCGAAATTTGCTCAGAATCGTTTTTTGTTATAGCAATGGTTTGTCGTTGAGTGTAAATATAAATAATTAAATAACTTTATGTGTCCTGCAACCGTTTTTATATTTCAATTAAAATGTCTTAACTATCTCGTTTTGTAAGCATTCTTTACGTATAGCTGTCCGAAATGTTTGTTTCCACGAAACGTTTTTGATTTTTAATTATACCGCATGTTATGTAACAGGTAATTTTTAATTATTTTTTTTTTTAGAATTACTATCTACTGGCCTACGTTATTTATGCTGAAACAATTTGTTAGGGTACAGTGGGTATATATTTTATCGCGTTGGACAAACAAAGGCCGTTTTATTAAAGAAATAAGCCAAGTTAAAATCCGCAACTGTACAGGGTGATTTTTTTAAAATGAAACAGAAATTATCTCAAAGGATTTTAAGTGATTTTTTTTTCTGGTTTTTCTAACCGTTATGGAATCATTTAAGCTTTATTTTAAAAACATTTTTAATTTTTTACTCCAACTTCATATACCTTAAATAAATGGATAATTTTGATTTTCTAATAGGCACCCCCACCCCTCTTTTGAACACTAATTTGAAAAGAGAATATTTTTCTTGAAATTTTTGATATGTATCATACTAATATCAAATTTACCGTTTATGATTAATACATATCAAAATATCTAGAAAAATATTCTATACTAAAATCTGTGTTTAAAAGGGGGTTCCTATTTGAAAATCAAAAATATGCACTTATTTAAGGTATATGGAGTAGGAGTAAAAAAATTAAAAGTTATTTTAAAATAAAGCTTATACGATCCCATAACGGTTAGAAAAAATAGAAATCAAATTCACTTAAAATCCTTCAAGATAATTGCTGGTTCAGGATAAAAAAAACTATCGTGAATATATAGGTACAAAACAAAACGTATTTGTACGATATAATCGAGAAAGTTATTGTTCGTGTATCATATTATTTAATAACGTTTTTAGATTAAACTGTAACGGTGTGGTTTTATTAAACACGTGCGTCGTGAAAAAAAAATTGTTTTTAATATGTATACATGTCACACACGTATTATATTGACGGGTTTCATAAAAATAATATTAAAAAAACAAATACTCTGAAAATTAATTTTCTCGGTTAGTTATACATACAACAATAATTACTTTTTAGATTATCGGTGTAGCGGAGGCACTATTAGTTTTATTAAATGTGTTGTTTTTTTTTTCGGTTAGAAAAAACGAACAGATTTTTATTACGCCGTACTAATAAAATATGCGGATTTTTCGACGTCTGTGAAGTTGGCCCCCCGACTTTATCCTATCGACTCCGGACCAATTCCAAAATTTAGTAACCTTTTAGTACCTAATTGTAACCGACGTCAAACAGTTCGTAACTTAACCGTTTCCGAGAAATCTCAATTTTCATTTTGGGGGGGTCAACTTCACAGACATGATTTTCCGCCCAGCAGCGGTATCGGTCAGTCTTTTTTAAATATAAAAAAAAGAAACTTTCCTAGGATAATGGAGGCGGATGCATTCTGCACTGTTGTAGGTAGGAAGTTGGGAAGATAGAATATAAACGGGAATTTGATGTTTATCTGTACGTAACGATTAACCGTTGCTAGTGAAAAAACGGTTCTGAGCAGAGTTCAGTGAATTGCTTTGTCAATGATAAATACACATGTCATATTATGATAAAATAATTGCATAAGCATTAAACATTTGCCTTAATAATAATTGTTTAATATTGTACCTATTTTTTCGGTTTTCCAATGTTTTTCCTCCGTTTTTTTCCCGGTTATTCCTGTTTATTTGGAAAGCTCCAGGGAAAATCAAAAAAAATTACCTCTTTAAATTACCACCCCAGTCAGTTTTCCTTTCGAAAAAAGTGTTATTATTGTAAATCGGAACGAAATTGCCGGTGGAAAAGTTGTTCACGGATTAAAAAAAAAAAACATCATTGTGAAACCAATACATTCCTCGCTCCACTCAGAATCTAAAAGAACAGAAAACTTATGACGAACGACAATACGTCGGTTTTAGTTTTGTCGATTTCTGCAAGGACAATTGTATATACATGCGGCTACATGCGGAAAAAAATACGATTAATATACAGAGTGATCAGTCCTCGATAGCCGGTAGGAGTATGGAAAAATGAAATATCTTTTATAAAATACACTGCTTTAATTCGGTAATTCAAGTATCTAGGTACTACTAAGTCGGGTCAAATTCAAGTAAAATCTCATGACCGTTACATTTTCCAATATGCGTATAATGTGTAATGATTTATTTTTTTTTTTTTTTTATCGCGCTTAGCGTTATAATATTATGGTCATGTTATATATCTTTGTGGACAACGAAAACAACTTCTGTGGTATCAACGGCGATAAGAAATATTTCGAGTAACTAACTAGTATTTGATTCCGCGCGCGTGACCGTTGGCCGAACCCGTCCTCAATAACTCGACATGTGTCCGGCACGTAACGATCGAAATATTATGTCGATCAGAAATAGTAATAATATCGCGTGTGTCGTGGCCGGTTACTGAAAAACAAGTAAAAAATACCTCCCTGTTCGAAAAAAAATAACACACGATCATTAATATACGTCTTGTGGCAGACAACGAAACGCATTACCGATCTCACGCGTCCCGATCTCGACGTTTATTTATTTATATCAACGAGTTTTATTATTGTAAAGTCATTTGAATGGTTTTGAGTATATTATTTTTAGTTTGTATTTAGTATAATAAAATGCTATAATTGCGCCGTCGCGGATAAAATGAAAAAAGTAATCGCTGTAACTGTCACAGTGGCCGCATCTACTGGGGTCCGGCCGTCTGAGATGTGTGAGTGAGACATGGGGGATTTTTACCACGGTTAATAATTGTTGACTATTTATTGTTATCACGGCGAAATAAACAGGCGTGTTAGTTAGATAATAGTGCACGTCGAAACTGACTTCACATCGAGTAGACCATGGTATAATGGAGTTAAGTATTTCATGAAAAAAATCAACTATGGTCAAGGTTTTAGTAGTGTAACTGTATTGCCAATAGACGTAGTATTTCGATATTAAAATGTAAAGCAGAAATACGAATAAAAGCGAGCGAATCTAAAAGAAAATTTTCAGAAAAATCAGCCTGATTCAAATGTTCGTAGCCCTATTGAAAAACTCACGGTTTGTGACACGAATCGTACGAAATTTGATTTCCTATTTGTAAATGTTCAACATCGAAACGTTTGAATGAATATTCGGTAACCAGTCATTCCGTTAGTTTCCGCCAAGCGAAGTAATACGTTGCTAAGGGAACTACAGTTACTTAGGTTCCCGCACACATTCCTTCACAAAGGGAATTGTTCATGTTGTTATATTGTTATACTAACTTAAGTTGAGGGGTTGTATATTTTTCGTAACACACATTTTTTTTTTTCTTTTTTTTGACTCCCGGACGTAAAAGGATATATTAAAGTTAAAAAAAAGAGCTGATACTGGGAATAGGCGTGGCCACCGTTGTAGGTGAGAAGTTTGAAAGCTGGGTTATAGACGGGAATTTAGTTTATCTGTACAACGAACAATAATTCTCTGTCAATAGTATTGCTTTTTCAACAATGCGCGTTATCACGATGACAACGGTTGTTAATAAATGTTACAACAGTAATAATTTAATAATAACAAAATAAATAAAAACGATTGCCAATGATATTCATATTATTAATCTTTTATTCACTTTTATAACCTAAAGAACCGGTTTTCCTCATTATCATGAATATTAAAGAAATATCTTTTTTAAAGTACCAACTGGAGCCAAAATGCAGCAAAAAATGCCTCTGTCGTGTTTTTACTGAAGCAAAATTTCTGGATGAAAAATTGTTAAACCAATAAAAGATCTCTCGCTACACTCGGAATCGAAAATAGTCACACGGGTTCGGTTCGAGTACACGTTCCGTTGTCGCGGCTGTTGTTCAATCCGTTTTCAACGCTCTCCTGTAACGATTTTAAACATTTCGCCTTAGTTGGGCACGCGATGAGCAGGGCTCGTAAGTGCGTGCACTGAAAATCGCATACACGTGACGAATACGTCACAAATAAATGCTCAAATAGGAAGCGTGGTTCGTTTAAAAGTATTTTGTCGCAAAAGTAATCTGACCGGATACGTACATCGGAATCGTATTGTTGGTCATAGACTAAAAAACTTTAGTTGTTTTAACTGAGCGTATATAAGTTAGCCGTATATATTATAAACTCCAATGATTTATACTTGCGTTGAATTATATTACTTTTCTTTCTCTTTTTTTTTTTTTTTGTTCACGTGTATCGCGACAAATTCCTATTATTATTATTGGAAGCCGGCGGGCGACTAAAAAAAAACCATCTAAAATATAATTTATAAGAAAATAATGAAAAACAAACTTTTTACGGCTCGGTGCAGTTGAACCGTGAAACGATCGTCGGTGCAAATAGCGTTTTAAACTCTTATTCTCGGCGCCTCGCGCCTGTTTAGTGTAATTATTAAATTATTATTACTTCGAATAAAACCGTTATTATTGTTATAATACTAAATTATTATGCGTGCCGGCAATTTCAACGGAACCCCGCTCGGGTCTCGGCGGCGAAAAGTTCATTCCGAAACATAAGCCACGTGCGAATTTCCCAAAGTTGCTGTAGTTCTCGGCCGCGAAACCCTGCGCGCGGGGGTACGCGAGATTTACCGCGGTAGCCGGTTTTCGGAAGATAAAGAAATAATTAAAAATGTGTATACGTGAAAAACCGTACAAAAGAGGATTCTCGAATGTGCGCCGAATTTGAAGTTTCGTCGCGTGAAATATTAAAAAAAAAAAACAAAAAACAAACGGCGTCGGGAAGGCAGAGCGGAAATCTAATGTACGCGTCCGGTGCGCGAATATTAACCGCCGCCGACGGGAAACGATTCCGAGCCGAGTTCGGTCACGCGCGTTTTGAAAGGCCGTTAATGTCCGCGATCCGAAAATAAACGGAAAACCGTGTTTACGACAAATCGGACGCCGACGTCGCGGACCCGGTGTAGTTCGGACAGTGCGCGAACGGAGAGAGAGGCCGCGATAAATTTACCGCGGACACGGACGCGCGGTCACGACCGTCGGCGCACGCCGGAGCTCCCGCGGCTGACAAACGGCAACCGTGTACCGTCGGCACCGAGTAAATTCGCCCGGCGTCCAGCGCGCACGGGACACCGGAACACCGTTGTCCCGCGACTATGGGTTTCCTTCATCGACTCCAGTTTATCCGCGCGTCGAGAGATAGCGCGCGGCAACGGACGACAGCGCTGACGGTCCGACGGCTAACCGTGTTCACCGTGTACGGATTTGTCCGGACGCGCGTCGCCGGCCGCGGCGGACTCGGAAACGCCGTAACGTTTATGGGGAAAAAAAAAAAAAAAAAAAATTAATTGCGACGCGTTCGAACGATTCGAATACACAATACGCGTGCGCTGTACATTCCAAACGAACGCGTCGAAAATGACGGGTTTATTTATTTTTTTTTTTTTCTATTGTACACCCGTACAAGTGGCGAGCACACGTCCATCTGTAAAAAAAACGCCGTACACGGTTAAACGCGGCCGCATCGAAAATCGGCGGTTTATCGGCGGTCAGTATTGCGATCGGCGGACCTCGCGAATGAACGTCGCCGGCCAGAGATCCGTTGAGCTCTCCAATACGACCCGCCCCGTAATTAGGTTCGCTCCACAGAACGATACGTTTACCGGCCGCTTCACGAAAAGCGAATCGATTTGCTCTACGACGAACGCCTTGCGTTTATTCTGAACAACAATATCCGTTTTGACGTTCCAATATTATTATTATTCAATCCTTTAATTAACAAATTTAATTTCATTGATATTTGCCTCGTGGTAATAAGTCGAAATTACATTATTTTTCGTGTGTCCGTAAAAACGTTTGTACCAGAAACCTTGTTCCGATAAAAAAAAAAAACAAAAAAAAAACAACAAGTGACGTTTTTTTGTTGCGTTTCGGATCTAGTCGGCACATTAAAGTGATCGTTTGTTTTTTTATTTTCCGAGCAGTTGTCGTAATAATTGTGAGACACCGAGAAAAATGTACGTGCGTGTGTAAAATAAACTTCGCTCCGAATCGTTTTTCTTTAGCAATACAGCTGCGTACGGATACAAATTAAATTCCCTTCCGCGTCCTGTCTTCCCGACTAAAACAATTATAGCCGAACTTCGTTCGGAACCGCTTTCGGCTTTGTGAAAACTTATGGTTACCTATAACCCGCCCGCACACCTTAGCCGCGGGCCCGTCGGCGGTGCCGGTTCGCTTGGCCGCGTCGCGTTCGTTTCAAATTCTGAGCGTATTTTTATTATTATCATTATTGTTATTGTTATCGTCGTCGTCGTCGCGTGTTGTGTGTCGCCGGTCGTGTACGACGCGCGTACGGGCAATCGGCCGGGACCGCGCTCGGCGCGGAATGCGTTTTAAACGACGCGCCCCTCGTCGGTCGCCGTCGGAATTTCGACGCGCCGCGAGGTACGAGAACGCTGTCGCCGCGCCGCGGGTTCCCGGTTAGGTTGTTGCGCCGGGGGATCGATAGGGGAAATTGAAAAAACGTGTCGCCGAAACGGCAATGAAACAAATAATAACAACAAATAAAACATCACAACGTCCGACGGCGGCGATGACGTACGGTACCTAATAGCGCGCGGTCGTCGGGCCCGTGTCGCCGGCGGGCGTCGGGACGGCCGTCTAGACGGGACGGACGGGAAGACGGTCGTCCGGTATTTCTTATCGGCCGTCCGGTCTCTCGACAACCGCCGATAACGCGCTTATTGTACCGTCCCGGGTTCGGAAACGCGACGTTTCTCGACGGATGGGGAGGGTGTGTGTGTGTGTGTGGGGGGGAGGGTGGATGAGAGTGGGGCCGACGGCGGACGGGGTGTCGGAGGCGGTTGGACGGGGGCCGTTTTCGGGAGGCCCGGGGACTCGCCGGATCCGGTATAAAAGACCCGCGGAGCCGGTCCGGCGAATCCAATGACTCGACGGACGTTCCGCCCGAACGCGACCAGCACGATGGAGTTCTATCACCGCCGTTTTTGGACGTTGTTTCTCCTGTTGGCCGTCCACCAGTCGGCCGTCTCCGCTTTCAAGATACCGGGTAAATATCCGACAGTCATATCCCGACGGGCCGTTGTCAACGGCGGTCGTTTACGTGGGAGGGGGCCGGGGAGTTCCGACTGCGCGACTACGTCTCACAATAATATTATTTCGCGTGTCCTCCGTCTTTTTTTTTCTTTTGTTTTTGGTTTCTTTTCGTTTACACGAGTGTACGTGTTTTGCACGCACGGCGGTTGATGAATGACAAAAAATGAATTAGTTTCGTGTATTTCATTCGATATTCTGCGTTTCGTCGTTTGTTGGTGTTGAAACCTGCAGCGCCGACATTTTTACGCGTTGGTCGGTCAAGAGAAAATAAATAAACCAAAAATAAAAATATAGCCGCAGTTTCTCAGCCGATTTCTAACGGAAAAAATTTTCGTCGCCCCCCCCCCCACTCCCCCTCATACTTATAGTATATACCATTTGATATGAATATTTTGTTTCGAAATTTTATTTCC
Organism: Cinara cedri; assembly: GCA_902439185.1. Taxonomy (NCBI): domain Eukaryota; kingdom Metazoa; phylum Arthropoda; class Insecta; order Hemiptera; family Aphididae; genus Cinara; species Cinara cedri. The sequence continues at coordinate 67,755 of CABPRJ010001002.1, read as the reverse complement.
GTCTACTTCGTATGCGTCGGTTAAGCAAAAAAAAAAAAAAAACCCCAATCACCGTTCACCGACACGCGTTTTCTATACATATATATTTGGTCTTGTTTTTTTCGCCTAATTACATTTTTAAATTTAAAAACTTTTTAAACGACCCGATTAGCGGTAATTTAAATTTGTTTGTTTTTTTTTTAAACATAAATCACTTACGTTTGAACCATCTAGCGGTACGTGCGCTCCGACGGATTGATTTAAAAAAAAAAACAATTTTATACGGTATGAAATTATCCCCGTGTATAAATCAAAAATCCGTAAAAACGTAATAATACCAGAATAAACGCGATTGGAAATTTCTTCGGCGAATGCGATTTTGCACGAAGACGTTAATATATAACGATGTTTGGAAAAACGTTTTTGTTTTTTTTTTATCGTTATTCGATTTTTTACATTCGAACGGTACCGCGGCGAAATTGGCGCCACAGAAAACTAAAAGTTTCGATACCGTTCGATTACGTGCGAATTAAATTTTATTTAACGTTTTTGAAACGGGCGTTACTGTTCCGTTTTAGATTCTGACCTTAGTTAAAAACGGGAAAATTTACGGAACTCATTATGGTTTTAATTTTTTGATTTTTGTTTTTTTGCGCTTTGATTCAGTTAAAAATATTATTTATAGGGACTTGAAGTTTTGGACAGAAAACTTATATTTTCTTTTTCTAAACGTGGTGAAATGTTCAACACATTTTAGTAATTTATGAAAAATGTATAGACATCATATTAATTGTACGTAATTTTTGTAATTTCGGTAAATAATATCTATGGATAAAATTGTTAGACCGAACAAAAATACTAGACAATTTAACAGAAAATTCGTTATAAGTCGTAATTTGTAGTAAAAAAAAAAAAAAAATTTAGTTAATGTAGATTTTTTTTTTTTTCACAAGAATTTTAACATCAAAGTTTGAAAGCGATACTATTAACTGAACTCCGCTCAAAATCGTTTTCGTCAGCAATGGGCCATTCGATTTCCCGCACACCTCCCCGACTTTTCACGCACAACAGTGACACCCATTCATCGCGTGTCCGTTTTTTTAACGATTTATTTTTTGAATTCGGCTATAGTCGTTCGTTTAATTTGAACGCGCGTAATACATAAACGAACGGCTGTAGATTTTCCTCGAATCGAAAACATATTCGGACAGCGGACGTTTAGGGCACGTGACCCGTTTACGGGTCGCGGATGCCTTTGAACGGATCGTCAAAAAAGTAAAAACGTTTAATGTTAAATACGTTTTGGGCGACCGACACGCAAACGTTATGAACAACACCGCCAAAGCGTAACCCGGGAGCTCCGCCCGTTGGTATTACTGTGACGGCCGGTTTCTTTCTTTTTTTTTTTTTTTTTTTTTTTTTTTTCCTATCTAAATTTCGTATAAACCGTAGTTTGTGTTGACGTATCAATTTTTACGGTATACGTTTTCCGAAACTGTTTTGTAGCGAAAACAAATAAAAAAAAAACAAAAAAAATAACATTGTTCGCAACAATAACACTGCGGTGAGTCAACGGCGACTTATTTTTAATATTAAAAATAAAAACTTGCGTCATATAAAAATCCCCAACGATAATTGATTTGAAATAATTCGTTTTTTTTTTTTTTTTTCGTTTTTTCGTTTTTCTCGTATTATTTTTTATTTTGTTTTTTTCCTTTTTGCGCGCGTCCGCGAAATAATAATATAATGACGGAGAAAAAGTTTCGCAGAATTTTAATAACACCGAAATGTTATTCTTAATGACAGAAAATAATAAACTTTTCAACGACCCACTTTCGGAGAAAAATAAAAATAAAAAAAAAATTAATTTATAGTTACAATTACAATGGCGGAAAAAAAACTTCGCCCGGTAACCGGAGAAGGGTTTTCGGCCCGGAATTATTCCAGTCTGCGTGAAACAATAATAATAATAATAATTTATCGCCGTAAACAGCGTACGCGCGTATTCGAGTATTATTTGTATTCCGTCACTATTATTTTTGTTTTTTTCGGTAATTCGATCGAGTTTCGACGAAACGAACCGTCGACAAAACGGTAATTTTTTTACGCGTTTCCGAACATCGAGCCGACAGAAACACCGCGTACCGACGGTGCCGGCGGGTTGTGCTCGCTGCATTTCGCTCGATTGAATTTCGCCCGCGTTCGAATTCTGAACATCGGATTTTTTCGAGTGTAGCCGAACGCTCAGATTCTTCGCGACGTTTGAAGAATATCCCGCGGTTGTGCCGACTTTGGTTTTTCGAATCGGAACCCGGAATGTTGAAAGTCCCTTAAATACATATTACTTTGAACACGTTTTGGCGCCGACATTTTTGATTTCCGTCAATCCGTATAACGAGACATTTCACTATTAAGTTCGGGTATGGGGGAGAGCATAACGAAGTGTCATTTGTGTGGCGGCACGGCGTGCGTCGTTTTATTAGTGCTCCACCACGATCGTCCTATCGAAACGTCAAAGTGAAATATCTCGTCAGCGGTTCGACGGAAATCCTTAAATGCTACGGAAAATCTAAATGTTCGAAAACATCGGCTTTAATTACACATGAAAATTCCAAAAGTCAAAATTTGATTACATGCGAAATTTAATCGAAAAAATTGGGTGAACACGCTTAGTGAATTATGGGTATACGTCTAGTAAAAATGTGTACGATTAAAAGGTATCCGCGAGATTTTAATTTATCGTCGCTATAAAAACCGTAAAAAAAAAAAAAAAACCGGACATACTTCGCACTACGGTTGCGTCAATGTTGTGTAGGTGAGAAGTTGGGAAGATAGGATAGTAGAATATAGAGGGGGATTTAATGTGTTTTTGTGTGTAACAATAAATCATTGCGGACGAATTGAGTTCGGTTATAAATGTTTTAATAGGCCGTAATATATACGATTTTGATAAAAATTTGATATTAAAATTCTTTAAAAAAAAAAAAAAAAAACTATTACATTAAACTCAACTGTCCGTTATTGGTCATCAAGTCCGGAATTCCTGTTAAATTTCCAAACATTTCTGTTTAATCTAACAATTTTGTCCACCAAATATACCTGACGAATAAATAAATACTTGCAAAATTAAAATGTCCACAAATAGCTTAAAAATTGCTCGAATGTTTTGAAGATTTTACCGCGTCTATAAAAGGCAAATATAACATTTCTGTCCTAATTTCGAGTCCCTGCGGAGATTTTTTTTTTTAAACAAATTACAACGAAAAAACCAAATTGAAAATAATAAACGCATTGTTTATTCGTAAGTTTTCCCGTTTTACCCAAGTCTTTTTGCTTGGCCGGGTAGGTAACCGAGAAACGATCGCACGACGAATTGTCGACGTCGCCACCGACGGGTCGGAACGCGGTGAACGACTGCCCACCCGCCGGCCGTCCATTTTCGAGATACAGCTGATAACCGACGACATTATAAACCCATTACGGTTTTCGTGTTATTTTCGTCACACACGGGCCTAAAATAATCGTAAAAAAACAAATGTAATTATTTGTTTCGTGTCTGCGAGTCGTAAACAATGGGCCGAAATGCGTCACAACGGTATTATAGCGTCATGCGAAACTACGTAACTACGTAACGAAACCACCCAATTAGATATTGGTTTTATTATTATTATTATTTTTTTTTTTTTCCGTTATTGTTCGGATAAAATATTCTCTTGCACACGGAACACTTGCTCTTCTAGACGCGATTTGGGGTTCAAAACAGCCCGTCAACTATGGCGAACTATTGCCGATAGGCATTTGACGTTTTTTTTTTTATTAGTTTTTAACTATATGCATTTTATGAGGGCGAAATCGTTTTGGTCGAGCAGAAATGCTTGAAAATGTATTCCGGTTAGTCGGCGATTCGTTTTCGTAGTGACAAAAAAAAAAGTCGACCGTAATGTAGCCGTTTTCATTTGTAAGGTTTTTTACGTTCAAAAACGCGTCTAACCGACGGCATTTCGTCGGCAAAGGTCGACGACATTTTACCTACGAATAAAACGATTCAGTACCGCGTCCGATCTTTCCGCCTTGCCGCCCGCAACACTGTCGCGCTCGACGTTGGTTTCGTTTCCAATTATCATTATTTAAAAAATCGGAAAAACTAGTTGCGCGAACCGGTAAAAAGGCGTATTTAAACACGGGAAATCGAGTGTTGGTAACGTCGACAAAAAGGTATCCAGGCGCCCCGTCAAAACACAATTAAGTCCACGTTGACTTGTTAAAAGGGTACGCGTGGTACCGCGTTAAATGCGGTGTACACACGTTATTGTGTACAAGGTGTTCCGCGTACGAGCGGTTTTATTGTTTTCGCCGCCGATAAACATCGTTAAAAACTGTTTTTTTTTTTTTTTTTTTTTTTTTTTTAACAAAACGCCGTCGACAATATAATGTATCACCGTGTTTTCAGGATTCTCGTCCGGCAGTAGCAAACCCGCGGCCAGCAGCAGAGCGCCCGTCCCGGCGGCGAGCAGCAATCACTATCAGCACGGCGGCGAGTACGTGGGCCCGGTGTTCATAATCAGAGAGCTGGACAAGGCCGACGGCCAGTACGACGCGTTCGTGACGACGGGCGGCATACAGCAGGTGAAGCCGCCGACGTACCCGAGCTACGGCGGCCAGCAGCAACAGAACCCGTCGGCCGAGGCGCCCAGGGAACCGGACGAGGACTCGGAATACTTCGGGGTGCTGGTCACGCCCGACACGGTCAAGATGCTCGGCTATCCCAATTCGGTGGCCATCAACGTCTCGTTGCCCGTGCTTCTGACGGCCGTCTCGTCGCGAATGCCGTGGCTGCTGGTCCTGCGCCGCGCAGACTATCCGCCGCTATTCGAGTTCCACCAACAACAACAACAGCAGCAGCAGCAGCAGCAGCAACCGCCGGTACAGCAGTCGCAGCAGCAGCAACTACTGCAACAACAAGCGCAGCTCGTCGTCCCGGGCATGTTGCAGATACCGCAACGCCGCCGGTACCACCCGGACAGGAAGCGCCGCGGACTGCCCGCGTTCGTGGCCGACGGCTACGGCTGGGACGTGGACGAGGAATACGGTCGCGACCGGACGGCGTCGGCCGGGCTCGAGCGCGAACTGCTGTCCACCATGTGCTACAATTTCGTCCGGGAATACTCGGCGGCCGGCAAAGCGCACGGGCTCCCGCTGGCCCTGGTCGCCCCGAGCACGGACGGAGTACGGGCGCGCGGCCAGAGCGACGAGTTCGTGTTCGATTACGACGCATACGCCCGGGCGGCCACCCTGGACAGGACTACGGTGACGCCACCGCCGCCGCCTGCGCAGCAGACCGCGTTCGAACAGCAACCGGAACCGGAACAACCGGAACCGGTCCAAATGACCGTTCCAAAACGCGTGGCTTAGACGACTGATTATGATATCAATGATAATACAGCGTGGAAACCGCAAATCATTTTTTTCAATTTTATAACAATTTATTTATACTACAAAAATATTAAATTTTGTACAGCTGTGGTGTTCAAATTTTCGATATTCTATGTATAGCAATTACATTGCAAACGTTTTGTGGCAAATTTTGTTTTCTTTACTCCGCTATTCATTATTACGGTGTGCGTGCAATAGTATTTTTCAGGTTCGCGAAGCAAGCAATGCGTTGATTTCGCCACGTGTATTTTTTTTCCCCCGTCTGTAAACAACTTTTCTACCAGAAACGTTGGCGTTTTGACTCTAGTTGGTACATTGAACGGGTCATTTTTTTTTTTTTTTTTTTTTTTTTTTTTTTTTTTTTTTTTTTTTTGTTATTTAACTTTCACTTGTATCCGAGAGAAAAACCGGGTCGAAAAAATATTGAGATATTAAAAATAAGGTTGTCATCGTCGGTAGCCGTATTATATTTATATTATTTCGTTACTGTTAAGTTTTTATTATTTTATATCTTTTAATATTTTTCTAAACAACCGTCGCTGTCGTGAAAACGCGCATTGTTGAAAAAGTATTGCACCATTGACCGAGCTCCGCACAGGATCGTTTTTCGTTAACAATGATTAATCGTCGCGTACAGAAATAAATTAAATCCCTCCCCGCTCCTGTATCCTGCCTTCCCGCCTTTCCGCCTTCCGACCCACAATGGCGGCCCGCCCGTGGTGCGATGGATGTTTTTATTTTCGATCAGTAACAACAAGGTACGACGCACAGATAACGTGTGTAAAACGATTTTTACGCCCGAGCCGCAAAAATATTACCGACTTAAACCTAGCAAAAAAAAACCAGGCGATTCCGTGGCGGACGATGGCATGTCGCGGTCATCGTACAACTGCTGTTGTAGTGGTCTAATGATATTTCGTTCCCGTCCGTAGCTAGGCGGAAAGTTGAAAAGTTAAGATAATATTTATATTTGCTTCGGTACGTCGCATAATTTGAATTTTAAATCCTGCAAAGTGCAACGGCAAACCGTTGACAATGAAGTACGCGATTCTGAATCGCAAAGCTCCGAAGTTTCAACTCCAAACGATTATATAGAAAACCCGTGAACTATTATAACATCGTTCAAATTTTCGAGCGTTTGTTCAAAACGAACGAACCTTTACCTGTAAGTGTGTAGAAGAAAAAATAAATACCGACCATTTCAAATAACTATAAATTTGTTGAATATGTCCCGGGTAATTTCAGGTCACCGCGATTATTTAACCGAATTACCGAAACGAAAACAATAAAAACCGTTATCGCGTAACTTTTCCAATTTTTCCGACGGCTGTCCGCGATTATTAAGAAAACTGCGAAGAAAAACTAAAAAAAAACAATCTCGCCAACGTCACCGACTAGACACGATTCCATACTGGACGCACCCTTGGACTCGATAATCGGATCAAGATTTATAGTTGTAAAGTAGATGTGAGATTTAAAAAAAAAAAAAACACACGCGCACGCACAACGAATAATAGTGAAACCTCATATTTCTCGTTCAGAGTACGTGTTCGAATAGATTGAAAAATGCGTATTTGAATACTTCTTGAATATTTGTTTGATACATGTGAAATGCGCGAGTGCGTGTGTTGCTAGACAAACGTAAACAGACATTTTGCGTACGTTGTGATAAGAGCATTTTTTCCAAACACCGATAAGATGACGTTTTATCAATTGTGTTGTTTGTTGTAATTCAGTTAAAAACATTCGTAGAGACTTGAAATTCGGACAAAAAACGTATATTTGCCGTTTCTAGACGTGGTAAAATTTCCAAAAAAAAATTGAGGCATTTTTGAACCGATTATAGGCATTTTAATGTTGCGAGTTTCGTACGTGATTTTTATTCGGTAGGTACTCTGTGGTAAAACCGTTAGACTTGACAGAAATACTTGGAAATTTAACAGGAATACACACTTTCGTGCTTTTCTAACGAAGAAGTTTACACGGTTTCAATCGCAACATTATTTGTTATTCGTTAAAAACGTCAATATTTCATAACATTCGATTTTAACCCTCTGGGAGGCCGGGGATCGGCCCCCGGGCTTAAAACTGTAGCGGGCGCAATATCGTCGCGAGCTCACGTTTATTAGTGTTCGATAACGGGAAATTATTAGCGGTGGTTTTTTCCGGTACGAATATCTAAATGTCAAATCGTTAATTTTGGTTTGTACGCGTGTTACCCCGGCGATACGGGCGACATAACAAAATTATCGGCCCGGGCGACGCTCGGAAAACGTATTGGACGAACAATACGTTTTGTAGTTTATTGTAACCTTACGTGTATATTCACTATAGATCCGGGGGAAAACAAAAAAAAAAAAAAAAAACATTTCCGAAAAACCGTGGCACACCCAACAAAGAGAAACCACCCCCGATGTCAATAATAGCAGCGAGATTTCCGGTAAACGAGGCGTTTACGTCGGTTTACAGGGAATAAAAAAACGCGTAACTATAACATTGCAAACTGCTATCAATCCATTCCTAGCCACGCTCGGAATTCACGGCGATGAGAATCGCGACTAACGTTACACGTTGACGCACGGGTGTATCCGCACGAAAAATTGTTATTCGGACGGCAAACACGTCACCGATTTTTGATTCTGAGTGGAGCGAGAAACGTACGTATTGGTTTTACATTGGTGTTTTTTTTTTTTTCTTGATGTGAGCACTTTTTTTGTTCTACCAGAAAGCGTACGCCGTTTCGCCGTAGCATCTTTTCTGAAAGTAAACGTTCCCTTGTGCGGTACTTTAGAAAAGGTCATTTTTTGAAATGTTCATTAATATTCGAGATAATGTGAAAAACCTGGTACTTTAGGTTAGAAAAGATCGAAAGATTAAAAATAAGGTTGCGTTGGCAACCGTTTCTATATATTTTTTTATTAAGATTAAGTTTTTATTGTTCTAATCTATTTTAAACAATCATTGTTGTTATGGAAATTGTTGTAATAATTTTACCATAATAATATGACACATCAACTGCACTCCGCTCAGAATCGTTTATTCGTTAGCAATGGCATATCGTTGCTCACAGGTATACATTAAATTCCGTCTGTATCCTACCGTCCCAACGTCCCGCACACAACAGCGGCACGTCCGTCCTTTTTTATTTTAAACTTTTAAATTGCGGATTTCCCGAACGATTTGCAGTTATTATACGAGAGGGTTGTGCGTCACTATATTGTACTGACCGTGCGATATCCATTGGTGTTTTTTCTATTTTAAATTCCGAGCGTAGCGACGGAGCTATTGGTTTTACAGTGCTGTTTATTTTTCTTTCATTTTTTTTTTTCTAACCTCGTTTTTTCCTAGTAAATTTGTCCAGGTGTATAAGTGTAGCACGTTTTCTGAAAACCCAAGTTGTCCAAATTGTATTTTGAAGAAGTCATTTTTTAATTTTTGACGCTATTTTTTAAATAAATGCACTTAAGTTGGGAAAGAACGTAGGAAAACTAACAATTTCACGATTTCATTATTTTATTAAAACACGGACGACGTTTTCTACCAGAAAAAAAGATTTAATCGGAAAATCACAAGACACCGTTTTTGATTTACTTTCTTACGCCACAATTGAGCTTTTTAAAGGAATTTTAATTTTTGGTAGTTTTTTTTCTGTAATTCGGTTATAAATACACTTAAAGACTCGGAAACTTGGTAATAATACTTATATCGGATTAACCTAGACGTGGTAAAATTTTCAAAATCATCGAACGACTTTTTTTTTTTAATAAGCATTCTGAAATCAAATTTCATTGAAAATCGCCAAAAAAATTACGACACTTCAAACTATGTATTACCGAACTGCGCCCGGAATCGTCTTTCGTCAAGCAATGGTTTATCGTTGCTTACAGATATAAATGAAATACTCTTATTTATCCTACCTTCCCAACTTCTCACCTACAACAATGGCCGCTCCCATCCTCAGTATCAGCTCTTTTTATTCTCCCATTGGTTTTTCGTTATAAAACGGTACCTCTTTACCAGAACATAAAAATTACGTCGATAACGTATTTTAACTATTGTTTCATATTGTTATACATCCGTTAATTTATCGGAACGACGAGGTACGCGCATATGCGTTACCTGCAATAGTGCAGTATTTTTGTGTTTGTTTGCGTTTGTGCGCATAAAATAAATACCTACACCGGTGCAACAACGTATTATTGTTGTTATTGACAATGTTGTCGACGATTTATTCCGACGAATACAATGTATGTATGAACGCGAATCGAAAAATGCATTTCGCCAAGAAAATTTCGTATCGATCAGAGAAAAAAATGTAGCAGATATACGGCGGTACTTATAATATAAACTAATAAATTGCATTTTTTCAGTTTATTTATTTTATCATTTTTATTATTATTTTTTTTTTTTTTTTTTTTTTT
>CABPRJ010001002.1:0-57795 GCA_902439185.1 Cinara cedri | reverse complement strand
TCATTTTTTTTTTTTTTTTTTTTTTTTTTTTTTTCTAACAGCCGATTATTCGGGGAATTACGACGCGAACGCAAAATAATAAGATTTTATTATTCTACAATTTCAACCGCGTGTAGTTTTCGCTCTCTCTAAATGAAATTCTTAAGTTCAACACTCGTTGTTGTGTTTTAATGAAGAAAAAAAAATGTATTTTACTTAATTTAATCAATTGCTAAATAGAATTAGTAACTAAATAAAAATATAATAATAATAATAATATTTACAAGTGATTCTAATGATACTATGCATATATCATTAAAAATGATTCTATAATTATAATTATAATTTGTTTAGTTCAATTTTATTTATGAATATTTACAAATGAATCTATAGCGAGTGACTCAATTCAAAACCTCTCGGTATACCAACGTTCAAAATTTTATTTGGTGGTACATAAACGTATAAATGTCAGGTCTTCCAACTCCAGAAAGTGCTACATACAATTATTGTCCATATGAGAAACAGTTATTTTCCAAATTTACACCGCAATCAGTTAAAGTCTAAACTTGCGCTTTGTTTATTGTGATTGCAAAATAAATTTTTATTGGAAACTGAACTCTTTTGAACTTAACTGGAAAATCGTTGGAATATAACGGAACTATTTTCGGTGAAAATATTTTTACCCCCTTAGCACATCCGGATAACATTTCAACTTTAATTACATTTTCCGTAAAAGAGGTGAAACGGTGCCCGCTCCTGTTACATAATAAAAGAGAATTCAAATTTCACGTTTGAGTGTTGTTCGCATACCGGCCCATAGAGTTTTATTTATCGGTGTTTTCGGCCAGTGTTTATTTACGACAGAATGCGTAAGCGATTACAATGACGAATAAAATGCAGTTGTAAATAATAGATCACTCGCAGGAGTATTTGGTACAATTTTGTAAAAAAAAAAAAAAAAATCGTTCAATTATTTAAATAACAAGCTAAAAAACCGTAACTTTTAAATTCCCTTTACATTCACCTTTCTTTCTCCCCTCAGAAAAAAAAAAAAAAAAAAATGAAAAATCGGGCGACGTGGTGACGCCCAGAAGAGTATTGGAAAAAGTTAAATAGTGTCGTCACAAAATTGGAACATAAATAAGGCCTTATTTAAAAATCTAAAATAGTAAGACGTACGTACGGATAAAATACACGCGTTTATATGACAGGGAACAAATGTAAGATTTTGTAAATATCTTATGAATAAGATCACAAATGAAACCGGAAAATAACCAAATTAAATTTTAACCAATACCTTCGTAGATTTCAATCGCAATCAAAAAAAAAAAAAAAAAAAAAAAAANTCGATGAAATGCCATTAGCACTTATGAACGGAGAGACTGACGTGAAATGTTGAGTTTTAATTTTGAAATTTCCGTCCATAACCGTATATTAAATTTTATTTTACGTCGATTTGTTATGACACGTTCAATCGTTCAAAGACGACGATCGGCGTTGAGGTTTAAATAATTATACTAAGTAACGGATTAAAACTAAATTATATTTGTCTAGTTAAATTTCTGTGATAGTTGTCTATTGTCCTGTCCGAACGGATATGTTTCGAATTGTCCGTGTAGTTATATATTATCTGTTAAACGAATAATTTACAGTTTATTTATTACAAAAATTTAGTTTCCGATTGCGCATAAATATTCACGTGTTTTTCCAACGGTTTCCCTCAGTTTTAATCCGTGTAATGAAAACGAAAAGGATTTCGAAAAATAAAAAATTCCACCATTACTATAATTTCTAACCTCTCTCATATCATCCCCGATGTTGATATGGTTGGAGTAAATGTTTTGATCGAAAACTTGTTTCCAGACGCAGAGAAAATAAGCACCAAAATCGTATACTTATAGTAAAACCATTAATAGACAGATAACCCTTGACATAGAGGGTAGTCGGCGTAATGACCGAATCAGAAACGGTCATGAAAATTATACAATGTACAAATGGCCGGGGGAGGGGGGGAGAGAGAAATGGCTAAATATTAAAAAAAACAAAAAAAACGAAATACAAACAAAGCCTGGAGAGTTGGAAATATTGAATACATAATCGTTGCTAACGAAAACCGATTTTGAACGAAGAAAAAATGTAAAACAAAAGGAATAGTAAAATAAAAAAACTATGTGTATTTTACGACAACAGCGATTGTTTAAAAAAGAACCAGTTTTTCCTCGTTATCACGAATATTATTAATGAGAATTTCGAAAAATGACCTTTCTTGAGTATAGACTAGAACTGAAATGTAACAAAAAAGGTTTCTTGTCATGTTTTGATAGGTACAAGATTTCTGGAAGAAACGTTGTTAACAGACAGAAAAATTAAAAGTACGCATCACAGTAAAACCGATAGATCTCTGGCTTCGCTCTGAATCAAAAGAAATGTTTGAAACCAAAATAAAATGTTACTACGGTTTTTGTTTTTGAAAAACCGCTCCTTTTTTTTTTTGCTACCACCGAATTTATTTTTAATGATGTACATTTTTTTATGAATTTCGATACACCTAACCTAATTTAATCCAACCTAATCTAACATCTCCAAATGAATTTCGATTTGAAATGATTCGTCTCGATGATTGAATTATTCAGTACACGCGTATTTCTCGTCTATCCAAACAAGATAAAGGATACAATAACAATGACTATGTGTGTACAGATAAAACGCGAAAACCGCGGTGGCCAGGTCGTTTGTCGGACAGTCGTGCGAGTTGCTGCCGGAATACCCGCGTCGGAAAAACAAATAAATATTGAAATCGTATTTATTTTTTTTTTCCTCGCCGTTTAATGTTGCGATATTTAACATTCGTCGGGTTATCCATCAATATTGTTCACACGGAATGGATTTTTCCGGGCGGCGGCAATGCGCCCGGGTCGTTAATCATAATAAAATTCCATTCTTCCGTCTAAAACGTTTAGACGAGTGCGGGCGAGTAAAAAAAAAAAAAAAAAACCGAGCGCGGGGAATATGTCAAACGTTGCGCGCCGTTGTCCGTTAATATTACATCCCATCTGCCGGTGTACGTTTAATATCCGGCGAGCGCTTCGACGCCCCAGAAAACGGCAAACATTTCAAACACCGTATACGATAACAGTATTAATATTATAATGCATATTGTCGTTTGATTGATTCTCTCAATTCCGGCGTTTGCGGATAGTCAAAAAAAAAAAAAACAAACAAACAAACAAAACCCGCCAAAATAGACGATAATATTTTAGTGCGTTAAAGACGTGGGCGGTACCGCCTCTCGACGTAACCTGTTTTCGCTCAAATATGATAAATTGTATACTCGACGAAAACCTAACCGTAAAAAAAACGGCCGAGTCGCCGAGGTCACCTTCCGAAATAGTCGGCCTATCAACATAGTGATATCCGAGGAGCAGTGACCGAGTGTGTTTTATACCTTATTCGGAAAATGGCCAAGGGTTAAACAATAAAAATTAAAAAAGCGGCGTTGCTAACGGAAGCAGAATTTTAACGAGGTTATAAGAAAAAAAAAAAAAAAAAAAAAAACAGAAATTTACCGACCACATCTTCGGCACACTATAATGATTCTGAAAACTGATAGAAGAAGAATATAGAAGGAACTAATTCGGAACACTTGGTGTTGGTGAAGGGCGTTAATAATCTTCTGGACGGAACTATAGTGTCAAATGAAGATGTGTATCGTAAAACGAACGAATAGTGGTCGATATGAACGACAATCGGGGAGAGAAGAAAAAATGGACAGGATACTTCCGGAGAAATAATCCGCGGGTAACATCAATAATTGAAGGAAAAATAGAAAAGGAACCGGGGAGAGGGAGACAGTCTTATACGAAGTCGATCGTGTTAGATTTAGGAAAAGGATCGGAATCGAAGGAGGTTATTATATGGATAGAGAGGCGTGGAAAAAAATGGCATCGTATGGTTTAACGGTGCAATTTTTCTATGACGGATTGTTAAAAAATAATAATAATAATAATAAAACATTTCCCGAAAGTAAAACAACGGAAAATGTAATAATTAAATCATCTTTTCGAGGCAATACCATCGGCCATAACTATAACCGTGCTCATCGTTCGTTCGACTATAATATACGGGGAAAATCAAAGTTTTAGAAGTCTCTTCTCTTTTACTCGTCGTTTGTGACTATATTAACTCCGTGGGGCAATAATATTGTTGTGTGCTATACGCGTTCGTAAAACTTTATTAACGCCGTCTACTATAATAAACACCGAATTTATATTTTAATTAATCGTAAAATATTAAACTAACGGGGGATTTTTGTTTTTGTTTTGTTTTGTTTTTTTTTTTTTTTTTTAATAGTCCGCGTAAAACAATAAAAACCTCTAAAAACTCTAAACAATGTTATTTTACAACTATAATATTAAAATGTAATATATTACGCAGTATATTGTTACATCAAATGATGGCGAATATACTAAATTTTAGCGCGAAAATTTACGAGCCGGACGAAATGGCCGGCGATTTATCGCGTGCAAAACAAAATATTTTATTTTTGCGTAAAAAAAAAAAAAAAAACAACAACAACGCCGCAGCGTAGGCAGTACCGAGTTTTCCGGTTCTATTGTCGAAGTTGTCTACTCCTTTTTCATTATGGGGATACATAAATCTCCGTGCGCGCGTATCATGTGTTGCCTATACAACATAAAGAGGAGATATTTTATTGTTATATATTATTATAGAAGGACGAGCAGATAGCCATAAACAAAATCGCAATCGGAATTAACTTTCGTCCAATCGAGAACTATAACAATATATAAACGCCGAAGGAACGATGTAAACGCATAACAATTATGATCACGTTTTAAATATTTTTGTGATACATAAAATAAAACCCAGGGCCCGGGGCATCGCTTCCGAAAGACGGCCAAGTAAAACGTCCGGGTCGAGAATCGGACGTTTTTCCGCGGCCGCCGTTACGACCTACACGTACGGCTGCAATACGAAGAACGGGTAACGTTTAGCAGACCGTTCGATAGCGACGGCGAACAATGTCATTGCGATCGAAAAACGACGCTGAACAGAGCTCGATAAGCCGACGCGGTTACAACACGCGGCGGACGCACAGCCTGGGGATGTTATACATTTTTTAAATTATTAACAATTCATTACAGCGTTCCGCGTACCTGCCTGTTTATCACAATAAAATATATTCTGCGGGCGGGGGGGGGAGGGGATCTTATGACTATTAAGGAAATGAACACCGCGCGCGGCGAGCGGAGGCGTAATAACAATTTTTCAACGGTACTCGAAACCCTTACGTCGTATAATAATTATATTACACTCGAGTAACGGGAGCGTTATAATATTTCGCGCGATTTAATTAAAACGAAATTATTTTTTTTTTTTTTTTTTCCCCGTCCGTTTTAATTACACTTATAAAACTGCACGTTAAGCGCGGGACGTTAAGAAACGCAACATTTGGATTTGTACACATTTATAACGCCAAACGTAGTTTTTCGCCGGTTTCACCGTTCTTGTAAATAATATTGTTTCGCGCGTCCGTTGCGAAATACACAGAGTATAACACGGTCAGGTGTAGCGTTTATATTATTTCATTTTTTAATTGATCAACGTCGAGACCCGACGGGGAATTATGACTCGATTTCCATAATAATAATCCGGAACGAACAAAGGGCGCAATCAGTCATATTTTTTTCTATTCTATACCGTGCAGTTTTCGATCCGACGTTGTGTGTGCGCGTCGATCGTCGGCAGTATTACAATAAGAGCGCGGAACGAACTGGAAAATTTGTCACGGCGATTGCGCGTTCATTTCGCGTTCGCTCGAAAACCCAAAGGCCCGCGTTTGCACGATATTTGTCCGCATCATAGAACCAATAATATGTAATATAACTTACTGCGGGTTGTGTTGTGTTTTTTTTTTTTTTTTTACAAACGTTGGACTCGGACTCCGGAGTGAAATTATTATTGTAACGCGACGGCGGCGGTATTTTCGAAAGACTAAATCGCTGATCTCGCGCGTCGCGCAAAATCAGTAACCGCGCGATATTAAAGGAATTCCGTCCGATTCAAACGTCGACACCGTCGAGCCTTCGACGCCGTTCGGCTCGGCACGCGATTTCGGGTTAATTTCAAACGCAAATTTTACAAAAATGTATTATTATTGTTATTTTTTTGTTTTTTTTTTAATAACGATGTTTTCAACGGTCGCGCTAAACGCTAAACTATATGTCCGCGGCAATCGACGATGATAACATTATCGCGACATCTGCGCAAGATTTTTGAGTTTTCCCCGACACCGAAATGAATAATAATCGAACGCGTTGTTTTTTTTTATTATTATTATTAAGGCGAGCCGCCGATCGGTTTACTATGCGATACCGTGCCAACGCCGCCGTTTGGATATTTTCTAATATATGTTTTCGTACAGTTCTCACGTACGCGTACGAAACCGTAAAGTATAAACGTTGTGCGATATCAATGCGGTTTCGGGGGGAAAGCAAATGCAAGCGAAAATAATAATAATAATAGTAATACAACCGTACGCCCACGGAAATAAAACGTCCTCCCTGTTGCGCTACGCGGAATAATAGGAAAATAATACACAACCCCGTCGTGTGGAGCGTACACCGTAATATTATTACACATTCAAGCGCGTCACGGCGCAACGGTCACGTTGAAGTTTTCGAGTAACACGCATTAGACGTGCCCGGGAAGTAAAATTAGTCGCGATTCTCGTGACGTTTCTCGCGGCCGAGTCTTCAAACGACAATAATTTGGCCGGGCGTAGACCCGCGCTCGCGCCGTATTAAACAACGTCGAACAACATTGTTTACCTCTCAACGCCGCCGAAACCGACGTGTGGGCGTTACGTCTTTGGTCGCAAGTGGCGAGAAGACGGCCGAAGGCGATTTCGTTTCGGTTTTTTTTTCAATACGAGCGAAAATCGCGTTTCGAAAACGCATACTCTTATACGATGATCCGGTGACCAAAACTTGTTTCGGCAGTGGTCTGCTTGTAAACATACTGCACCTTTGAGGATCGACTTCCATAAAAAAAAAAAAAAAACGTTCTTTTTTTGAGGAGGGGGAGGTGGTGGCGGTTTCTTATGTGCACTCATACATATGAACTTTATATGTACCTAAATACGTTATTATAAATTCAATACAACCGAAACCGAATTGACACAGTGAAACTAAAATGCAGAAATGATTGCGTGAACGATAAACATTTGACGTACGAAATCGGAATAAAAAGTAATAACTGTGCAGATAAAATGTATCGACAATATTTTTATCTGTCGCAGCGATTGATTTTCGTGCGCGTGGCCTAAAAATAAATTGTAACATAGCCGACTTTAAAACCGTTCGAGATCGACCGATCGATCTCGATCGACCGTTTGGCCGCCACTGATTTAGAACAATAAACGAGGGGGGGGGCGAAAATTGCGTTAGACGAAAAACAATAAACTTGACGCCGGATCGTATAAACGTTTTAATAGAGGTTTTGTATAAAACACGATTTTTCGATATTTCGCGCTGAAAATGACGGACATAAACATCATCGTAGTAAGTCGACTGGTGTTATACGGATAATGATACCGTGGATGGGGATCGTAGTGGTTCGACGTTTAACTCGGCGGCGTCGGATTTTCGGACCCGGGTATATCTTGCGGACTTCCGTCCGACTACTCGTCACAAGTCCCGCCCACACCGAGTGCAATTAATATTACTTGCCCCGAAGGCAAAACCGCCGAAGGGGCGGGTATAGTTTTCGGAGCACCGTGATAATAATACTGCAATAGATTATTATTGTATATAACGGAAAACCGTCTGAAAAAACAGACTTCAGGGCATCACGCCACGTGTAGTCGAAATAATAATTATTTTGCGTACAAATAATAACAAATGTGGGTAACCGTGAATCGTCGGATGAGACCACATCGGCGTTGTGTTTCCACTGGATATGATATTATCTACGTGGGTATATTTTTATCTCGTATCTTATTTAGATAAATGAATAATAAGTTAATTGCGCCGTATATCAGAATTAATTGAATGATATAAGCAGGTAGATCTTTTCGAATCGTAATTTTTAAAATATATTTGTTTGAAATAATGAGTAAATTGTTTAATTTGTATCGCCCCGCTCGGGCTGTGCTGCTGTATAAACACAAACAATTTGCCTTATTAAATATGTCTAAAATAAGCCGTCCTAGGACAACGGGGACGGGTGCGGTCACTGTTGTAGATAGTTTAATGTATATCTGTAAACGAAGATAAATCATTGCTAACGAAAACGATTCTGAGCTCAGTTCAGTTGATAGTGTTGCTTTGTCAACAATATATATATGTCATATTGTGGTAAAATAATTGCATATACACAATATATATTATACACTTTCTTTAATACTATTTGCTTAAATATCAATTTATTATTTAAAATCACGGACTCGAGTCCAATTGCAAATAATATACAACAGTTTATACACAGAAAAAATAAAATAAAGCGAAAGAGAAATAAAACAATAAGTTTTACATTAACAAAGTATATCTAAATCACGATTCCCGCTATTACGACTTAATAACACTATATTGTATCTATTTTTCCAATTTGTCGGGAAAACTCTTTTGAAAAAATTACCTCGTACGTACCTCCCCAGTCAGAATCTAAAATTAGTTAAAAACATGAAAAATAAGTTTATGATGTTTAAGTTGGGTACACGAAAATACTGGAAACAAAATGGTCTGGATTATATACGTTTGTTTAATTTTAATGCAATACCTCTGTAACTAAAAAAAAGAAAAAAAACATATATTCGATAATATTAATGAAAAATTGAATTATGCAACAAAACAAATATTCTATTGTAAACCGCGGTTTGCTAGGTGAATTATTTTTTTAAGTTTTAATACAAGTTTTATACAAATATATGTATTTAAACAGTACACAAATTTAAAAATGTTAATTTTAGTTTTGACATTTTATAACAACTCATATATCTCACCGCCACAAGGTTTGTTTTAAAGGGGTAAATTAATTTTAATGTACTTATATTGTACTTAACATATTCGAATGTAATGTATGGACATCTTTCAATAAAAAAAAAAAAAAGTTAAATTAAATGTTATTATTTATTAATATGTTTTAAATTAATTAATCGGGTTACTTTAATCGCATTTCCTTTGTTTAAACCCGTATTGGTGTTTACCGAATCTCGTACAGTTTTACCACTTACTTTTAACTCTTTAGTTTTACGATAAGTAACACGAACAAAGTTATATTTCGTTTATATTGAGTATATTGCCTAAAACATTATAAACCGGACGAAAACACGGCTTTTCGAAAGAATTTCAATTATAATATTTCCAATTACACGGTCGTTTTACATGTAAAATGAACACATTTCATAACGCGATCGTGAAAATCTGCGGCGCGATACGAGTTCAATCGGGGTTAATAACTTTCCGGGGTACAGCAATGATCATATTTTCGCGGGACGCCCCGAACTTAAACGCGTTTTGGGGGCACGGTTTTGAAAACATTTCTAACAGTACCTATAATCCTATATATGTATGTATACATGCATAGACAAATATATGATGTAGACACGTATCGTGTTGAATTGCCGTGCTATACGTAAAACCGATATCGGCGGTTTGTGATAACAAGTATCAGCCTCGACGGCGACGGCGACGGACCGTCTACAGACACGCACACAGTTATTTCCAGGTTACTACGGCGTCACTCCAATAACGGTCCACATTTAAGCTCGCACTAACACGCGCGAAAACCGCTCTGCGCCCAGACATTATATGGTTATCGATTTTATTTGCCGTTCACAACAATATGATATTATTATTATTATTATAATATACGTGACTCGTTTATAGAAATCCGTCTCCCTAAACCTCTATTTCGCGCACTTTCGGTGAATAATTCGATTTTATGGCCCGGTACGGCGATAAAATAATAATAGTATTATTGCGATCACGGTTTCGGCGTGTATAATATAATTTAGTTAGGTGATAGGTCGTTTTCGGGGGTTTTTTTTTTTTTATTTTTTTACTGATTCCGGATTCTACAGCAGAGAATTGATAAGAACCGACTGCCGTTCGATAAACTGCGGGTATTTAAACTGAACAACACGTGCCCGTTTAATTTTGAACAATGTTCAACGAATATAACTGTACGCGTTACTACTAACACTTTAAAAGTATATTTTCGGTATGCTAAGTGCAAATTTAACGTACGTACCTATTAGAATTTTTTTCCCCCGTAATATTTTCCGGCTATTTCGGGAATATTCAAAAAAATATTAAATTTGTATTACTACTTAAATTAAGACGTTTGAGTCGCTCGGTGAAAACCGTAAATTGTTACGGAGCACGTTGTGATCTATTATTGCGTACTAATAACGGTAACAGTAACAATACGGACATTTAATAATAATAATAAATAATTATACAAAGGTATAAAATAAAATAAATCGTAACAAATTACGTATAGATATTATAATGTTCTCTTAATAAACGTCATAGTATTATTCGTGGTTTTAACTCACGCCCGGACTGTCCGATGCACCGTGTAAGAACACCCCCGACCAACGTGAAAGGTTATCAGCGTCGACCTGACGGGACCCTATCCACCGATTTGTTTGGAGAAATCGTGTATATTTTAACGGCTTTCGTGAGCAACATGATAGGTCAAAAATTCGATATTTTTTTTTTTTTTTTTTTTCAGGATACGAGAAAAAAAACAGATTTCCTATGTTTGTAATTTTAACTGAACTAAATATTAAAATAATCTCAATAAGACTTATCGTTTTTTGGATGACCTATACGTATCTTATATTTTGACATGTCATCTTGCAACATATCACTATTATCAATTTTTTCAAAGTATTTTAATACTTTCCATATTAACAACTGTGTGGCTTATTGTTAAGGCAGACGAAGTCCTCTTTTATTACGAAAATGTTACGAAAAAACTAAATCTGTAATTATATGTTTTTGCATGTTTGCATATTTTTGCATTTTTCAGTTTTTTTTTGCTTGTTTAGATTTTTATATGCTTTATGAGAATCTGTCAGAATTTTTTGCTTAATGTTTTATAAATGACATTTATAAACGTATTAAAAACGAATATCATTCGTTAAAAGAAAAAAATTGTATTTTTTAGTGCCAGAAGAAGGAATCAAATATATGTATCAATCAATCAATTACATTTAAATTTTCAACGCCTTTAACATTTTCTACATTCCATCGTAAATGTCCTTAATTTATTTAAAACTGTGTTCTTAGGTTTCGCTTCTATCTTGACTAAGATAATTTTTTCGCTATATTGTACATTTGTACAAATCATTTTACTTTCTTCCCTAGTGACGTTTTACTTAAAATAATTATCCCTACTCCTCCACTTCACAGGGTTTTCTACAAAGTGCCCGTGCCTATCAGTCTGTAATCGCTGCTCCCAAAATCTCCTGGATTTAACATTCTAAGTAACTATGCTTTTATTATTCATACATAATTTTTCCCATCATTCTGAATCCAAATTCATCCGGAGATCTAAAAAAAAGTACTATAGTACTTTCAGAAATTTTCACTCAAGAAGACGTCATTATGTTAAGTTTAAATGAATAGCTGATTTACGGGATGATTTATACGGTGGTCCGCCGTTGCCTATCGTTACGCACAGTACAACTACCAGTCATACCAATTATACCAGATGGAAAATTGTCGTATCTGTTGGCTGCTATTTGGTGTCCAACGGCGATTAGAAAGGGGATAAAGTTCCTGTTAAGTTTTTAATTGAGACGAGATTTCCGGTAGAAAAATTGTTTACGGACACGAATAAAAAAACACATCATTGCAAAACCAATACACTCATCGCTTCACTCAGAATGTAATATATTTTTATTTCGAGGAAATGTTTTCAAAATAAGACCCCCGATCGGAAAGTACAGAGTCGTAACGGTATTCCACCGTCATATCCGTCATAATAATATAACGCGGCGTATAATATTCCGTCTGGCTTTTCGAATAATAATAATAATATTATATATGAATAAAACAAAATGCGTTTCCGCGTCGACGATAGCATAATGTAATGTGACAACTTGACGACAAACTTCGTATAACGCCCCATACTAAAACCGACGAGACGGCTGTAATAACAATAAGGCCACCTACAGGGTGATCCACTTATCACGAACCAGCAATTTTCTTGGAAGATTTAAACTGAATTTGATCTCTGTGTTTTCCAATTATTATAAAATCGGTTAGACTTTATTTAAAAAAAAAAACATGTTTTTATTTTTTTTATCCTTTATCCATATACCATTAAAGAGTATAAACTATTCATTTTTCAATAGAAACCCCTACTCCTTTGAACGCGGATTCGAATAGAGAATATTTGCCTACATATTTGCATAATATGTATATTTCAATTTAATATCGGTTTTTTTTTTAATTTAAAATTTAAACTAATGAAGCGGGGAAAGGTGATAAGTACATTTCAAATCGATTTGAAGGTGATAATATCATGACCCTTTTTTACTCTTCCGGTATAAACTTTAAAATGTTACAACTGAAAACGGTAAATTGTTTTATTGGTGATATGCCTATCAAAATGTCAAGACAAATATCTTCTGTTTTTAACTGTTTAAAAGGAGTTGGTGCTATTTGAAAACCCAAGATGTATTCTTATTTCAGATATAATAGGAGTAGCTAGGGGTAAAAATCGAAACAAATTTTAAAATAAAGCTCAAACAAAAGCAGAAATAAAATTAATTTAAAATTCTCCTAGAAATCAGTGGTTCATAATAGTGAATCATCCTGTATATTTGTCTCTCTATATTTGCTTTCTTCCGATATATTTTATAATTTATATAAATAATATTATGGCATTCCGGTTACATTATAATGATAATATTCCGCTTATAAAACAAAAAATAATAATAATAACAGTAACAATTATAATCGTATAGTGTTCACTATGAAATCATTTTGAAATAAGAAAAAAAAAAAATACATTGTTTATAAACTTCGAAACGTTGTTTGGATTTTATTTTACAGAATTTTATTTCCTTCATTATTTATTAAAAACTGAAAATTGATTCCTGAGTAAAGACGTCATGAAATACAAAACAAAGCCTACAAAGATTAGTACAAAACACCGGTTTGCATACACAATCTATAAAAACATTTCGAAAACTTTTGTTATCGTATCAATAAAGCGATAAATGATCAAAAACGTTATTCTATCGACATCGGCGTAACTGGGAAATATTCTAGGGGGACAAAATAATTTATTTACCATGATCATTATTCTGAGCCCCCCCCCAGTTTAAAAATATTTTTATTGCATGTGTATAATATATTGTATACATTGTTTGATTTTACACAAGTCTTAAAACTTATTTGATGGTTTAAAATGTAGATAGAAACAAATTGTAAATACAGTACATTTCACGGAACTAGCGACTCCGCAGTAGCGCTTCCGGTGGCAGATTTTCGTGAGGGTTTCCTAAACGTGTGACTAAAAGAGCGCGGTAATTTAAAAATGACGCGGCAATGTGTTATAATTATTGTAAATATTAATGTTAAAATATCGAAAGAAAATGTATATTTTAGTATATTATAATAAATAATATAATGTATAATGAAATATATTATACAATAAATAAAATAATTATTTTTATTCATATTTTTTTAAAAACCGTGCAGTATTCCAAATTGCCGCGTATTGTGTGCAAGTTTGAGAAACCGCGGAACACCGAAACTTCGCCACCGGAAGCGCCAATGCGGAGTCGCTAGTTTATTGAAGCGTACTGTAGGTACCAATATGTTAAATAATATTAAGTACCTATAATAGTTCAGAGTGTAATTTGTTATTGAACTAAAAATAACCTCCCGTTCCTGTAGTCATAATCATGGTTTTAAAATAATAATATCATATTCATACTTCGTACAATGATAATACTATTATTGGATTATTTTTGTTCCGAACCCAACTAATAATATGAGTATTGCGATAGCATAAACAACAAGAGAAACTTAAAATAAATGTTAACTTCTATGAAATAATTTGAGGAAAAATGGTATTAATCTGATAAGTGATGAGTGATAATAATATGTTATGCTAAATAATTAATTATATTCTTTCTCGATATTTGATGATTCAAATATTTGCACTGTCGGATTATCGTGGCAGGGGGGGGGGCAAAATGATACCTTTGCTCCGCACAAAATTGTCAAATGGGCAAATACTCCCCTTGCCCTCCACAATTACGCTATTGTCTATCGATAAAGGCATATTATACTGTTGCAGAGTCCAAGTGTATCGCGATTGTGGTTCTACGGTAAACAGTTACAATTATTTACAATGATAATTCAGTCGTTATTGAGAATACAAAGATCAACGGAAATCGATCAATTGTAAACGAATGTAATATTATCAGCTCGTGAAAGTCATGAGACTGTTTTTATAACTTATACGATAAGAGATTATTTGTCGAATCGATAAAAGATAAAAGTCGTTTTTACAACAATCAAACGCTAGTTATAAGTGGTCGATAACTAGGAACATGATAAATTAAATAGGTACGACAGCGAAAATTCATCGTGTTTACGCATATTCCTTCCCCCGACTTCCCTCCGTCTACATTTGTAACGTAAGCTTTTCGGCTCATCCCATTGGTTGTAATATTTATATTCGGATTATCGTGTAATACCTATAACAAAGGCGGTTAACCGCGTCTTGATTTTAAGTGACAAACTAATGTTGATTTTGAATTTCCGATTTATGAACTGTATCGTTTTATTATTTATTTAATGTTATTTAATGACACTGCTGAACACAGTCTTGGACTGGACTACTCGTCCCGTAAACGCCCTTGTAATGTTTCCCGGATAACGCTCAAAACTATTCGTTTATCTGTGACTTGATTAAATGATAGCAGCTATACTGCTCTGATACGTATGGTATAGATTAAAACATATCTCAAGTCCGTAAACGCAGCGACGCTCGTAAATATTCGTTTCGAAATGACGAACGAGACATTTTTCTCGAATCGATTTGCGTTCGTACGAAATGGTCGAACATTCGGATCAGTGCGGCGCGTAACGGCGTGAGAATAGACGACACTATATTGTTTTACGGACGTGCCACACGCATTACCCGATTTAAAATTTCAGACGACACTACGTGTCATTCGCTAATATAACATTCATGTGAAACAATATATTATACACTTTTCGCCGGGGTCGGCCGGACGGACGTTTTCGACCCGTACATAAAATTACGACCCGCCGCGGTCGTTTGAAAACTATTATAATATTATTATAACTCGGCGGGATAAATACGAAGAAGAAAACGTTTAAAAGAACAAGAAAAAACAAACATCAGAATAATATAACAAAACGCTGACTTACTTGACACCACTGCCACTTGCCACTGTTGTGGGTTACACGATATAATACAGCAATAGGGTGATGCATGATCTGTACGCAACGATAAATATGATTTGATCGATTTCAATAGTTTATCATTTTAGATTCAGAGTGGAACGAAGAAATTCATGATTTTACAAAGATGTTTATTTTTTTTCTGTGGACATCTTTTCTACAAGAAAACTTGCTCTGATTTTTACGCGTGGCAACTTTTCTGAAAGAAAATCGATGTAGGGTGGTACTTAAAAGACGTCTTTTTTCGATTTTCACAAAAATGTTCTCACCAAATGCGAAAAATCGAAAAGAAAACGGGAAAAATGTAAGAAATGTAGGTAGGTAAAAATTAGCTAAAAACGTTATGGCCTTTTTTTTTTTCCTGTAGACAAATTTTTTATCAGCTTCAAATTTTAATTAAAGCAAATTTCTCTAAAAGGAAATTTCACTAGGGAAGGTACTTTCGGGAGGTCGTTTTTCGATTTTCTCTGGAGTTTTCTCAGCGAATGTGAAAAACTGGGGAAAAACATAGGAAAACCGGTAAAAACGTAGGAAAACCGGGGAAATCGGTACAACGTTAAACAAATATTATTAAAGAAAATATATAGAGCCTCGTTAATTGTGTGACCATAATATGGCATTCCATAATACGGACGTTGTTGTATTAATTTATTTACCGGGCCACCGAAAACTGGCGACCAAGCGACTTTACCCTACCACGGTACCCGGAAAAAAACAAAAATTACTGATATTTTCGAAAACCGTTTTTCTCGAGAACCTTTCAACGCGCCGCCGCCCTTCGAATTTCTTATAATATTGCTTTCAGCAGTGTTTTCAGCAGTCGACAATATAAAATATTACGAAAATTCGTTGCGCCGTTGTTGGTTACATTCGATTTGTTTTCGCCCGGACGCGTTTTCAGACGTCTGCAGCCGTACCTACGCGTACGTGTGTGTGTACGTATGTGCGCCCGTACCGCTCGGCGTATTTTAATCGGCCGTGGCGAGAAATGATTTACGACGGAGGGCGAAAAAAAAGACCCGTGCCAGCAGAAATTATATCGCACGCCGACAGCGGAATAAAGTTTAATACTGTATAAATTTACCGGCGCGGAAAACGTAGAAAACCGTTCGACAGGCGACTTTATTAACCGCGGCGACGTGGCAAAGTAGGTAGGCAGACGGGCGGGCAGGCAGGCAGGTATAGGTAAGTAGGCAGGCGGGCATGCGGGGTGGGCAAGTGCATCGCGCATTTCCCAAGAGCCGGTAAAGACGGCAAACACCGGGCACTGAATGATTTGTAAGCTCTGAAGAAAAAAAAAAAAAAAAAAAATATACATACATATAAAGATATTCGTATCCTCCCGTAGCCGCCCGGAGAAATTAAAAATAAACGAAAACACGGGAACAATTAATAATTTTAATTTGTTTTCGACCCCTTTTTTTTTTTTTTTTTTTTTTTTTTATACCTCGTCACCGCGTTTTCCCCCGATGACGACAATCGGCAATGCGTGCCGTCACTCCGCTTTTTGACGAATTTTCTCCGAAATTAAATTCTATTGTGTCCATTATACTCGCATAATATACGACGCCTAATCGTGAATCGTTCTGGTGAAGATCCGATTCGGTGCATTCTAGCAAATCGAGTGGCGATCCGTTTCGGATTTACCATTAGATTCTCTGAAAGCATTTGTCGGCTGCTACTCTGCTCGTGGCCAAATCAGCCGTCAAAACAGTTTGGACTGATTTAAATACAATTTC
Source organism: Cinara cedri (assembly GCA_902439185.1). Taxonomy (NCBI): domain Eukaryota; kingdom Metazoa; phylum Arthropoda; class Insecta; order Hemiptera; family Aphididae; genus Cinara; species Cinara cedri. The sequence continues at coordinate 40,598 of CABPRJ010001002.1, read as the reverse complement.
AAACTTACTACCGAGTTCCATGATTGTCAAACGGCGATCGCCTCGAACGGATTTTTCAATTTTTCGGTTCATTTGCTCATCCTCGGGTTGTTGAAGGTCATCGTTTACGTTTATAAATTTGACAAATTGTTCCACCCTATAGTTTAAACCGTTTAAACCGTTAAAAAACGGGAGCACGTCATTACGTGGTTTCGTCTCCATAAGCCACTAATAACATTTGGAAGGTTTCATTGACAGTTTTCTCGAGTTCGTAGCAAATGTTACGCGCACGCGTTGTTCTAGATTTTCGCCTATAATGAAATCCGAGAAGACCGACCGATTCAAGTTTAATCTTGACTATATCTTATACGTTTTCATAACACTTAATGTTGCCAGTATGCTACACCCAAGTGCACGCGCACACGGAGTTTACGAATAATACTATAAACAGTCGCGATACGTTTTGATAAGACCTCTAAATTAATTTATTCATACGTATGATATTGTCTGTATACCTATTTTAACCCACTACTTTCGGACACTTGAAGCGGTTCCCTCGGGGCCTAATGAGCTCAAACTCGGAAATTTCAGTTGTATTATTGGCAAGCGATAACCTAACCCAACCAAACTTGAGTTTGGTCGAATTTAAACATAAATTTCAATATGAATGGTGGATGTATTTTCCAGCACTAAACACCTTTGCAGACCAAATGAAACCGGTGGTATAAGATTTCGTACATGCTCGGCATTAGTATTAAGGATGTGTTATTTGGAGATTTAAATTTTCATCCTTCACCCTTACCATTTCTATGCTCAAATTTCATTTTTTTTTTTTTTTTTTTTTTTGAAATAGTGTAATTGTGTTACTATTTTTATAATAATGTGTGTTGTGTATTTTTTTATAAAAAAAGGAACATAAAATAGACGGTAACAATAATTATACTCCTATGACGGACCTCTGCTGCAGTTCGCGTCAGTTTGTGTTTTGAATCATCACTTCGTTTTCTCTAGATGTCGATCAGGTTGATCATCATTCCGGTTTTTTTTCTGTTGAAAAATCATACGTATTAAACTGGCTGAATAAAAAAAAAAAAATGAAATAAAATCATAATGTCAAACCGACGGTACCGAAATGATTCCGCAAAACGTACGGCACGTCTCATCGATCGCGATATCGCATGGTACGCGATTATTCGATCGTCGTCATGGAAAAGAAAAAAAAAAGGCACCAACTTACGAGTATTTACCGCGGGGTGATCGATGGTCGTAATATTTCGCCGATAATCTCGAGACGGCTGGACAAAGCTTTGTGTCCGCACAAAGCTACGATAATCTCGCGAAATAATATTATTGTGCGTACCTTTATGAAATATGAAAACCGACGGAAACGCCGGTCGTGACGTCGCGTTTGGTATTTATACAACATTATGGCGACGGTCGTGATCGAAACGTCGTCGTTCTCGTAACCGGTGGGCGAGTGCCGCGACTTGTCATATACTCGTGGGTGGACGGTGGGGTAGGGAGCGGGGAGCTGGGGAAGTGCAATAAGACTCGACTTGTCGATGGTCCGCGGAGATTAGCGAAGAGAGAGAGAGAGAGAGAGAGAGAAAAAAACCCGACAATAGCGCCCCACGCGACCCGTTGGCGTTTATACGGTCCGACAGTCGTGGATTTACCGGGATAGGAGAACGCACGTATAATATGCGGAAATTCGATTTACCTGCCCCCCCCCTACCCCTTTCCGGACTCTCAGCCGCCATAAACCGGAATATAAACCCAAAAATATCGTCTTTTGTCGTTTGAATAGTATTTTGACAATTTGTCGAACTCGCATCGGATTGATAAACAAATTTGTTGCCATCGGATATTATCGTCTCCGGGGTTCGGATTTCGTGACACTAAAAAGTAATGGAATGCACGCCGTCATAATGATCGAATAAGCATTAAAAAAAAAAAACAAACAAAAAAAAAACCATTGCTAACGAAAAACGATTCTGAGTCGAGTTCGGTTAAACATGTTTTAATACCTATAAACACCACAATCACTACATTACGCTCAAATTTTACCATCAATTACAACTTTTATGAATCGTATCTAACCGGTTTTAGGTCCCAAATAAAATATGACAAATTTGTTCTACTATTTTTGCATTTAATTTAAACGATATTTATGAAAACCACAGAATAAACTATTTTATTATGACTTTCGATGCATACTAGCAACTTATGCAACCTATTAGACCACTTTGCTATTTTTATCTGTATCTTATAATATAATTAACAAATGTTCTAAACGTCTGACCCCCTGATCATCACTATATGGTTACTAGTCGTTAACTTTTTCAAAAAAAAAAACACATCTAATTAATGTACAAAGGAGATAAAATATTTTATTTGTAACGTCTTTGGGAAAACGAACTGAAACTGCAGCTCGTTGGGGAAGTCACTAATCACTATTATTTATCGGAAACTCCGAAATTTAATTGAAAACCATGAATGCAATGCGATAAATTATGGCAAATATAACACGATTCTGAGCGGAGCTTGATTAAACATTATTCGCTTGAATTAAATTGAAAATAATTTTGAATTACACAATATTATTATTACTTAACAATTTTTCATTGTTTTTACGAACTCTATCGAAATTTGAATTTCAAACAAGTGAGTATTTGGAAAATACTTCAAGTATTTTCGACAAGTTTTATTTTTCTTTTGTGAACAGTTTCCCGGAGGTTTTCATTATACATAATGGTATACAAAGAAAAATTCAACTGGAAAAAACACTAGAAAAAAAAAAAAAGTAAATAAATATCCAACGAGACAAAATACCGAATCAAATTCATAACCGTTTAACGACGAAATTATTACAGTTTGTTAGATTTGTGTTTTAAAGTATTCTCAAAACCGTTATTATTGCTCGCAGTGAGGTATCCGTTTATTCGGTTTCAAAAGCAGTTTTTCTTACAATATTAGTTTTTTACGCGGAATAATGCTAAAAAATAATAAAGATAGATACTAACCGGCCATACCTTGCCTGTAAAGGCAACCAATAAAATGGCATCCTAACAATTGTTTTAATTAAAATTTTCGAATTAATTAATTAAACATCCATTTGTAAATATTTCAGACTACAGCGACATTCTTGTTTGTATAGAGTAAGCATTCTTTATAAAATTTTTTATTTTTTTAATCTGCCGTTTCTAAGGCTTTATAGTAAATAAATACGTTTCCATTTTAAATTAAATTATCGCGGAACTAACATTCTTTTTATTATTTTTTACTTTAACACGACAATATTGCTCACTAATTAACGATGTTACACTGTTTATATTGATTATTTCCAAAACGTATTGTAGACATTATATGAAACGACAAAAATGACAATTTATCAGCTCAAAAAAAGTCGAATTTATTTTGAAATAAATTTACAAGTTATCCCGTGTCTTTAAACAATAAATCATTTACGGTTTTATCATGAAATAATTTAAAATATTTATCAACATATTTTTTGCGTTGGATTTCATTTCATATTTGTATAGTAGAGGACACAGATACCGACATTCAAGAACACATTGCGAAGACATTTTTCTGTACTGCACCGTGGAACAGTGCTAATTTTTTTTTACGGCAACTATCCAATAATTTGTTGTAAAAAAATGATTTAAAAATCGAAATTTCGCAAACGAATAACTTGCATTAATGTTATCAGAAAAATTGCCGCGTTGTAATTAACACAGATAATGTTTTTCTCTGTGTTGTAAAAATTGAATAAATAAAGTGTTAAGTTGTTCCAGGAAAAATCGTTTTTACAAACGAATTACGGGAGGTGTCAAGTGCTTTTAACGAATGTACAGGTCGGCTATTTTAAATAAAAGCAAGTCTTCTAATCATTTGGTTTATATAAACTTCTTTTATTCTGGCTTTCGTAACTCTAGTAAGACTTTTTGTCTCCAACAATTATTGTTGGCGTCATCTTGGACAATATTTTTCCAACCGTGCGTTGCTAAATTTTCCAAATACTTCTGTACCATATCCAACCAGATTTTCTAGGCGTCTCTCGGATTATACTTTACTCTTGGCTACCAGTTAGTAACCATTTTAAATTTGAATGGTATTTTAGATTCGGAATGTAGCGAAGAAAATTTTGGTTTTACAATGATGTTTATTTATTTATTTATTTTTTTTTATACTGTGAGCATCTTTTTTTACCGGAAATCTTGCTCAAATCAAGTGTTGTACCTTTTCTAAAAGAAAATTTCATCTAGTTAGTGCATTAGAGATGTAATTTACTTTTTCATTTTCCAAGCGGTTTTCATAATAATTGAAAAAAAAAACAGGAAAAACGTAGAAAAACGGAAAAACGTACTTACATGTATAGAAGAAATTTCGCTCCGGATCGATTTATGTTAGAAATGGTTTATCGTTGCGTAAATTAAATTCCTCTTTATAACTAATCTTCTCAACTTTTCACAGAAAACTGTGGCCCCACCCACTGTGTGAAGTATGCCTGTCTTTTTTTTATTCCTGACTTTACGGCTTCCGTTGGCCATTGTAATGTAATCTAACCTTATGGGGTGCTTGTGCTGAGGCAATTCTGTTTTTCGCTCGTAATTTCTTATTGGATTTCTTTTTCCGTTATTCAGCGCTTTTGTCAAACATTAAGCCACAAATTATTAGCTAATATCAAATTCAATTTTCGAAAGTTCCGAGTCTACTATAGTTCTGTTGTACTATTGTACTGTTGACCATGCATTACAGCTATGTGATTCTTATTTTTATTTATGTAGTATGTATAAAATATTATTATTATTATTTTTTTTTTTTTTATATACATACCTAAATACATACAATCACGTGTAACAATAACGATAATCAATAATACTCGTAATAATAACGATCACCGGTGTGTATTGAACTTACGATAAAAATAATACAAATTATTATTATTATTTTTTTTTTTTAATCTGGCGTGAAATGCATAAAGTAAAAAGAAACCTAAGTAAATATTATTTTATATATGTGTATATAAGAGCTCAATATAAAGTTTCGTTTCTTTTTGTATTGAACTTACGATAAAAATAATACAAATTATTATTATTATTTTTTTTTTTTTTTTTACGCCGTTTTATTATCGAAATAATAATATTGTATATAAAAAGATAACGACAAAAGCAACCGAGTCCAAACAGAAAAACGTGTAAGTACGGTCTATAATAATATTATGAAGTCGTTGAAAATCTCAACACATAGTCAACAACTGGCGCCATCTGTTCGTATGTTTTTTACAGTTCATTGAAAGCCGTTAAAAATCAATAGGTAGCTCTGGGAGCGAATTGTGAAAAAGGAGACGGGTATTACGAGTACACAACAACAATGCGATTAAGGTTTATTTATTTGAAAAAAAAAAATGAATAAATTGAAACACGTGCGAACAAAATTAATATTTTTATAATAATCAAAAATAATATAGTGCAAATAAGATGAAAAAATTATTTAAGAAAATAGAAAAAAAATTAAGTTGAGTTAATTGCATGTAGGAACTTAACATTTATATGGCAATAATATGGCAATATTATATTAATCTAAGTACCACAAACAATTGAAATGTAAGAAAATGTTAAAAAAAAAACACGCAGGGTAAAGTTTTACTCCGAAGATGATGTAGCGAAAAGTTAATACATTTAATTGGAGCTATTCGAGTAAACGAAATAGATAAATTCACGAACACACAAATTGTTTAAAAACAAAAAGAGAAACCGAATAAAAGTAAATAGATTTACTTGCGAAAGGGTTTTATACATTGAAATCATTCTATACAGTATAATTTAAAAGTCGGAAAATTTGTATTTTTTTTTATCGAATTAATATCTTAACGGGTTTTTTGCGTATAATTTCACGGAGTAAAGCCTTTTCCACCGTTGTGAAACTTAACCGATATTACTTAAAAACTACCCGTCACCCAAAACGGTTTTAATAAGAAAAAAAATCGTTTTGTTCGTTTGAAAAAAAAAGAAATTAATAAAATAAAATGTAAAAAAAAAATGCATGGGTCCAAATCGTCATCATTATTGTTAGAGCTGCAGTGACCGTGGTCGTCGTCATTCCGATTTGGGTGCCGCGTACGGACAGCCCAGAAACTTGTCGCAAATACGTCCGCCCTCGCGGAGACCGCTGAGAAAAGCGCCGTGAACAGTGGCCGGATAATTACGTATGGTGTGCTCGCCTAGAAAAAATAAAAAAAAAAAATAAAAAAAAAAACCGTTTAATAAAAACCGTGTCCAGACAGGTACCGTGTGTTATAATACAGGCATACAAAATTACAGGTCTCGCCCGTTCGTCCGAAAAAAAAATAAAAAAAAAATATGACGAAACACCGCGTCCCAGACAAGTATTATATATTATACTGCAGGTAAGGTACCTATTATATTATCACGGTATTGTGATACTAAGTACGTGTGTCGTTTAGGTCGGAATCGAAATTAATTTCACTCGGGAAATATGAATATTGTGCTGGAAAAAAAAAATTTTAAAAAATACACCCCTCGCGACGTTCACACGTCTTCACTTATGATATACAAATCCGTTACGGTCGTTACAAATATAAATCAGCTCGTGACGACTCTTTTCGATGGGGTAATCGGTCAACGCGTCGTCATCGTCTCGACCCGAGAGTAAATACGCTAGTGGTCGGGCTGCTGCTGCGGGTGAATCGGATTTACGGGGTGGACACAAACAAATCGGGCCGGGCCACGTTAAAAGAGAGAGAGAGAAAAAAAAAAGGAGAAAAAAGACGCCTCGTTAAGACGCGTATTGTAAAACGTAGGCGGGTATACACGTCGCAAGCGATGAGCCAGACGACCGCCGTTCTTCTTTTGACATGTTAATTATAATATTTTAGGTGTATGTATTATGTGTGTACGCGTGTGTTTATCCTCGAAAATCTTACCCGCGAAGTAGAGTCGTTCGCTCCCGTCTGTTGGGTTCGCCTTCATGTCTGGCTGCGAGCTTCTGGAACACGAGACGGGAGCCGCGAGCAAGTCGTAATCCGATCCCGAGGCGCCGACAGCCACGAACGAATACGATCCTCGGGCCCAAGGATCGGCTCTCCAGCGGGTCACGACCGTTTCTTTAGGCTGAAAAATATTAAGAATATATGTATTGAACGCGGGATAGAAAAACACGATCGTTATTTTCATTTCAGATTCCGAGTGCAATTTTACTATTATTACGCGTTTTTTTTTTTTTTTTTTTTTTTTTATCCGTGAACAACCGCTTTCTACCGGATGTTTTGCTCCGACCGAAAACCGAAAAGAGAGTATCATTTGGGATATTGTTGAAGCATATTGGACGGTCATCGCTCACACCTAAGGCAAGCCGAATGTCAGCAAAAATGAAAAACCGATGTACCTACCGTTGTCATTCTTAGAAAAACTGTCGGGAATCAATATAGAAACAATTTTGTTCGGTGCATTTTTCCGATCGGAAAAACGCAGCATCTCAGCAGACATGTTCGTTGGGAATTGAAAATAAAATTCCTATAAAACCTTGCCGGGTTTGTGAAATAGGTTCACAGGAAACGTAACGATTCATTACTCGTACAACGCGTTTTCATCGGAAAACGTATCGGAAACCGGTATAGTGTTATTACAATATCGGGCATTGTCGGAAACGCGCGTGCCGCGCGCATTGAAAATTCGGGACCGCGACGTCGGATCGGCGTTGTCCGTGTGACCGCCCGTAAACCCGTCGGACGCGCGCGTTCCGCGAGCACACGCGGACGGATAACGGAAACGAGATAGGGCCGCGAGTATTTAACAATAATAGTTATCGCGTGCGGTCAAACGGAAATCGGAGGGCGCGATCCGTCCGGGGTACGGTGACGCCGCCGGCGCGTCAAACCGAACCGATCGGATTGTTATTGCGCTACGGCGGGGAGCGCGTGACGGAGACGTTCCGCGGGGTCCCAGGTGACGGGGCTCCGGCGCAAGAGCTCCGGCGAGACGAGAGTAAAATGACGCGCCGACGGTTCGGAAACGCGGGCACGGCGAAATACCGTTGGCGTACGCGGCGCGCGACGTGTTTCGACAATCGCGGACCGGAAGCGCGACAACGTAGCGCGGGGTACCGCGCGCGAGACAATCGGTTTGTTATCCGGACCCCGACGGCGAAAAAATGGAAAAAAAAAAAAAAATAATGAAAAACGAACGCCGAGTAGCAGGTACCGAACACCGCGCTATCCGCTACCGCGTAATGTCGACGGCGTTTCGGCGTTTAAAAGGGAGTCCGTCGAGTTTCATTTTTTTTTTTTTTTTTTTTTTTTAAAAAAAATTAAAATAAACAGCGAAACAAAAGTTTTTAATACCGTTGATCGCGGGAAATCAACGCAATTACTCGTACGCATAACGCCTCGCGCACGAGTGTACGAGTTGAATACGGCGTACGGCTTTTTAACAAATCCGTGTTGATTCAATTTGATTTTGAAACGGCGCCCGGACATTGTTTAGTCGACACCAACAACGCGGTATTCTTCAATTAAACACGCCCCGTTACCGGTTTATGCTCCCGGTGTTTCCGTTTCTTCTGATACCAAAAACGTATTTTTCGATTTTTAGCGGTATACGCCCTTTGAACGAAACGGCATCGAGATGCCGACGAATTTTCAACGGGAAATCCGAGAGGAAAAACGGTTACGCTCTTCGCGCGTATAAACGCGAAAGAGTTTGTTCAAAATCAAAAATAGTTTTACCGGTGAAAACAACACTACAATGACGGCGGTCTTAAGTAAATATAACCGCGCGCCCGGACGACAAACGAAAAAGCACAAAGGTAAGCACAAGTAGAACGTCGCTGTGCCTACAAGGTTTTTGGGGATTTAAATTTTTACAATATATTATAAGGTAGCGGAGGAGCTCGCGTGTACCGGTATACCTCCCAGGAGGTCAGCATAATCGTATAAAATATTATTTCGATATTTAACGATTTCGATTATAAAATATAATGCCGCCGCACCTTGACACGTTCAAATATTAATTTATAAATATATATATGTATGGAGAGAGAGATATTTTACTAAAAAACAGGTACACGTACATCTACTCTGTGTCAGATGATGTGACGCTCATTTAAGGGGGTGAACCGATGTCCTACAGGTACTTAGAATACCCTGACTGTAAACAAAGTTGGAGAGGGGTTCGCCGCTTTTTTTAATAATATATATATACGCAGTATGCACTCATATTTTTTCACGTTCACACCAAATGGACACTCCCTGGCCCGGGGTACCTATATAATTCAAGTACAGTTTTTGAAAACAAAATGTCTGAGGAGGAGGTCATCGCCGCGTATCTGCCCACTGTAATAAGACTCTCTGTATACACTCCCGCTACAGATGAGTAAATTAATTTAATGTTAAATTTCCGAAAAATACTTCTTTGTATCACTTTTTCAAATTCAAACCACAGTAGGTACAATTATTAAATACTCAGTTGTCTACTGTACCGCGTATTTGACAAGTCCATTACTTAACAGTCGACATTCTATACGTTCTAAAACGTTTGTTCGATAGTTAGATAACGTTCAACGTTGTTTGTTGGAAATTATTTTTGGTACTAATCAAATTTCAAATTTGTCTTGCGCTATCCGTAGCGTGTACTAGTAGCGCAAACGTTTGATAGAATTTTTATTAGACTGTATCCGTATTACTCTATCTGCTAGTCGACATTTATGTTATATTATTATTAACTTTATTTGTGACCGCAAACAAATGTTTAATTACTCGGTGTTTTCGAATTTTAATAGGTAAACGTTTATATACTCACGTCCGGAACGTTAGCGTTGCCGAATATCCCTCTTAGTACCAACATGCACCTGGCGATAATTATATCGTCTGACACTTCTTCCATGATGCTGGCCGCTTCGCCGGCGACCAGGGCCAGCAATACAGGAGCCCGGTAGAGATTCCAAAACAAGAACAGTTCCCCACGACTCGCGGTGGTGCTGCCGATGTGTCCGAATAGGTTACCGTTCGGATCCCAAAATATCCGGTCGAAGCACAAGACCACTTTGTTGAGGTTTCCGAAGCCCAGACGTTCGATGGCGGCCACTTTCCAGTCGGGCAACGATGGCGAAAACTGCACGGTGTTCGGCAACGATCGAGTCTTCTTGTTGGTGGATTGCTTGAGTACGCCCAACGGCAATGTGCAAAGCACCACATCGCCTAGAAAAATAAAATAATGCGACGGATAAAAAAAAAAATACATAATAAACATTTTTAATATAAAAAAGTCGAGCGTAATGCGGTAGTTTATTTCTAATAAACGTTTTAGAGATCGAACGTTGACGAAAACGATAAAAACTACGTAAATTTAACCGAACTTCGGTCAGAATCGAATTTCGTTAGCGATGGTTCTTTTTGCGTACATATATAGTAAAAAAATAACTTAATTCATCCCATACCTTTCCGATTTCCCACCCGCAAATAGTGGTACACCAACCAGCAGTATCAGATCCGTATCTAATCGAAATTGTGTGTTATATTTTGTAAAACGATAAAAATATACACGTATATATATATATATACGGGTACACTACGATAACATGTATTGTTTCCCTTTGTAGTTTATCGTTAATATTAAGCGGTTTTCGGTAAAAATAATTTAATTATGATGCTACCGATCGACAATTATTAATAATGGAATAATATTAAAACGTGTCATTTTACCGGCAGCGCGGTGCAAAAGTAAAATGAATGATGCGCGATTAATGCGTTTTTATTATATAATATATTTAATTTAATTGAAACCTTTATTTTTTTAAATTAAAACACATTCACTTACACCCCTTTTAATGTAAACCTCGGACCACTAGTGCGCGTAGAGTATTCGATGATGATGGCGGAGGCGCTTTGTGTCGCGGATGATTAACGAGCGCGTTTACGGGGCGAACAATGTGAATTCGATTGAGGCAAAGGCAAAAAAAAAAAAAAAAAGAGAGAGAGAGAGAGAGAGAGAGAGAAAGGAAATTAAATGAATTACAAACAATAAACGGCTGACGAAATGTATTTGACCACATCACGGTGTATAGCAAACAAACGTATGAGGATTGATAATTTGGCGATTTTTTTTATTTTTTTTTTATTCATATATCCCCCAGTGCTCATCCGAAAATAAATTAATACGGCAGCATATTGAAAATCCGTTGTTTGTTTTTGTTCGGTCTCGGAACTCTCGATCATGATGGTTTTAATTTGAAATTCAAATTCAAATCGAAGAACAATACGCGCCACGTCCAAATATCAATCAGTGATTTTAATTCGTTTTATAATTATTTTGGCTAAACGTGCCGATAAAAATATTTTAGTATAGGGGTTTCCCATAAAATCCGTTGTATCGTTTTTTTTTTTTTTTTTTTTGAAAAACATGTACGCGCGTAATTGCTAAAAGAAAACCGTAACTTGAATACTATTTGAACTCATGTACATTATTATATGAAACCTATAAGATATTATACAATGGTCCTAGATAAGTCAAAGTCCGTTTACCACGAACAACAACGAAAAGGAACCCGATATAGGGAAGTCTTCTCCTTGGAAGACCGAGCAATAGGAACGGCGAGACGTATTCAAGAGTTGCGGATGGATTAGGAGGAAGTTTGGATTGGAAAGCGCGAAAATCAGATAACCGGAGGTTTTCCGGGATGGTCCTAGAGACCGATTATTTGCCCGCCGAAGAAGATTAGTAGTGCGTGCATATTGTTATCAAATATCAAATTATACTTTCAAATCAGAGACATTAGGAAAATTATAATTGCAGTACTTACCTTTGTAAACGGGTCCGGCCGCATTCGATCGCGGATTGGAAGTGGTAACTTCGACACCGTTCGTTCCGTAAGTTATTTGTTTAATGGCGGTGTTTAATTTTATGTCCAGACCTTCTGCCAAAGCTACCGGCACACAAGAGTATCCGTTTCGCACTGTAAACAAATGCAAATCGAAAATTATTATTTTATGTAGGTATCATACGGTTATATCGTTTGTATCTAGGAAGCAAAAGAACTCGCTGAAATCTGCAGGGCGGGCCACTTAATATAATACGAACTCGTTGTCGCCGGGGAGTGGACGAAATATATTCAAAATAAACGATTTCGTATATTATTTTTACTTTTTGAATTGGAAATAGTCCCAAAGTATACAAATAGAAAAAATATTATTTTTATGGAGGCGGATTTCACGTTGGCGGATTACATCGGGAGAATAATTTAGTATTCTCTCGAGTCTCCAGTTTTTGTTCGCGAGTTCTCTGTGAAAAAATATCGGACCCACAATTCGAAAGAGAAAAGAAAAGCTAAATGTTTTTCATGCACCGTATATAGATAACCCGTCGAGAAAATTGAGTTCCGATTTATTTCCGTCGAAGATTTTAAACCGTGACTTTCGATGCGTACATCAAATCGTTTTGCATACAAAAACAATGTAAAAAATACATGGATTCAATTTGTTTAGAGAGAGAAAAAAAAAACCAAATCAAAAACGAAGAAATCCGCAACGACCTAATATTTGTAATTTTTTTTTTTTTTTTTTTTTTGATTTTTTATCGAACCCTGTGGAAATCTTCAACCTTAGTGTATTGACGCACGGTCGATATTATAATATTATTACACTAAAATTAGACGGGTAATCCAAACACCGTACGGTCCTCGCGTAACGACGATCAACACAAACAACGGGCGAATAATTTAAACGGAAACGATTCCATTAGCCGCCGCGGAGGTGACGGCTAATCTCAAAGACTGCAACACCTAATTTATTATTATAGAGGTTATAGAGGCGATTTCGATCGTATCCGTCGCCGCGCGTTCTAATTGCCGAGTAAATATTTTACATTATGTTAATCCGAATACCGCGATCCGTTCGCTCGGGAATTTATGCGAACGGTGTACAGGGCGTTGCTTTCACGTCCGCGGCGGTCGCGCGCGGTCAGGCTACACAAACGCAACGGAACGCGAAACGGCCGCGTTTCCACTGAACTGTCGGACTCCGGCGGCGTACTCGACTCACAGGGATGCGATACGTTTCTCCGGACGCGTCGGTGCGGCGTTTCCGGACGTGCACACGAGACTTTGGACGGCGCCCCGTAACGGCGCGGGGGAAAAATCGTTTTGCCGCGGGAATTCGCAAAAAAAAAAAAATCCGTTGTCACCGCACTCGACGGACCGCGAACGGAACGCCCCGCGGCGGCGTGCAACGGGATTTCCGTGCGCGCGATACGCCGAAACGGTTTTGACATGGACCTCGCAGTTAACACGGCCCCGCGGGCGTGCCGGGCAGGTGACGTTATTCATATCCGTTCGCTCCCGCCGAATCCGCGTAGAGCCGACCGCGAACCGGCCGAGCGGGCGCTCGTCTTCACGCGCATACGCACGCCGCGCGTTCGGAAACACGACCGCGGGCCGACCGCGCGACCGCCGCGGCGCGAACGCGGTGGGCACGCGCGACGACGACAGGACGGCGGGTCGTCTCATACGATACGGTCGGCGGCCGGCGGCCGGCGGTCGGCGCGTACGCGGAAACTTTGGACGCTCGCAGTTTACTCGGGGCCCCGAGTTAATTACGCGGGAACAAACGGCGGTGCACTAAGGTTTCCGAAAGTACGTTAACCCCTCGTCCGGTCCCTTTGTCCCGCGAACGCTTTGCGTCGCGCGCCGCGGTACAACAGTTGTACGGCGGCGTGTGACAGTGCCGACTGTAAACGATGCCCGGGGTCGAATGGAAACCGCGGGGCCCGCGGCCGTCTCGCCGAAACGCTTCACTGGAAACTTTAAGCGGAACGCGGACGTCGACGCGCGTTCGGTGCTTTTAAGGCGATTTAAACGAAATTGCCGATAAGAAAAACCGCAAACGTTAATTACATTGTCGACTCGAAAATTGCACAAATTCAGAATAAATTAACCGTGCACAGTATCGCGCCGATTCGCGGGGTCGCGAGAAGGACCTTTGAATCGCCGGACTTTATCGCGATATACCGTGTTGAAAAAAAACACGCGGTTTTCTCTGGAGACAACGATTTTTATTCCGACGACGGTTTTATAGATGCGTTTTGAATACCGACACATTTGAAAACTAATTGTTAAGTTTACTAAAATAAAAAAAAAAAAAATTAAAAAAAGGAACCCACTGCTATGCTATACAGAACCCAGAAAATATCGTAACCACGCTAAAAAATATATTGTGCAAAGATTATCATATTTTCCATCGGTTTCGACGCTGGAAATACGGGGTGGATGGGGATAGAGCGGGACTTTCTTTCGGAAATAATATTTCACGAAAAAAATAAAAATAATAATGTTATTCACCCGGACGACGACGACGAAACGATTAAATTATTTTCGTATCGTTTTTATTGGAAAAAAATGTATCGTTATTGTTATACTCTTTAATATTATTATATTAATATATGCGAACAGCAACGATTGGTTCGCTAGAAATATAATATTCAAACGATAGAGTTAAAAAAAAACAAAAAAAAAAAAAAAAAAAAAACGCGAATTTCGTTTATATTATATTATGTTGTACGAGCGAAAATCTCCGTGCGAGCGGTTATTCGATACCCGGGTGGGTACCCAGTGCGTTGCGATCAAAATAATAAAATGCAATATTTTAACGGCACTCTCGTTAATAATATTGCGAAAAAAAATAAAGAGAGAGAGAGAGAAAATAAAAAAACACGTAATTATTGCATATTTAAAGTCGTTATTTTTGTCCAACTCGCCCGTGATGTTTAAATTATACGCTGCGCGAGTACGCAATACTGTATAATTTTTCATTTTTTTTTTCACATCGTAATATACATACAAACTACGTTATCTTTATTTTTTATTCCTTTACGTTTGACAATTATTATTACTACAATATTATCATATCGTAAATATCGTTGCGCGGCCGTCCGCCGCAGTGCCCCGCCGCCATTTTCGATTCTCGGACGTTCGCAGTCGTAACAGTTAAATTTTAGCGTTTTATTATTTTGTACGAGCGCACGGTAATAAGAAGTACGCGAAGACGCCGGAACGAACGCTCGGCAAAGTTTCCCAATGACGTTTTTTAACGCGCCTTCGCGCAAAGCGTACAGTAAAGGTTACGGTATTCTCGTTATGTCGCCATACCACCGCCGCCCGTCGATGTCTTTTAACCGTCCGTTTGTACGGAAACGAGTTTTTCGCGTTGAACCGATGCTGGCCGAAAACGGTAACGCGGTCTCGCGGCAAGACAAAATACGCGATACGCGATTGCCCCGTGATAAAAATTTAAATTTTAATTGTTACGACGTTGTGCACCGCGGTGTTGATTCTGAGTCTTCCGCGTGAAAAAAAAAAAAAAAAAAACGAAAAAATTCGTATACACGGGCGCTAAGAGGAAATCGGAGAACTTCTCCGAAATGTCGAAGAGTCTCGAACCGTGCGTAGAAAAAATGTTTCGGTCGAACACCGATCCGTAAAAAGTCACTTCCTTTTGTCCGGTCCGCCGGGAACAAGGCTGAGTGTCGACCGGGGGGGGGCGGCGGCTTGTCGGCCGTCAAAGCGGCCGGGCCCCCGGGTCGTATTTTCGGCCGCGGGGAGCCCCCCCCCCCGCTCTTCCGGAGGTGTGTGCGTGGGGTCGGGGCTCTTCCCCGAGCGCCCCGGCGGTGACGTTCCGACCGTCGACCGTCCCCCGAAGCGGCGGCCGGTTTCCGCAGCCGTTATTCGCGTTTCGGTTTCCCGGGCGGCCGCCCCCGTCCCGCCGCCCGTACGCATAACGCGGGCGGTCTTTTACACGCGCGAAACGCGCCGCAGGTGGCGCGAACCGAATAATGCGAAAAGTGTTTGCGGGCCCGTACGCCCAGCGCGCGCACGGTGTGTCGTGGGCGTGATTGTATTATTTCATCGGGACGGGCCCGCGGGCCGCGTAATAACATTGTAAAAATAACGACACGAAGCGCGCGCTCGGGGAAGTCTCGAATCTCGACGCATCTAGATGGATATTGTGCGCGGCGGCGGCGGTTTTTTTTATTTTTTTTTTTTTTTTAAATATTCAAAACGAAAAGAACGCCGGCCGAATTTCCACGCGCTAATGGGACCGGATTTATAATATAATATTATTATTATTATTATTATTGCGGTCACTACTTATAGAGTCGGGCCACAACCAACGCCGTGCGCATAATAGCGGGTCGTATAATAACAATAATGAAAAAAAAAAATAAAAATAAAAATAATAATAATAAAAAAATATACGTACGTATATATATATATATATAAATCGTTCTAATTTAGATCGGAAAAACGGATAAAGTCAAACTGTAGGGGGTTCAGTTATAATTGCTCCGATCAACACTTAGGTATATAATATAATACACGCGGTCCGGTCTCGTGGAAGGTTTTTTTTTTTCTATATAATATAATGTTATATATTTTTTTTTTTTATCAAGATCCGCTGTTGGCCGTCTATCCTCGCACGCAGCAGCCACAGCCGCGACCGCTGATGGCCACTCCTCCGTTCCACTGGCCGCTCCTCGCGGACGGCCGACCGTCAATAACCGCGGGGTCGCCGTCCCGACCGGTGAGTGACGGTGACCGGCACCGGTAAACACTCGAACCGGCTATTATCAACACAATAATATTCCTTCGAAAAATGCCGAAATACTTTCACACCCAACACCCCCCCCCTCTACCTTTCCCATCTCCATCTTATTTTCTCGCGTTTGCGGGGCGACCGAGTGAATTCGATTGGTTTTTTTTTTTTCCCCATTTCCGTCGTTGCGGAACCGTTTTAACACTGTGCTCGATTTTTCACCCAAACTCCATTTCCGTTTTCGTATTTGATTTCTACATTTTCGTACAATTTTTTAAAAACCTATAAAAAGACACACGCTTTTAGTTTAGGAAAGTAGATCCAAAATATCATAATCTACATACAAATACGGTAAAGAGAAAAGATTCGTTTGCATACGTTTAAAATGGTCAAGCTCAAAAACAACTTGACCGATTTTAAAAATTCTCTCACCTATAAAACGCTACATTATCAGCGAGTAACACGGAATGTATTTTTTTTTTTTTTTTTTCAAAGATCTCTACGGAAATCGCGATAGTGTGACCCGAGGTCCCGAAAATAACGACCGGATAATGTACTAGAGCGTTTACGGTACGTACGTTTATTCGTGGGTTACCGACGATGATGCGAGGATGACAGTTTCATTTTAGAATTTTTATTTTACATTTAAATTTTCATTTTTCGAAACGAAACACGCCCGAAAAAGAAAAACCGCAGCTCGTCAACTGCAGCGAAGCGACTGTGCAAATTAAAAATTTTTTTCATCATCCCGGGTACGGTGCACGCGGGCGACGCCGCATCGGGACCGGCAACACGCTTGTGTAGACTCGGCGACGCGTCGAAAATCGTATTCGGAACGGTTGTCCCGTCGCCGGACTGTCACGCGTTACGCGGCCCGCACGCCGGAAGTAAAACAACGCGTATAAATCGCTTTGCGGCGCGCGACGCGCGTCAGTCGAACCGACGGAACGCCGCTTCCGGTTTTCGTGGGAACCGCGCGACCGGGCGGCTCGAACGAAACCGGAACGTTTCGCCGTCCGGCGGTTCGTTTTCGGACGGGCGTAAAAGACGCGGCGTCGCCGGCGCTGTCGGCGCGACCGCCCGGGCACGGCGAACACGATTGTCGCGCGGCAGCAGTCCCCGCGAACGGCGCGTTCGGAAACGCGCGCGCGAAAACGAGAGAGAAAATACGTACGGCGGCGCCGGGCGTCCGTCCGTCCGTCCGTCGAACGACAGGTTTGTTTTTGGTTTTTTTGCCGTGGCGCCGCCGAGAAAACCGAAAACGACGACGTATTATTCGCGCGCGCGCGCGCGCGCGTTTTTAATGTGGCCGACGATCGGGGTTTCCGGTCGAAAGGACGCTGGCGGGCGGAAAAATAACGGGCGCCTAACCTCCACCGCCCCCCCCCAACCAACACAAATAACGTAAAACCGATACGCGGTCCTCGTTTCGAGAGAAAAAAAACGCATCGTTACAAAAATATTACGCGTTACGTCTGCGGTTTATTGCGAATCCGGGTGATCGTGATTTTCGGCCGGTCCCGGGTATCCGTGCGCACCGCACGAAACCGTATACGGGACGCGTTTAAATCGCATACGGCAAAGACGATTTCTATGGATAATACAATTAATAACTACTGCTTAAATACCGTGTTTTTTTTTTTTTTTTTTTTTTTTTTTTTTTTATGTCTTATTAAATCTGTATAATACTCGATAACCCGTTGACGTGAAACGCGGCGTCTCCCGGCGACGACGATATCGATCTGTCGATTTAGCATATTTCCGAAATATTATTAAAAAACCGTTTCGAAGACTACACACTACGCGTTCGGCTCGATAATATATTGCACAATGCGATTAAAATACTATCGATTGCGTTTTCGGTTACCGTGCGGAAATAAATCGTGTTAATTAGCTCCGACAATGTTACGGATAAAAATTGTCCGGGAGACCGGTTGAACGTCGTCGTCCCGATCGAAAAACTCGACGCGTTTACTAATATTTATTGGTACGCTAATGTCGCCGTGTTAAAAAAAAAATAAATAAATAGCAATAATAAAAAATTGAGTAGCTTTTTACAACGGCGGTGGTACTGTCGGTTCGTCCGAACGTATCATATTTATTGAGTCCGGTTTGTTATTTATTTTTTTTCCAATCGATTTCCATTCCTTTAAACTGCCAAAAAACCGCTGTCGGAACCCGGACTGTTGAATTTCAATCGTTTCAACGCCATTACGACGACCGGGCGAAGCGACGAGGAATGTACCGCTGTTTAGCTACACACGACGTTTTTTTTGTTTCTGCTCCTGTCTACGGATAACTGTGTTTCGACCAGAAATCTCGTTACGACCATCGACTTTGGAGGTAAACGATTTCGTCTGATCGGTTCGTTGTAGACACCGTGATTCTTCCGATTTCCCTTGTAGTTTTCTGAACGATTATCGGGAAAAAAACCGCGAAAGAACGTCGGAAAAAAATGCGAAGGTTTACGGTCAATAACATTTTCATTTTTTTAGATTTTATTTTTTTCCGTGGTAATCGAGTTTAAAACAACCGTTGAAATTGTTTTAACTTCCCACCTACACCAGTACCAGTAGGATCCGTCACCAGTGCAAGTGTTCTGTTAATTTCGATTTTGGTTTTATTTTATACAGTTCAGTGAAAAACAATACTCGTAGAAACTATAGGCATTTTCACAGAAAATACTTGTGTATTGGACCATCTGTCACAGACCCTGGTACAATTTTCAAACAAATATTTTAGCGACTTTTGAGTTGTTTTTGAGCTGTTCGATATTGTTGACTTTTTTTTTTTTTTTTTGATTTCGTGCGCAATGTAGTTTTTGATTTCGTGCGCAATGTAGTTGTCGGGTTTTTTTTTGTCGAATTTCCCACCAGACAGTAGCTGTGTAATCGGACATCCGAGTATTTTTTTTTTTTTTTTTAAGGAGAAAAGCGAAACGTTTCGGTCGAATTCACGTACGTCGACGTCGCCGTGTTGTTCGGGAAAAAGCGCGTTATTTTTAGCTCGGCCGTCGGACGGCATTCTTCAGACACGCGGGACAAGTATCGTCAAAGGCGCGTTTTCGGGCGATTTCCACTTTCGGCGTGTTCCTCGGGTTTCGCGTTTTCACGGCGCCCGCCGGTTTTCAATACCATCGCGCAGACGACCCGGGAACTAGGCGGCTCGTTCGGGACGCGCGCGCGCACACTTCCGCCGAGTTCGGCGCGACTTCGGAACGGTTCGATGCCCCGGAACGCCGCCGTCGCACGGGACGTTGGCGAATTTATTTATTTCGCCGGCTGTCCGTTGAACGGCCCGCGGAGCCGTGCAATGATACCGCGAATAATCACGACGCGCGTAATACGCGCTCGGCGATATATTAGGCGTAAAATAGGCCTTGGCTTTGGCGCAACAACAAATAATAATTCGCGACCGGGCGACCGGAACGGGACCGACCGCTCGCGTATTACACTTAATGGCCCCGTCGGATTTCGAGACGGATAAACTTAAAGCTCCCTCCGCCCCTGCGGTGCAGTGTCCGCCGCTCGCGCGTTCCGTCCGCCGGGTGTCCCTTTCCGATATATCACCGCCGCGGCCGACGACCGGGACGGCGAGCGGAGGGGCGCACACAAATCACCGGCGCCTCCTCTCCGCCGCCGTTCGGTACCGCGCGCCGCCGCCGCCGCCGCCGCTCGGCTTCGGCCGGACTTTTGATTTTAATTAGAAACGTGACGCTGCCAAGCCGTCTTCTCTCTCTCTCTGCCTTTGTCTCTATCACTGTATCTCTCTCTCTCTCTATCTATCTCTCCCACTCTCTTTATCTCTCCCACTCGCTCTCTCTATCTCTCCCTCGCTCTCTCTAACCGTCGGTCGCGGGGGCCGAATATTACAGAGACCGACGACGCGACCGGGGTCTTTTGTCATCGGCGGGAAACCCGACGCCCTCCGCGCTAAAACGGCCGCGGCGCAAAAACCGATACGATCGCCGCCGCGACACACCGAACGCGTCACGCGGGCCGCCGCGTAATTAATGGGATTTTCCGCGATCCAGTCCGCGGTTTACGGGGACGACCCGGCCGCGGCCGTTCGTAATACCGTCCGGACGTACCCATTGCTATTACGCGTATGCGAGACGAAAAAATAAAAAAAATAAAAAAGGAGCCGGCACTGACGCCGGGCTCGCCACTGACGCAGGCGAGAAGTCGGAAAGGCGCACAGGAGTTATTCGATTGATCTACGCGCGCGAGCGAAAAACCAAGGCTGGCCGTGGACGAATTAATAATTAATTGGTCAAAGTTAAGTAAATTTGACTTTTAAACGCGATTGCGGTTTCGAACTGTTAACTTAGTAAAATCGTCAACACGAGAAACGCGAAACAAATGACTTTTAATCGACCGGTCGATAGAGTCGGTTTTATATTTAAACAAGTCGAGTTGATTTCGATTTTTATTCGTATGCTCATAAAAATAAAAATATTATGAACATTTTAAAACACGAATTATGAATGTCTGTGTTATTATTTATTTTTTTTTCACCGTTTTTGTCGGTTGGAGGTTGTAAGTAGATTATTAGGCCGTTATAACACGGAATAGTCAATGTGTGACATTTTTTTTTTTTTTTTAACTCATTTAACTTGAGTTAATTTTAACTTTTGATTAACTTCTAACTTAGTTGAAATGATAGGTTATTTTGAATTAACTTTATTTAAATTTATTCAAATTCAAATTTAACCTGACTCGAACGAGTTGAAAAAAAATCATTTTTCCGATTCCAGGCGGACCGCGCGACCGTACCGAAACGAATTAACGATAATCCGGTCGTAAATTTTAACTTAAAAAGACTGACTTATGAAATATATATATACGAAATGCAATTTTTAAAATTCGCATTGTATCCGAAAACCCGATTTTAGAGAATTATTTTATTTCGTTTTTTTTTTTTTTAAACTGTACCCACGTGCTGATCGTTAATTATTGTTATTGATCTGTCGGTACACAAAATTAATATATATTGTAGAGGACTGCAATTAATCGAATTGAATTTTATTACAATGAAATATGATATTCCGAATAATGTCGAAAACCCTCGAGTGTTTCATTAGAAAGAAGAAAAGTCTTGTAATGGTAGTGAGTTACAACGTATAGACGGTTGACACAAAGAGTTTTGTGTAATCGAAAGCACTCGCTTTTTGCACCGAACGTTTGATTAGTTTCTATAGCGAAAGCAAAAGAAACGAGAGTGAAAAAATAAAAATAAAAATAATATCACTCTCAAAGGACACGTCGTCGTCGTGTAATATAATTGGCCGCTGTGCGTATTATTTCTTCGATAAACGTTATACCTGTCCTTAACTATACATTTTTATAAATCGCGTAAAATGTGTTCATCGTTATTTTTTTAAACATTATATACAATTAAAAAAAAAAAAATAATAAAAACTTTCAACTTAAGCATTTTGTTTGCAATATTTGCTTTTTTATTTAAAAGCCGAACGTAATTTGTTCCAACATACAAGTAGACCAATGTTTTTGATGGAAAATCGGGAACGTATACTATACATAATATTTACTTTATACATGGTGTTCCAATCAGATCTGACAATAACGTTTTAAGTTCAATTGTTTTTAATTAATTTCGCACTACGATTCTTCTATATTCTAAATTTGTCCTACACAATGCAAGATGGCGATTTTGTACATTTATTTTGAAATTGAATTTTAGCGTTACAAAACGCGTTTGATATGTTTTACCGACCCCGACCGAGTCGACAGTTTTCTAAAAATGTTTAAAGTTCACGGAAACCACGAAACGAAATTTGTTTCGCGGAAAAATCGGTAAACCTATCGACGGCATTTAGTAATAGAAATGTAAACGATTTAAATTGTTAAAATTAACTTCGGAAAACAACAGCGGAATCGATAAATGATTTTGCCTCGTGTTTGTGACCTGCAATAAAGTCATGTCTAACGAAGGCAGAAATTAACGAAAACGGAACCGAATTGTTTCGGAAAACAATATCGGGGATCTAGAAAAGAATGTTCAAACAATAATGCCGCCGAGCGGAAATTCCGCTCGTTTTAAGGCGGCGTACGACGCGAACGAATCGGAGAGTTTTTACTAACCGAAAACGTGTTTCCGAGAAAAAACAACGCATCTTAATAAAAACCGAAATACCGTACACAGTCGCTACACTCGGAACGTATAAAAAAAAAAAAAAAGTAAACAAATTTCAATTCGACATGTCGCGAACGGGTATAGCGAATATTATTACCTATATTTCAGTGTATACGTTATTGTTATACAGGGCGTCCGACGATGATCCGATAATCGCAATAACTTTTGTTTATATTCAATATTTTTTTTTTTTTTTTCCTTTAACAATTGTACGCCTCCGCGCTACAAAGTCAATGCATTCAAAGTGTTTTATGTTAGGCGGTAGTGTTCAAAACTAAACGTTTTAATACGTCATTGCAGTAGTACAGAGGCGTACAATAATAGTTTTTTAAAAAAAATAACTGATACTGGAGTTGGTAGCGGCCACTGTTAAAAGTGAGAAGTTGGGAAGGTAGAATACATACGATTATTTCATTTTCATCTGTAAACAATGATAAACCATCGCTGACGAAAGACGATTCCGAGCGCAGTTTGGTAATACATAATTTGGAGTGTCGTAATTTTTTCTTGCGATTTTCGTTTAAATTTGATTTCAAAACGCTTATTAAAAAAAAAAAATAAGTCATCCGATGATTTTGAAAATTTTACCACGTCTAGGTAAATCCAACGTACGTATTATGACCATGTTTCGCAAGTTTTTGCGCGTATTTATAACCGAATTACAGCAAAAAAACTCTCAAAAGTTCTCAAAAATCCTTAAAAGCTCAAAAGTGGCTCAAAACTTTCGGCGATGATACCGTAAGAAATTAAATCAAAAAGGTAACAAAAAATTTGCTACACGTAAATATCGGAGCAAGTTTACTAGGATGAAACGTGTCCACAGACTGGAACAAAGAGCAAAGAAAAAGAAATAAACATAATTGTAAAACCAATAGTTCCCTCGGCGCGCCCGGAATACGAAACGTATGCGTACCTACTAAATATGTAATATATCGAAAATATCGAATAAAACAAAAGTTGTTTGAAGTTTCAGATCGTCGTGTTTGTTTTTGAAGAATATTGGAATCGACGATTCACAAATTCAGAACTAACATCGCAATATGACGGACCCGAAATAATCGATTCCGAACGGATCGAAATCGCGTTTACTTCGCGGAAAAAAAACGCTTTTTGGCACGGTCGAAATATTCCGATTCGTCGAGGACGCGGATTTTTACCCCGGACAGTACTGGCTATCAATCGCGTAATCGATTTCTAAATTACAAATTTTTCTAAAAAACAAAACAAAACAAACCCGATACCTACGATACGTGGGTAAAAACCGGACACATAATACTTCGCCGAAAATCGTTTTTCGATCGTGTTTATTTATCGCGGCACTCGTGAATTGAACCGTCGCCCCTATACCCCCCGGCGGCCGTCACGCCGAGCCCGCCGCGATAGTGTCGCGGAATTCCGGAACGACGGGCGTAAACCCCGTCCCTCCCTTTCCGCAAACGCGCCGTAACTGCTCCGCCCGGTGCGTTTTCCGAACCGCGGCCACCCACGGCCGCCGCGGCTTCACGACCGCGGCGCGCGTCCGACTCCGTGTTTTTCGCGCGTACATTCGTTCGCCGCAATTGTACCGTTCGTCGCGTAATTTTTCGCGAAAACCGTTAGCGCGGAGAGTCGGGTCGCGGGGCGGAAAACGAAACCGCCGCCACACGGTAAAAATGCCCACCAGATCGCGGGCGCCGCACACCCGCGCCCGCGTAAATAAATCGTTGGCCTTTAAACGTCGTCGTTCGCGCAACAACGCCCCGTGTAAATTGTGCGCGGCGACGCGGACCCGGCGTGTCGATGGGAAAATTTACGCGAATCGGATTCCGCGCTGTTCGGGGGAAAAAAAAAAAAAAACCGTTCTCACGTGGTTTTTGGTTTGTTTTTTTTTTTCTATTATTAACACGGGCAACGCGCGCGGTCGAAAACGAGTTGGCGCGCGCACCGGCCATTATCATCATCATTATTATTATTATTATTATTACTGTTATTGTGCACACGTTATTACACCTTTTTTTTTTTTTGACAGGGAATTATCATACCGTACCATTATATATAAATATCTAACAGCGCTGCGGCGCATAACCCGCGTAGATACCGCGTGTAGGATTCTCGTCGGCCGATATAATGGGTTTTCGGACGCGGAGACGATAAATCGCCGCGGTCCCGTATAGGTTTTAGCGGCGCCCGTGCATAATATATGCGTACGGTACGTACAGGCGTACGCGCGTAGGACGAGTAACTATACGTCCGCCGAGACTACACGCTATTATGTGTATTATCGCGCGGGCCGTATTGCTCGTATCATAATAGTGGTAGCCGCGGTATATTTTAGTGTTAAGCGGTACACGATCGAATTCGATAGTCTCGCGCGCGGCCGGAAAATATGCGCGCGGCGCGTGTGTACTGCACCGAATCGATGGCCGAAGATTAACAAAAAAAAAAAAACAAACACGTTTACCGTCAAAATATTTACCGCGGTCGATGCAGATGTCCGAGTTTACGGACGGACGAGCGTCGTATATTGGCACCGGATAACCGATACTCTGCACAAAATAAGAATGTTTTATTGAGAACGCGAATCGTAGGACTGAGAGTGATTGGGTAAAATACGAGAGAAATGGCCGGTGTTTTACGTGACAAGAGACGTCTGACGAGACCGAATGTAAAGTCCTAAAAAACAATTTTGATGAGGCCGACAATGTTTAGTGGTTTGGAGTGTTGGGCGGTAGACAAAAAAAAAAAAACAATACTAGAACAGCAAACGAGTGTAACAGATAATGCTTAGGTAGATGAGTGGAGTGAAGAGAGAAGACAGGCTAAGGAACAAGCACATAAGAATAGGTAGCTCTGCAATTTCGAGAGGGGGGGGGTGAGGGGGGACGGATGTGTGCGGAAAAAAAATGATCTCGAAACGCGTAGGTACCCACCGAAATATTGCTCACACAGTTCTCTCTGAAAATCGCTCGACACGGATGTTTAGTGTTCCGTCTAAAAAGAGACTGCAGAAGAACCTATACAAATATTGTATTGGGCCGCGGGAGATAAAACCGTTTGTACGGCCGCGGCGCGCGGGGTTAAAAAAAACATGCTGTACACGCGTCGGAGTTTTCCGTCGGCGTATTTTTTCCCTATAATAATAACGAATACGGACTTTTCGTGTAATATAATTTTTGTTTTTTTTTTTCTTCTCGCGCGCTTAAAAACGATTTCGTTGTAAACACAACTGGGTATGATATATATATATTTTTTTTTTTTGTTTTTTCTTAGAGACTCGTGATAATACTCGTATTATGCGTTACGCTACGTCCGCAACAACGGCAACAACAACAGCAACGACAACGACAAGACGGACAGAAACGACGCGGATAAAACATTAGGCGTATTATAAACGAGAGGGTGTTCCGGCGGCGGGGGGGAAGGGGGGCTGGGTAGTGGTGGTGGTGGTGGTGGTGGTGGTGGCGGTTTAAAAGTAATAACACGGCGCGGCGGGCTCCACCGGACAAAAAGACCGCGGTGAAAACGAGAGGGAGCGAGGGTGGGAGGGAGGGGGGCGGCGGAGAATCGACCGCCTCGCGCCGCCACGGGCGGAAGAGACGCGGTGCGCGGCGAACGACACACGACCGCCGAAAAATAAATAACGGGCGACAAAACGAAGACGGGGGAAAAAAAAAAAAACCGTACACCTATACAAAGACGACGCGGTCGTAGGCGTCGCCCGAGTAAATGCGTTTCTCTTGTCGCCCGTGCCCCCTCCCTTACACCCTCCCGCCGCCGGGCGCGCGAGAACTCCCGAATCCGCTTAATTATCGTACGCGCCCGCGGACCGCGCGTGTAAAACAATCGCCAAAGACGCTGCGCGCGCGCGCGTATACGAAAACGTTGTGTTACAACACGATAACGTATCACGACGGCATTAATATTATTAAATCTGTACCGTCGCGACGGCGTTGACACGGGGAGGCGGACGGGGCGATGCGCCGACGGGTTTCACGCGGGCCCGCCGCCGCAGCCGCCGCGAGGACCGAGTCCGAAAAGAGTGCGCGTCTCGCGCGACAACAACGAACACGCGTCACGTATTTATCACGGGTTTTTTTTTTTGTTTTTTTTTTTGTATTTCTCTTTCCCTCCTCCCCCCCACCGCCACCCACGGGTGTGGGCTCGCGGAACACCGCGCGTAATATTGTGATGTTTTGTGCGAGAGTGCGCGCGGCATAAAACGTGCACGCGGTTGAAACGAAATGTTATTTGCGGTTCGCGCGCGCGCCGGCGTGGCGCGAGATCACGACGGCGGCGGCGCGTTTATGCGCCGTAAAATAATAATAACAAAAAAAAATAACCGCCCGATTTTTTCAACGCGTAACGTTTAATTTTTTAATTTATATATTCGATCGTTCCGCGCGGACCAACTCCCCGACACGCCTATTATGCACGTTGGCGGAATAGCGATCCGGGCGATACGCGCACGAAAACCGTGGGCCACGTCGAAGCACCGTTTCGGATTTCGGATTTCGGTCGCGGGTTTTAACGAAACGTTTATTTTTCTCTCTCTCTCTTTTATTACGTTCGTCCGTGTCCGACCCGGGCCTTTTCGATCGGCAAACCCGCTCAAAAACACGTACGCTGATAACGCGCGAAACGGTTTTCTACGTTCCCGAAATCGTTTTCCGATAAATACATTAAGAATGAAAAAAAATAAAAAATCGAACCCCGACGAAAAACTAAACGACGGCGCACCACGCGACCGGCGTACAAGTATTATGAGCGGACGCGGTTTTCCGTTTGATTTCAATGTCATCGCGTCCGTCACGTTTGAATGTCCGACTTTTATTTGTGACGGTTCCCCGGGTTATACAAACGACTTATTTAATTGTTTTCACGGCAACCGGTTATGCGCGGAGCGTTTCACCGAGAAACGTTTGATCTTTGATTTTATTCACAGTATTTACAAAACGTCCCAACCACCCACCGTCGTCAACTGCGGTGTCCTACGCACGGCGCAAAGTACCCAACCTCTACACAGAACTTCCATCTTAGTTTATCGATATTTATTCTACGAGTTTGTGCGGTTTACACGGTTTTCTACGGCAATAAAATACGTATCGTTGTCGACGGTAATGACATTCATATTATAGTCGAGGTATAGAATCGATATTTACCACCGCCACAATCTTGTCTAACCGAAAACCGCCACTTTTGAACACGACAAACAGGCGAACCCCTTTGAAACGTTCGAATACAAGAACGGAGGCAACAATGTGATAAACCGACCAGCCAACACTAGTTTTATTTTGTTGGATTCTAAGCGAGTTGCAACGACTCTACTGTCGGAAATCTCGCTCCGATCGAAACCTTTATCGGCACTTTCTCCTAGCGTTTTTTTTTTTTTTTTTTCATCGGTAGCGCGTTGAAGAAATCAATCACGAACGGAACGGTAGAACGGCGATTTTTCCGTATAATTTCCGTCGACCTAGGCAACGCGTGAAAAACACGACCGATAATAGGTATGCTGCTCAAAATCGTTTTACCGTTACACCCCGCAACGGTTCGTCGTCACGTACACAAGTTAAATCACTAGCGGGTCGTCCCGTTTTACGCGTTTCCGATTCCATGTCCCGTCTACAATACCAGTATAGTGACATACCCGTCTCGGTAATATCTGCTATTTTTCTTTTTTTTTTTTTAACGGTCCGGAAAAAGACAGAAAAAAAAAAATGTCGACGTCGCTGTCGCGGGAAAAATCGGGATAACCGTCAGAACGCGCAGCGGCACTACCAGTTCAACGGGAGGAGGTGTAGCGACATGAAAATCGTAAATTCGTCTCCTCTACCCAACTCGACCATGGCGGGAATCGCGGGCGATTTAAAAGCCGGATCCTAAAAAAAAAGCCAATCGACAACACCGAGCATTTCCTAGTGACTCGGCTCAAGTATATGCGCATTCCGACATTAAATTACTTGTATTTCACTTTGTACTTTGAGGTCGTTGGGAGGGTGAGAGCGGTATTATTACCCCTATTCTCTCTCCCGCCTCACTCCCGCGGCGCGCGCCACTGAAAACGCGAAGGGGTTCCGCGCCGAGGACGAGGACGGCCCGGCCCGCGATAACCCTCTGTTTCTTCCGCGTTTGTTCGACGGACGTCCCGAACGGCGCGGCGCGGTGACCGTGCGCGCGCGCGACCGTAAATCAGACGAAAAACAAACGGACGGCGCATAAATCTGCGTTACGACGCGCCGCGATAAATAATAACGCGCGCGCCGCGCCAATAACTCGTAACGCCGCCGCCCGAACCGAGCGTACGCGGCACACGGACATATTTTATTCACGCGCGCGCCGCCGCCGTCGCAGAGGATTTTCGGAATATTCGTCTCCGCTCATAACATCGTCGTGCCGTTACGGGCGTTTTATTCGAAAAACTATTTTTACCGCGCGGGGCGAGACACGGCGCTGTTTGGCGCGCCGCCAGCCCGACGACACCTTTACCAGGTCGTCGCGGAAAAAACCGATGAGGGAATTGTCGTGACGGCCACGCCGACCGCGGCGGTGCAATGCGAAATCCGGCACGTCCGAACCGGAGCGCTCGCCGTCATAGCGCGTCCTCGTAGTTAGAAATGTTAAAACCACAAACGTTTAACCGTTCGAAAAAATCACGCCGGCCAGTAGCGAAGGGAGGAAAATGAAAATTACGGTACTGCAATACGGCGCAGTTCGAAAAAGAACACAGTGGGGCAACAGGGAAACAATTGTATCCGGTCATACGGCAATAGAACAGCAAAACACTAGCGCTACACGCGGGTGTGGACGGCGTTCGAAATCGGATACTTTTTCGGTTATTTCAATCCGTTTCGTTATCGATTGTCCACCGCGAATCGTATTGTATCCGGAAGACCGGCCCCGGATCGGCGGGAATCAGCGCCGTGGCGTCTCGCAAGTCCACTAAAAGGTCGTAAATAATAATACACGGGGCGATCGGTGATCTCGCTCGCGGAGATTTCGAGTGTCGCCCGCAGAACCGTTCGGCGTTCCGATTTCGTTTACGCGAAATTTTACACGTTTCGCCCTAGTTTCGTAATATGTTTTACTTGGGCGTGGATTTTCCATAGTACTTACACAAAACAATCGTGCACAGTTTTTGAAAATAACATCTCCTCCTGACCCATCACCTCCCGGCCCCTAAACCACCGGACGGATCGGACCACAAACATGGCATACAGATAGTTATTATGACGCAGGCATCCGCTGAGAAAGGATTTTTGATGATTCAATACAACGTTTAAAGGGGAGAAAACCGGGTTTTTCGTTTACGTATTTTTGGTACGACTATCAAATCGTTTAATCGTTTATTTTTGTTTATTC
The DNA here is from genome assembly GCA_902439185.1 of Cinara cedri. Classification (NCBI taxonomy): domain Eukaryota; kingdom Metazoa; phylum Arthropoda; class Insecta; order Hemiptera; family Aphididae; genus Cinara; species Cinara cedri. The sequence continues at coordinate 10,525 of CABPRJ010001002.1, read as the reverse complement.
ATTGGTTACCACCCCGGCGATACGGTCGAAGTAAATAATAATAATAAAAAACATTTGATAACAACCTAAAACCGATTGAACAAATCAAATTTTAACACAAATCTTTGGTAAAGATGAAATCGCTGATTCATGAAATAAATAAACGCCCTGTATACTATACGACGAACGATGATCAGTATTGTCACGGTTAATAATAATTACGGCCAATAATCGTGTTAGTATTTTTATAGCGCTATAATAGTCGCCCGCATACACCACGTAATGCGCTGTAACGGCCGAGTTAAAACCGTAATAAACCCATTATTGATTTTAATTTTTTATCGTATTGTTATTACGTCGAATTTGTCGTTTGTCAAACTGCACAGTGACATGTGCAGCAGCTGTATATCCGGTGGCGTAACCAAAGATAGGGGGGGGGGGAACGCTAAGCGGCCTATAGCCCGCCACGGTTACTATTATATGTGTACCATGCTATTATACATAGGTATGTACTCGTATACTGTTTTACGATTTGAGTGTTGATTATACGTTTCCAGTAGTTCTTTTTTTTCCACTCCCAAAAGACCGTTTTTTTTTCATTGATCCGTATGGAAACGTATTTAAGGAGGAGCACCGTCAGAAAATTTACTCGATGCGGGTTAGCAATGACTAAAATAAATTTAAAAAAAAAACAAAGCCATTAATGAAAATAGAATAATATTGCTAACTTTGCTCGAAATTCTCTTATTACTACAACTGTCAGTGGAAGGTAAATGTAGTTACAATACTGTTACGAGTCTGCTAAGGCATTGCACATATTATGGTATTTTCGTTTTCAAGTTTATAAATTAATTCGACATTAAGTTTTCTTTTATAAATATCCGTTTAAAGTATTGCGTTCATATTAAAATGTATATTGATGAAAACGCTTTTCTCTATGGTTTTTCGGTTGTTTTGGTCGAAACCCTAATCCCCTCCGTATCTTCGTCTATGTTCCAAGAAAAACGTATTAAGCTTCCCTCCCAATTTAAAATCCTGGCTACGTCATTGATTATATTTATGTATTTGTTATCGTTACGTATAAATAAAAACGTATTTGTAGCTGTGAGAAACGAGTACAAATAGGTTTCGAAGACCATTATGTCGTTTCATATCGTTTAAATAATACCAGAAATCAATAATAATAATATAGGTAAAAAACTAATATCGTCAGAAGTTCAAAGTTCGTATGTATAGACATTTTAATTTAAAAAGCATCTGGCTCCGTCGTCGGATTCGTTACATTTTGGCCATGGAAAAAGTACTAAACGAACGCACGCAGAGAACCACCGTCAGGTGTATAAGCTGTATACATACATTTTTATTTTTTTAATTCATCAGATATGATATGGCCGATAATGACAGGAAATAATGAGAACGTTATGTTCGTTTAGGTTCGCGTAAAACATTACAAATTTTAAATCGAGCGTTCGTTAATTGACGGACAAGAATATTACAATATTCGAAACGGTTGCGAGAGTAACGTTTTTAATATAATATTATACACGTTCGTCAAACAAACACAATATTAAAAAAAAAAATAATAATAATAATATTATAATTTCACCAGAGGCGTAATTTCTGCAGGTGCACGACGATTCTTTAAATATGTGTAAAGCAGCGGTGCCGATAATATTGTAAACGGTCGATTTTTCGCTTAACCCCTCGTTCATTATCAGGCACTGTTTAAATTTTCGTGCAATTTCGAATAGATAAAACACGAAAAAAAGAACGCGTGAATTCAAAATTATTAACAAATACAGAATAAATTCAACGACGAAACATTAACGAATACATTTTATACGCGATTTTTGCTTATTTTTGACAACTTATACACTATGGTTATTTTATTATTCGTCGTATCTATTTTTTCAAAATTAACATATCTTTTACTCTCTAAATGTCTAGAACCGTCTCTCTCCGGTTTTCAACTGACAGACTTTTAAAATCGTTTTCCACTACATCAATCCATATCTTTTCTTGAGTCTTCCTCAGGGTCTTCTTTTGTGGGATTTCCATACCGTTGCTGTCCTGACTGTCTCGTTTTCTCCTCGTGTCACCTAACGGTTATCCTTTGTCCTTTGACGAAGCTTGTCATTAGTTTCTTTAGCTTAAAAAGCTTATTTATTGTTTAAAATCTTTTAAAAAAAAAAAAAAACTCGTTCGTTATCTAAAACGACTATTGCCTCTAATATATAAATTAAACGCCAAATAAATTAAAACGGAATATCGTATAATATAATGTTTAATAATACGTATCTACAAACGATTTTTTTTTTTATCGTATAATTGTTTAGGCACAACGAAAATGATTAACAGATTGTTTATTCGTATGGTACGGATAGAAAAAAAGAAATATTCTGTATATTTTTTTTTTTGTTGTTGTTTTTTACGTTATAGGATATAATAATATAATAGGCGTATAAAGAGCGTTTGATTTATTAGGGAAGAGACATTCCACGACAGGTGTATCGGCGGTAGTAAGCTAACATTATTTTATAGTTGGAAATGTTTCCTACAAATAAAAAAAAAAAAAAAAAAAAAAAAACATTCTACGGAACCATCACCGAGAAAGTAATAATAATATTATTATTATATAAACATTTAATAGTTAATTTTTATTACTAAAAAAAAAAAAAAAATACGTAATAAAATCGACGGTTATAAAACGTTAAAAATATAATAAAGATCAAGATTATATTATATTTTTAACGGCGATGAAATTATACAAATTGAAACCACTTAAAGCTTGTGTGTGTGCAGAAGTTGTAAATAAATAGTAAAAAACAAACGGCGCACCGCGGCCGTATCGTGTTTGTTTTTATGGTATTTTCATGTGTCACTAAATCTCCATCGTCGATTACACAACGACGACGTATGGAGAAAAATTTAACATACCCCGCCCGTTTGCGAATTATACGTTTTTTTTTTTTACTATTTTTTTTTTTTTGGTGAGGTATAATATATAATGTACCTAATATAATATTTGTAAAAAAAAAATAAAACCACGAAAATCGGTTATCGATTCATCATACTTGTAAATAAATAAAAAAAAAAACTATCGGTTTTTCGTGTATATATTTTGTTTTAGCGGGCGGTCGTGATTTCGGTGGTTTTAAAAGTCGTTTTTATTATACCTACATCGTATATACGCGCAAAAGAAAATAAATCGTTTCTTATTCTTTTTACTTGTTTTTACGGTGTTTTTTTTTATTTTTTTTTTTTTGTAATTTAATTTGTCAAATAGAATTCAAGGATAAAGTGAGTAGTATACAATATTACTAAACGGAATACGAACGAAATAATTAATGAACCGAACGAGTATTTATTTAATTTAATTTTTTTTAATTGTACGTATATATTATATTATATACATCATTTAAAAAAAAAAAAAAAAACAAAACTACACACACACACACACGTATATATATATAAATTATTTTATTTATTTGTACATTTTTTTTTTATATATATACATACACGCAAGTGTACACGTAAAACATTGAATACATTATCGAAATGAACGACTGCTTACCTTCATGCGTTATACATTATACCGTATACGCGTATTCCCGACTATATTATTATACTTACAACTCCGTCGTAAAGAGTTTGTGTTTATAATTTTTTTTTTTTTTTTCGTATTTCCAAGAGTGTAAAATATCGTACGCGAACGCTTATCGCGTAATGAATATATTACGGTATTATTATTGTACGCGAAAACACATAAATATATAGATCAGACTAAATTAACTGCGCTAAATTCGCATGACTGCGGAGCGGCGCGACCGGAGGAATGTGTTGCGCTGTCACTTACCATACGAAACGAAAATATATTATATTGTGCGCGAGTATTATATAGGTATTTGGAAAAAAAAAAAAAAAAATAATAATAATAATAAATAAATAAAAAAACCTCTCTCGGCAGAGTCGCGCACGCATATTAAAAGAATAATGTGGATCGGAGTGCGGACACGTAAAACGACTATTACGCGTTCGTATGAAAAAATTACCGCGTACTGCGTTTATACGGCCGGAATGATTATCAATTTAATTTTCGCGTCAGTTGGACGGGCGAAATAGTCGACAATAATGATAATGTCGTGTCCGGTGCGCGAAACAAAAATTGAGGGACGTAACACTTGGAAAAAAAAAAACCAACGTCTCTTATTGTAATATTGTCGAACACGACGTAAGTTACCCTCCCCCCCACACACACTTCCTTCATACCCATTTTTAAACGCGAACGTTTTTTTTTTTTTTTTGGTAACGGTTTCTGACTGCGAACATAGAGTGTGGTTGGTGCGACGAGAAGGACATTTTTTTTATTTTCCTATTAAAACTATTATTGTTGTTTTCTTAATAACGTGGAAATACCGAATATTTATTCAGTTTTTCGTTCCGTGTTAATAAACAATAATAAAAAAAAAAAAACAAAGGTTAAAAGATAAAATTGACGTTAAAAAATAAATTCCCACCGCTCTGCGTAGACAATGTAAATTGGATAAATTATTACTATCGTTCTAAAAGGGAACACGGTATAAATCACTGCATCGCACGCATTACTGTAAAACCGATGAAATATTCATATTAATCGTGACGGATTTTAAATTTTAAAATAATCGAATTTCATCCGTCGTCACGTCGTAGGAATTCCTAGGGTGTAGTTGAATCGTGTCGGTTACGGTGCGAAATAAGAACAACACGCGTAACGCGTTGATTAAATCGCACCAACGATATTTGTACACGGCGGGGCGGTCCTGCAGTGGCGTGCGCAGTCGGGAGGAGTTTAGACTTTTAGAGGTTATAACCCTACCTCCCACCCCACCAGCCGTCCGTCGATCGGCTAAAAAAAAAACGCGAACATAATAATTACGCGCGTTCGGCAATTTTATATTGAAACGTTATTTTATTACGTGGGGCGGTCAAGTTGCACAAGAAAAATGTCGATCCGATGAATAAAAGTCGACACCTTTGGACCCGGTTGTCGGGTCAGAAGACGATTCCGAGATTTTTCTCGGTTTCTCCCCGCTCCACATCAGCGTTTACGTCCCTTCATATCGAAAGTGCACGGGACACGCCGCGACTCGAGCTGGTCGATTCAGTCACGTGCGCATCGCGTATCAGCCATGGCCGAAACACGAAAGGAAAATTAATTTGAAAGCGGGTATCTCATTTTTTTTCTCGCAGCACGGTAATAACACATTATCGCTGTGTTTTGTCGGATTAGTGTATCGCGTGTCACGGGTCGTTTAAACGACCACGGCGCGAGCGACGAGATGCCGAAAATAAAACTTCCGTCGAACACCTAATTGTACGTATATTCATATCATTTACGACGTCACAGCGCGGACACGGTTATTTCGGACCCCGAGGCGATTCGGTCGTCATTTCCGGTTGAACAGATATACGCCTAATGTCGCGATCCCGACGGATATTCAGTATTTACGGCGGCGATAGGTAAAGAGAGCGGAAAAAAAAAAAAGCGGACGTTAGTACGCCGTCGCCCGTACGCCACCCATACCGGAACGAGATACGGCGACAGTTAGCACGGGCCACTTCGGTTGCAGGCGGAAAGTTTGAAAAGTGTGTGTGTGTAGGTATATAAGTGCAGGGTACCTAACTAATTTACTAAAATATTCCGAAAGCCTCGATAAATCGTGGCAATCGAAAAACAATTCTCAGCGGAGTTCGGTTAATTCGCACGGAACGGGATTTAGGATCGTTATCGCCAACGCAAATGTTAGTGTTCAGACGGATTTCACGAAAACACACGCGGAAAGCCAACAGTCATAAACTCGGTGTAAAAATCGGATAAACGCTTTCGTTTAAATTCTGACGGAAACACGGCCTTTGGTAGTATTTTTTTTTTTTTTTTTTCATATTCTACGTAGCCCGCACTTGTAGGTGAAACCCGGAAATCGATAAAAACAAAACCGACGCACCGACCGTCATTGTTTGTAGTCGGTTTATGAGAGTTTTTCGAAAAACCGTCGGGAGCCGAAACAAACTGCCCGACTGTGTAATGTACTCGTACACCGAATTTCGCGTCCGGAGGTCGGTGCATTTTCAGTACCGGAAAAACGCTTTTTTCGGTTAACACGAAAGACGTGTGTATTATTATTATTATTATTATTATTATTGCGTTACATACGCAAATCAGAGAAAACGTAAATATATATATACAGTATTTTTTTTTTTTTCTGTTTGTTTTTCTTCGGCACTCGACCTCGCAATTTTCACCGGTCGCAGCGTAACAAAAATATTGTACGCGAAAACCGGCCGGAGAAAAAACGCGACGCGACCCGGCACGGGCAATGATCGACACTCCGACCACGTGTTTTTCCAAGTATATACACGCGCCGCACGAGCGTCCGCGCACAATCTCGTACGCCTACGCCGCAACGCCCGTACGATAATATTGTGCGCGTGTGTAGCTCGGATGGGTATTTTATGCGTGTACACGGACGACAATGTTTCGGACGTGTCGCGTTCAAGAGACGCGCGCGTGTCGTTGACGTGTCGTCAGGTAACAACGGACGAGTAGGCATCCGGCCGCTCGCAGAGACTGATGGGCGCGGCGGCGCGTACACGGCGTACACCGGTACGCGTTGTTATTGCGGGTTTTTACGTCGGGTTTTTACGAACGGGCGAAAATCGCCGACGCGCACAGAGCGCGGCGAGTGGCCGCGGAGTTACGGTACGTTATGAGGAGGTGCGATTCCGCCGACGGGGCCCGGACTGTTGAACGTACGCGCGCGAGCCCCGGCGGCACTTCGAGTTTTCTCGCCGAGAACGACAACAACCGCGCGCAACGTAACACGCGCAACACGACGGCTCTGATAGGAACGACGTCGCGCACTCGTAAACGCGTTCGTGTACATGTTCATGCGCGCGCTTTTGTGCTTCGCGCTCGAAACGCGGGGTCACGCGTAACGCGTGAAAACGGGAACCGTTTCCCCCCGGACGAATACAGTCCGGCCGTTCGAAACGAACCGTTATAGCGGTTCGGTGAGTGCATTTCCGTATTTTCCAAATTTTTCTCCGATCTTGTAAAGCGCATTCATTTCAACAACCGCCTTAATGACACGGCTTTACCGCCGGTCTGTTGCCCGATACCCGACACGGGGAACGAACGCTGTCATTTTCACGGACAAATATGACGTTTTAGAACGGGAAGCCCGCGGACGGACCGTAGAAATCGCGATTGACGGATTACAATATTAATACTCAATACAAGTGTACATTTTTGAACATTTTACAAAAAATACAACCCGATTTGTTTACGATTTCCAGTAGTTAAATATGTTTGTATTTCCAATAAAGCCTAATATCCACAGTTCCGTCTGGATTTTAGGTCTAAATATCAACAATTCTCCAAAACACGCCGAGCCCCTACGAGAAAAACTATTCTTAAATATAATACCGTTAACTGTGGTGTAATCGGATCTCTACAATGCTGCGACAAAACCATTAGTGTAGTATAAAAAAAAAAAAAATAAATATTTAATAGAACGCCACACCCGCATCTATTGCAGTCTAACAATCGGGCAACTGCATAGCGAAATAAATCACGTTACTTAAAAGTCAGCAAGCTGCGGTGTTTACGTTGAACTATTGAAATTCGAGTTTCAACACTAATAACGAAATACAAAGAGGTGAATATTTCCCAGGGCTACACGTAATTTTTTTCAACAAAATGGCATACGGAAAAATTACAGCTATTTAAAAGAAAAAAAACGAAAATTAACATTGCTAAAATTGTTTTACATAGTATTCTTTTTTTTTTTTTTAAGAAAAAGTTACGAACGTACGCAAACCTCGAGAAAATTACCCTATTCGAATATCGTTATTTTTGTTTAACATCTAATTTCTACCAAAACGCCATAATTCATTCGCTAAAAACAACGTGATTTTGCTGTCAATCGTTAGTTACACCGTGACAGTACGTTCTAACGTGGCGGTCTCTCGATCAAAAACCGTTTATACGTACTCACCAAACAGGCGATGTATTAAATTATATCGTTTGGTTTGAAAACAGTTAAATGAATGGCGATAATTAACAACAATGATAATATCGTGTATAAACTATCGTTATTATTACCGTTGCGTTTGTTATTGTTCCGAATTTTCATTTTAACAGAACCGACGGCTCCGACCGTCGGAGAGCCCGCGACGCGAGATGCCGGACCGGACCCGGCGGTGCGTCGACCACGACACTGGCGCGGGTCGTAAAAACGGGCGGCCGTCCCGTTCCAATCGCACNGCATACGAAAAAATTACAGCTATTTAAAAGAAAAAAAACGAAAATTAACATTGCTAAAATTGTTTTACATTGTATTTTTTTTTTTTTTAAGAAAAAGTTACGAACGTACGCAAACCTCGAGAAAATTATCCTATTCGAATATCGTTACTTTTGTTTAACATCTAATTTCTACCAAAACGCCATAATTTATTCGCTAAAAACAACGTAATTTTGCTGTCAATCGTTAGTTACACCGTGACAGTAGGTTCTAACGTGGCGGTCTCTCGATCAAAAACCGTTTATACGTACTCACCAAATAGGCGATGTATTAAATTATATCGTTTGGTTTAAAGACAGTTAAATGAAATTACGTTCGAATCGTGCTAGATTAGGACTTGTTTGTTTGACACGTTTCCCTGGGGCAGGTAGTGGGGAGAGAGGGGTCGACTCAAATTACAGGCAGACGGTCCGATGATTCCCCCGCTAATTTATATCCGAATCCATCATCGACTGCAGGTTTTCGTAAATAATTATTCTTGTATAATATGTACGGCCGAGGGATGTCGCCCCAGACGACTTGTCGCTTGTTATAATATTATTGTTTTCCGAGCGCGCGCTCCAACGTGAAAATATAGAACACCGGGGTTTCGTTCACGAGTACGGAGGACTAGACAGGTATACTATACATCGAATAGGTTTGTTGCACGAACTTAAATATTTATCAAACCTCTATGTATGTATGCGTCAACACAAGCGTTTCCGTGCGTTACAATGTTTCGTGTCGTCGTCGTTGAATCACAACATATTACAACTGTTGGTTTTTTTTTTTTAAAAAAAAACGAGTGCGTATTAATTATTAGGTGGGTGCTATTATTGTTAAAAACGCTCGCGCGAGTTATTTATAAAGAAAAAAAAAAAAAAGTTTTTATTTTTAAATGTTACCGTTTTGTACATTATAATGTTATAATAGTGTGTGCCGCCTGCGTCATTTTACACTGTACAACAACGGCGCATTATTATATTTTATTATTATACGACCGATTAATATCACTACTGTTACCCCATAATGTACTCACGCACACGCACACACACACACACACACACACACACATATATATATACACGATAGACAGAATGTGTTTCAGTCGTAGATCTCACATAAAAAAAAAACAAAAAAAAAAAAAAAAAAAAAAAAAAAAAAAAAAAAACAGCTAGACTACATTGGGTAAACGGACGAAAGCCGGTAGTTATCGATTAAGCCAAGCGGGGCAAATCGTTTTATCGATTAATAAACGATTGTACACAGACGATTGCAGGTGACCGAATCGACAACCCTAACCGTGCACCAGTAACCATAGGCGTGTTTACAGCGGAGGACGTTAGAAAACTACGCGGCCCGGTGAGACATCGGCCAAAGTATTCAACAGGGCACGGTTGTTTAACGCGGGACGATAATTCGTTAATAATCAATTTTTTCGAATTTATACAGACGCAAAAGCGCTGGTCTCAGTCCGCGGGGATTGCCGAAAGAATATCAGTGACCGCGCCCGCAGCACGGGGATAAACGCGACGTTCTAATTCCGATCAGTTCGCGTCGTACGTACATTATGCATAACGCATACGAGTCGAACGCGAATCGTGTACTCGTACAACACCTACCTACTCGTTATATCAAATTATAATTGTAGGTACGGTATTTATTATTATTATTATTTTTTTTTTTTCTGCTCGATCGAAACGTTCACACCCAATAATACGACAATATGTAAATATGCGCTCGACCGCCGCTGTCGTATTTTATCGTTTTCCCGGCGCAACGCGCCATCGCGCCCGGCACCACGTCCGGGATCGTATGTAGGTTTCGGGCCGTTTTTTTTTTTATTTACGACGGTCGCGAAGAACCTCGGATTTGCATATTGTATCGCGTATACAGCGGGCGTAACGATGACCGGTTAGGTTTCGGCAATAATATAATACGGAAATTCGCGCGAAACGTATGCCGCCGCTACAGCAAGAAGTTTCCGGTTGTTATTATCGCGCATTACCGGAGCCGCGTCGTCAAACGGCCACGCGGGCGTCGCGCAATAAACGATAATGACGACGACGACGACGACGATAACTAACAACAATGATAATATCGTGTATAAATTATCGTTATTATTACCCCGTTGCGTTTGTTGTTGTTCCGAGTTTTCATTTTAACAGAACCGACGGCTCCGACCGTCGGAGAGCCCGCGACGCGAAATGCCGGACCGGACCCGG
>CABPRJ010001001.1:302354-319524 GCA_902439185.1 Cinara cedri | reverse complement strand
TAGTTGAACATTTCGAAAATGAATTAATTAAAACAAATTAATGATTTCTAACCATTTAACTAGGGGTAGTAATAAAATAAATATATTATATTATTATCGTTAAAGAGTCGCATAATCTACGAACATTGTCGATGTTGTTGCTGTGTTTAAAGACGAATAAATGTTAGTCGCGTTATTATTCTACTCATATTTACATATCTGTTAAAAAGTTTTTTTTTATTTTTATTTATTCAGTTATAACAGTACTACTACAAAGTATTAAGTAATTTTAGAATTTTTTTTTTTGTTTTTCTACATTTTTCTTTATGTATGCCTAATGTGGGACCCAAATAATGTACGCCTAAAAAATGGGTCGTGAGTCCAAAAGGGTTGAAGACCACTGATCTAGGTGATGTTAATTGATAATCTTGTAAAACTTTATCTACCTGTGATACTAGTACTCGGATAGTATTTGAACCCATAGAATATATTCAGTTTTCTTTTGAATGTTTATTTAAAAATCAAAATGTTAGAACTCAAGTAACTTCTGTAAATGTCTTTCATAGCTTTCATAATATCCTTACATCTACCTCTGATAAATCTTGTTGCCCAGATTCAGATAGTATAAACTCAAGTTTATCTTGTGATAAATTGCATGGATTTAATATAAATAAAGAATGAAATTTCCCTCAAAGATTTGACTGGTTCTACTTATAAAAAGTTAGACCTATTATGTTCAATGCTACTTCAAGTATGTTATAGTTATGTAAATAAAAATGATAGACTATTAGTATTTCTGATAAAAATAAAACATGGCTTAACATTTTCAGCAATTGGTGTTTTATTTTATGTACACTGTACTCCAGTGATTAGAATTTTTTTCAGTGTTTAGAAATATTAAGCATAAAAAGAAAAAGAAATTATTTTTTGGCTTAGCAAAAATTCAATCCAAGAAATTTTATCTGATGGATTTAAAAAATGATATTCTAATATCTGCTGTATTACAGATTGTACTGAAATAAAAGCTGATTAACCCCCACAGTTAAAAAATAATGTATATGTATTCAAGGTACAAAGGCTGTTATACTGTAAAATATTTAGCTGTTATCACCTTATTTCAAAATGTTATGGAGGAAAAGCTAATGACTGGTTTATCAGCAATAACTCTGGCCTTTTATTCGAATTGGAACAAATTGGATCAAGTATTATCTGATAAGATTTCCCAGGTATCAAAACCGATTGTGAAAATAAAAATTCAATATTAGTTATGTCTCCTATATCATTACCATCTCTTGCTCAGTCGATTGCTCAGTTAATTTTCCTACTAGAATTATTATAGGTGAAGTTGTAAATCAAATCATTTTTTCTTAAATAAATTGTACTCATACACACACAAATAAAGACATACATTATTGTAAAGGGACTCCACTCAGAATCTAAAATCATAGGTATTAAGGTACATGTAATAATTAAAAATTATTATTTTGACGTGTGCCAATACTACAGTAATTTGTAGGTATTATACTAGTGTCTGCCAACTGTACTTTCGTTGAGGCGATGTCAGTGTTCGTTTAGCACTTTTATAAATGTAAGAACAAATAGTATTCGAGATTTGGTAGAGGGGCTGAAATCTGGGATCTCAGAATTTTTTGGAGCAATAACCACTTAAATACTGTTCTCGCTTTGCTCCTTTTAAAATGTAAACACATTTACAGTTACAGATCGTAATATTTGGTTGCCTATTTAAAATCCCTTAAAAAGTTTAAACCATATTCTATCACCACGTTACACTACTTGATGGCGTTAGTGTCACTTAAAATACCGGAATTATACGGTCCGCAACAATACGGTTTTTGTGTTTATTTTTCCGGATTTCTACAGTCCGGGATTATGCGGTTATTAGTTACTTTCCGGATTTATACAATCCGGAAAATACAGTTCGCCTGTATACGATTCCGGAATTCTACGGTCCGTGAGATTACTTTCCAGGATTATACATGCGTCCTTTTTAAATAAGTAATCATTTTTCTAAATTATAATTTATACATACTAATACTTTTATAGCTTTTTTCCAGTTTTGGAAAGGTGTTAAAATACGACTGCTCAAGCGTTGTTTTCCAATACCATAAATAAAAACGAAAACCATACAGTGCTTACAAAAAGTCTTAAAATTTCCCTGAATAGCGTAGCCACGGAAATGTTTTCAACCATTTGTACTGAAATCTTAGTTCTCTATTTTTTTTTTTTTTATTCATAAATTTAATAGAGGAAATTTGTAATTCTCTGATGGTACCCATAAGTCACTTAATATTTAATAAAAATGAATTGAATATTTGCATTCAATAACTTTGTATTTATAAATAGTTATATACATAATTGTTTTGCTTTTAGTATTTTATTTTGTTAGTCACTATAAAAAGGTTCTAATAAACTTACTATGTTTTTTTTACTCTTCGACAAACTGCGATTAAATAAATAAACCTATATCATTATGTATAGCCTATTATGTTTATACCTATAGTATTATGTATTTGCCGTAAGCTATAATTTACCTTAAATTAGAAAAAAAAAACATGTCCATTAAATAAGCGGATAGGTTAAAATAATTATAATTGCTGTAATAATTTTACTTTATACTAATAATGCAAATTGCAGTGTTTCATTGTACTAACGACTAACCTGATATGTACTAGAGGTTGAGCACAATTCAAATATTTCTTTATTGTCCCTTTTTGATTTTAGTCGGAGGTGACATTTTTTCTCCCGTATTGCTTTTGGCATTCATTTTTTACAGTAAATAGTTTTTGATATCACTCATATTAATTATTTAAATATAAAATCAAGTTTAACTTGGCACTACACAAATGACAATATTAAATATGAGTTCGATTATCGTGTCAGCAATAGCTTTTTCAACAATAAATATGTCATAAATTATGGTTAAATAATTACATATTATGGATTTTATATTTTTTTATTTGTTTAATATTGTACTTATTTTCCCGTTTTTCTTCTGTTTTTTCCCGGTTTTCTAATCAAAAAATGACCTCTTTAATGCACTAACTAAATAAAATTTCCCTCCAGAAAAAGTACTACACACTATAGTCTATACATCGTAGCAAGATTTCTTTTTGAAATATTGTTTACAGATACAAAAAAAAAAAAAAAATTACACATTACAGTAAAACCAATAGATCCCTCACTACGATCCGAATTTAAAACATAACATCTCATCTAATGTAGTTATTTAGTGTAGTTAAAAAAAGTAGTCAAAAATGTTGTAGCAAGCTCTTAAGTAGGATTAATGAAATAAATTATAACTGTATTCAAAATTTTCAAAATAATTTGAGTATTTTAGAAACTAAAGTTGATTAAGAAAAATTTTTAATTTTGGCAATGTCAATAATGAAACTTGTGAAAACTAATCATCGAAAAATCCAATATCTAACAAGCAGTAAAATATTTTTTACTCACTTTTCATGGAAAAATACCTATATTTTCTATAGTGCTTATGTCAATCACAAGTAAACGTTTAAGTATTATTGCTGTTAACTATATGAAAAATTATAATGTAGGTAGTCCTAAAGAGAATCGTGGAGCAAATAGTTTGAGTTTGCAAGATGAACAAATCACAACTTCAATTATTAATTATACTCAAAACTTCAAAGTCAAAAGAGCTACTATTTTAGAACTGGCACAGAAAGTTCTTATCAACTACCTTGAGTAACCATAAACTTAATGTGTAACCACTGGAAAAATGAAATGATTAAAAACAATCAAAAGTTCTCTTCTTTGAGTAAGTATTATTCAATATTTATCACAAAATTTAACTTGGGGTTTGGATGTACAGTTTCGATATTTAGAAGACAAAATAAAAAAAATGGACATATTTCTCACGATGGGTACAGCCACTATTGTTGGTGAGAAGTTGGGAAGGTAGGATATAGAGGGCATGAAATTGTATCTGTAAGCAACGATACATCATTGCTTACTAAAAACGATTCTGAGCAGAGTTCAGTTCATAGTGATGCTTTGTCAACAATATATATGTCATATTATGGTCAAATAATTAAATAGGCATTTTGTAATTTCTTTAATAATATCTGTTTAATATTGTACCTATGTTCCTGTTTTTCTACGTTTTTCACATTTGCTAGGAAAACTTTAGGGAGAATCGAAAAATGACCTCCCCTACGTATCTTCCTAGTCAGATTTACTTTCAGAGAAAGTAGTATCATTGTAAATCGGAGCGAAATGTCTGGTAGAAATGTTGTTCACAAATAAGAAAAATAATTATTTTACGCATAATTGTTGCGAGACAGAAAGTGGGAGAAGCCCAAACGAAGTTGCCTCTGCACTTCTTAAAGTGAAATTATTGATAATTGACTTCAAACACAAAGAAAAAAAACACATAGTAACCCTATAGATCTCTCACGACACTCCGGTTCTAAAATGATTTTTTTACTCATCAACTAATCCTTTTTTTCAATATTGAAAAAATTATAAATTTCATAGTTACAAAATAAATATATAAAGATATACTCGTACATATTAATTTTGAATAATGGCATTTAAGTCCAAATTTTTTTGTATAAGTTAAACGATAAACAGTTATATATTTATTGTCTTTCTAGATATTTTCCAATTATACAAACTTATTCGTTGTTTCTTATCTTTTTAAATTGATGATCCTACTATACATCGAATTAATCTTTAAAACAGTTTCACTTTGAATTCAAATAATTATGTCGATTACTTGGTGTATATATGAATGGGTAGTATAAAATTGAATATTACCCGGGTTATATTTGTGGACAATTTTCGTTGCATTTTGTGTACTGTGTAAATTCACGTATGGAATATGAAATAAACGTTATTTGAAAATATTATGATTTTTAATGTGGGCAAACGAGTGGTCGATTTGCTGGTAAAACATTTTATAGGTATTCAAACGTGTTGCATCGACCTACTGGCTACTAGTCGTAATAATAAGGAATCAAATATTAAATGTATTCTAAAGCGAATTTGAATATTTATTTTTTCAAACATTTTATTAACATTGCTTTTACGTAACCCTCTAAATGCTGGCTTGTGGCATTTACTTATAAAGCACACATATTGCAAAAAAAAATTACGAATCGGCCGTTTGGTCTGTTGTCATGGTCGAGGTCTTCAGTTGTTATCGTGTGTGGTGTATGTTAGGTTGCCTAACGGCCCGAATAACGGACCTACTTCTTTAGGTTTCCTCGCATGAACACGCGGTTACAGCGTGTTATTGTTATTGTTTTTATCAACTAGTCTTATCAATTTAAACATTTATCACGACCTCAAAAGTCAAAAGTATAGCGAGCTATAGTGAATAAATAGAGCTTAAACAAGTACCTAAATTGAAAAGATTGATATTATTTCATATACACGTATTAGAATTAACGAATTCAAGACGATAACTTTCGGTGGTTGTATGAATAAAATAACAACGTCCACGAAGACTTTTTAAAGTTCAAACTAAGGTGAACGGTTTTACAGTTTAGTTTTTAATTTGTTTCGATAAAAGCGTAGATAGATTAAAATATCAAATATTAATGGGAAACAATTTTTAAGACGGCCGTACGGGGCGACTCCACCCTACGTTAAATTTTAAGTGGAAAAAATAACCGCGCATCACGTCGCACACGGACGCACGGCAATACTACACGGGCATACGTAATACATGCAACATTTACGGTAAATTGAGTTTTTATTGTACACTATAAAATAGTTTGTATAATTTATTAATATCCTTAATCGTAATAATAATGTACAATATAGATTATAGACATAATATTATACTATAATAATGTATAGTTTATATAATAATGATATCAAACTAGTTGAAGGGGGGGAGGGGAAAAAAATTACAACATAGTCGAACGAAAAATTACCGATTCTAGATCGTACAGAATAATAATAGTAATAATATACGTCATGTTAATAATATAATAATTATGTATAAATATAGTTTTTTTTTTCTTCAATAAGAATAATAATATACAACTCAATAATTATCTAAAAATTAGATTTTTTTTTTTTTTTTATAATATATAATATGTTATGTAACTATATATAAACAAAATTGTATAAATTTCATTGCCGTACGGTTATTAATAATGTACAATGTTACAACGTATTATGAAATTATATTTTGTTTTAGGACACATCGTTTAATGATTTATACAAAATACTTTTTTTTTTTATTTTTTTTTTTCTGTTTTTCTTATCATTTATTCGAATATTTACACGATAACGTCGAGTATGTACGACCCGAAACGCGAAAACAACCCCCGCCCCCCGTGAACGCCGCGCGCACCCAATCAAACGGACGTTACCGCAGTCGACCAACGATCTTCCGGCGCGTCTTTTTTAGCGCTACATAGGCGACCGCCCGCGTACAGTTACGTCGGTATTACTTGGTGTTGCGTAAATATCCGGCGAATCGGTCAGACCGGTTCCCACCGCAATGGGAACGCCGCAATATTGTCGAACGCGTACAATGCGATTTCGTCGAACCGTTACGTTAAACCGCATAATATAAATCGGAACGTTTTTAAATTAATAATATTGTACAATTTTCTTTAATTTTTTTTTTTTTTTTTTTCGGAATACGCTGATGGACAATATCATCAATATAACAATAATTACTCGGGTATTCGCTGGGTATGAAGTATTATTTTTACCATACAGAACAAAAAAAAAAAAAAAATAAAAAAAAATATCGTTACGCGACGAACCGAAAGCCATAACATAACATACAATATACTTTACGGAAACATTAACCCGTACATGTTTTTTTTTTTTTTTTTTTTGGTTTTTTTTTTGTTTTTATTTTTTTTTTTTTTTTTTTTNGTGTGGGGGGAAACAATAAAAAATGCGCGGACGAACACCCGAAATATTTACGCACGACTTGGCGGCGGCGGACGGTCGGAACGTCTATCGGACGGTGTCGAACTGATCGAAATCATTTTTAAAATTTACAATAATATTATTTGGTTTAATCGCGTGAAAAATATCATATTTACATGTAGCCCCGTCGTGACGATTTGACGACGGCGTGCGATCTACGAAGAAACGGTTGCACGTTTAAAAAAAAAAAAAAAATAAAAAAAAATATCGTTACGCGACGAACCGAAAGCCATAACATAACATACAATATACTTTACGGAAACATTAACCCGTACATGTTTTTTTTTTTTTTTTTATTGGTTTTTTTTTAGTTTTTAATTATTGCTTTTTTGTTTTTCTCCTTTTGCATCGCCTACCGCCTTCCTTCGTCTTTCGGAACATCGAATTTACCGGTATCGTTGAAATAACAGATTTTTTCGCGTGCACACAGGCTCGCGAAATGCCCGTCGGTATTTAATTATATCAGCTGATTGCTGCACGATGACTCCGGGATGCATATTGGGAATACTATCGCGTCTGTATACAGTATGGCCGGCGGCTCGACAAAAACACAAACTATCTTAATCGTATCATACAAGTTGAACGAACCGCAAAAAAATGAAACGGCAATCGGCTGAAAATTCGTCACGCCACGTTGAAACCGACGTTAAGGTTCGGAAAAATATAGTTTGACGGCGGAGCGTTGCGAACAAAAAAAAAAAAAATGCCCGATACGACGGCGCGAGTTTATCAAAGTTAACAAGCTAAAAAGAGATCATTGAAGATTTACACATGTTAATAATATAATATAAACGCAGTGAAACCTCTAGACCGCTGTATATTATCGTACAATATCAGTCACTAACGCGGCTGCTACGAAAATAATATAAGCTTCATAATAGGGCCGGGTCGTGACTGCACCCGGTGCAGTCGTATTATCTTACAGACTACAATAATATATTACAACTGCACAGACCCATCTGCACGGTATTTAGTCTCGGAAAAATATCGGTTCATTTATCGTCGCCGAAGTTCTCGATGCGAGATGGATGGGAAATTGAATGGTGCGGCAACGCGCGAAAGAGACTCGGGTACGATTTACAATTTTTTTAGTAAAACTACTTTATTAACACGTCCGTTATAGTAAAACGAACAGTTACGATTTTCTATAGGCGTGCGCCTAACAAGGAGTGTTGCGTAGGCGTAACAACCTCAACAAAAATTAAACATAATTACAATAAACAAAACGTACGGTCGTCGAAGTGATCCCCGTCCACCGGGACAAAGAATAACGTCCGCTCGAAACGCGTCAACAACCCGTTAATCATTATGGAAAGTAAACCAAAATTATTCTGTGCGCCGTTGATAGGGAATATCGATTTATTTTCCTATTACAAAACAAAACATTATAGTATTGTATTACACCGCGTGCTCTCGAGGATCGCCCCGATACGGCGAACGTCGAGTTGCTTGGAGAAAAAAAAAAAGAAAAAGGGGAAAAATTATACTTAAACAAAAAGTATCTGCGGATTCGTAGTACTAGTAAGCGCGTATATTATACAAGAGGGAGACCACCGAATCAACGTCCGAGAACTTAGAGATAGGTTAAAATGAACAAAAAAAAAAAAAAATGAAACCTATCCACCGCCGCGTTTTCGCGCGTAATCCGGGGGCGTTTTGTTCGAATATCGTAATAACAATAGGTAGGCAGGTAGGCGGGCAGGCAGGCATTTAATAGTCGTGCGTATAGAGGTTTCACTGTATAATAATACGTGCCGGCGATAACATATGTACACGCATGAATAAAACGTTTTCGACGCGAACCGTATCCGTTCGGCAGTCGGCACGGTTCGCGCGTCCAACACAACACATTACGGGAATCTAAACGGAATCGCGCGTAAACAACGCAATACGATATTATGTTATCATACAATATTATAATATCATTATACGCGTCGACAATAATAATAATAATAATAATAATAATAATAATAATAATAATTATAATCTTAAACGCTATTTTCTCCGACCGGACGTCGGGAGACGGGAGCGCGCCCGCACCGCGAGAACGTGCGAAAATTACTACAACACGGGATTACGCACGCCGCGGACGGGCGCGCGATTTCGGTGTCGTGGGGCGCGGCACGGCGCGACGACGGATTTCTGCGGCTTCGGGAGTCCGGGCGTCCGGCGGAGACGCGCGCGGCGAAGACCGGGAGAAAGAAAAGAAAACGGCGGCCGTCGGGCGGGTCTGGCGGACGGCGAGCAGCGGCTCGCGGCGCCCCTTGTCGTCGGGTGCAATTATTACTTGCGTTCCCAGCTCGTCGAGTTGTAGAACCAGGACGGGTCTTCCCGTTTCACCCAGGCCGAGTCCGAACCGTTCTCCTGCGGCAAAGAAAACTGTAAATATTAATATAATATGAATTAGATACAGATAGTCACGTACGTAATATTATTATCTAATGCGTATGTTTTTTTTTTTAATTTTTAATACGGACCTTATCACGCGAACCGGAGATTTTCCCGGAGCATTCGATCGTTTATGTTCCGAATTTTCAACGATATTTTCAATCTTACGCCTCTTTCACTCCCCCTCGTACCCGAAACGCGTTTATATACATTTTGGGTTTTCAAGTAGCGACCCATTTACAGATTCAAATAGCGGATACATGTTGTGTTTCTACAAGGTTTGCTAGGCGTGACCAGTAGCGTGTGCAGGGAGGGAGGTTAGGAGCTATTCCCCCCCCATTGGCTTAAAATGCAAACAAATAATGAGTAATCTAATATCGAAATGCATTTATTTCAGTCGAGTTACGAGGAAAAACTTGACATATTTTTCAGAAACTGGCCTCTTTTAGGATTCGGCTTTTAAATTACCGATTCCCACAGTCAATTTGGGTAGAGAAGACGAATTTATGATTTATTCGTGATTCTCGTTTGCTACATCCCCTCCAATTGATACTTACTTCCTGGGCACGCCACTGGGCGTAACACTATAATACCGAATTCACCGTTTACGAGTTATCTAACAGCGTAAAGTGTAGACCGGAGAATCATATTACAGGCTATGACGAATTCATCGTCTAAAAATGGATACGAAATCGAATTCATTTAAAATAGTTTATCACTCTGTACATGCATAAATAGGGGATATTTTTTTTTTAAATATCTGTTAACGTAAACCTTATACATGTTACGGTTACAATAGGGGAAAATGTGAACAATTCGATTCGAGCGATATAAAGGGTTTACATCGCATGTGCTCAAATAGGACGCAGGGGCGTAATTTGTGGGACGCGAGGGTGTGCAGAAAATACATCCCGTAATTTGTTAAACATACACGCACACTCACACACACACACACACACACACACTCACACACACACATACACATTGATAATCGAAAAATATATAAAATATATTTCGTATACGTGTTCAAACTCGATCGTTAAACTAGGTATATTAAACAATAACGAAATGGACGTCAACTTACAGCAGTTTGATGAGAAGGCATTGTCGGCGGCGGCATGTAGTCGATGTTTGAGTAGTAACCACCGTAGTTCTGGTGATGGTGAGCAGTCGAGTGATGGTGGTGCGGATGGTGATGATGTGTTTGGTGATGATGGTGATGGGACGAGTAGCAACTTCCACCGGTGCTACCGTTCGTCGAATAGCCTCCGCTGGAGCTCACGGGAGACGACCTGTTGTTGTGGTGATGCAAATCCACCAAGCCCGACGGTGGTTCCGTAATGGCTGGACTCCATATTGATCCCGACGTGTTGTTTCCGCCACCTGTGCAATTGAGTCGTTATTATACACGCGCGTGAAATGCGGAAATGCCGTAGAGTGAAGGAAAGCGATACAAAGACGAACATCGCAGCAGTTTCCGTTGCCGCGATTTGAACAGTTTAAATTGCAGATTAAATCATAATATTACGGCGCAAGCAGAATGAAGCGATAAATTGTAAAGGAAATTGTGTTGGATTGTGTGGGATGGACAATTTCGGAACGATAGCGCGTGTTGTCGGCCCCGTGCGGATGGGAGGGAAGGTCCGGTCGGCGTATAAGATACACGCAGTGGCGGCTCGTGATTCACGTAAATGGTGAACAGCGCCTCGCGGACCACTCGCCTTATCTGCAGGCGACGGTCTCGCCACTGATGAGATATCGCCAGGAAGGTTAGCGAGGCCGGTGGCGCCGATGATATAAGGAACGCGCGCCGGGGGTTCCACCCGGCTCGGTGGCGATTGCGGATGGGGAAAAAAAAGTATAGGTTAACGACGCGCATTACGTGTCGGGGTTGTATTTATGTACGGGGTGTTTGGTACGCTTACCGGAACTCGGGAGGTACACGGACGGCGGCGGTTGTATGGGCGGCGTGCCGCTGAGTATCGGCTTGATGTACGACGTGACGCCGCCGGGAGGTGACTGCCGGCTGGACGACAGCGACGTGCCGGTCGAGACGGGCGAGTTGCCGGCCGTGGAGCTGGTGACGCCCCCGGTACCGCCGCCGTTGATGGTGGGCGACATTTTGTTGTTGTTGTTGACCGGCCCGTTACCCCCGACACCGGAGGATTTTCCAGACGATTTCGAACCGTTGTTGCCGTTCGCGTTGTTGTTCCGGGCGGACGTCTTGTCCGTTCCGGTGCCGTTGTGGTGCTGCTGCTGGTTCTGTTTCACCTGTTGCCGACACTTGGCCCGCCGGTTCTTGAACCAAACCTATACGTGCACACAATAATGACATTTCCGTGAAAACAAGTTTGCTTTTGAATTCGATTTTTTCGGAGGAATATCTAAGAGCACATGATCATATTTTGTATAATACAATGTGCATTGTATATTGTGCTGGCCCGGCATCAAAATACAAGAAAAATAAAACGAAAGTAATAATAACTAAAACAACGATACAAAGTCAAATTTAAAAATGTCGGGGTAAATGAGTAATTTACCATTAGCGTTACGCGGCGTAAAGGAGAACAATTTCGTTGACATTTAGTGGATGCAATAGGAATGGAAAAAGGAAAACGAGATCTCGTGAGACGGGATGGAACCCTAAAACTGATAAGGGAAAGAAATGTATGAGAGCGAGTTTGATAGGCAACGATCTCAGACATGAATATCAGACCAGAAGTCTGCCGGCGGTCCGACAGGGAGGGCAAATCTATACAGAGGACAGTCAATTGGCGTAACGGGCGAATCTTAAGAATTTGCGCTGAACTCGTTCAGTTGTAATATTATATAAATTACATAAATATGCATTCGATTGATTTTATGCGTTGCCCTTTTTTCTCACACTGTTCATTTTTTTTCGGTTAATTCGTTTAAATTTGACCGGTTTTTTATGCAAAATGCCAAGTCGAAAGAAAAATAATGACGAGTTTGTTTTTCCGAAATTCGATTAGGTATAATATGTATTGAAATTTATAATCGGTTATTTTTACGGTTTCAAGAGTAACTATTATGTATGCGACTGTAAACATAAGCGAATATTTTTAACGTTTTTAGCGAAATAAAAATAAAAAGCTTTTTTTCACTATAAGTAGAGTAAACATTTGCTTGAGCATTTACCCATTGCATTTATATTTTATAGAGCAATCTCTGAATTTTGAAAAAAAAAACCATTATTTTGATTTAAAACGTCATATACGAGTAAAATTATTGCGTTTCACATTATTTGAGTTATAATCCCTCAACATACTGTATAATGTCGGCGTACACAGTATAAGTACCTACTTTATTAGCGTCGGTTATTTTGTATACATTTATTGATCCATAAGTCAAAATATAAAATTTAAATTTAAAGCATTTTTGTTAACCTAAAGTTGATTTGTTTGTTTAACGTATTTAAGCCGATATTTTCCAATTAACTTGCCATCGTGCACCTTTGTGTACATAATATTTACAATGCATAATATTGAAACGATACCATCGACCTGTACAACTGACGTGCGAGTGTGTTTTTGTTAAACATATGTTTTATTTCGTTTTTTATAACCGTTATGTCCACAGTCGGTGGGATGGGGGAGGGCAGATTATCGTGCAATACGTAAAGGCACGTATTATCATATCAATTTCGTGGAGTTGGCCACGAAGCCGTACATCGAGGCCACTCGATGGACGTTTACACACACACACACACACACACATGCACACACGTGAATACGTGTAACGATCGATGTCCGTCAAAACCTTTGGCCTCCGCTTCTATACATACCTACTCACTTACTCGTCCCGCGGTTGTATCTATCGATTTTATTACATCCGTCAACCCAATTCCATTTTTGTCGAGTATGGTTTTTTCACATGTATTATATACATAACATATTTATCATTATTTTATATTATTTGTTGTTCTTTATTATACAAATATTATAAATGGGGTAATTTGTTTGGACATTCACGTTGAAATTACTGAACGGATCAAGCCGAAACTTTGCATATGTTTGATATGTTTAATTCTAGACTATAAATAATATATATAAACTACAGCTCCCCCTCCTCCGAATTTAACCTCTAAAGGGGTGGGGGGGCAACACTTTTGGTACTGTTGGTACGAAAATCGAATTTCTTTCGTTGATTTACTTTAGTGATACGGATGAGTTAAAATGATGAGTACTGTTGCAAATCAATACATCCTTAAAATTTATCGAGTTTGTTCATACCAGGCATAATACTCGTTTTATAGTTTCTCGCCCGTCCTGGCAGGTTAAAATCGAATGTCCCGAATCTGAATACGCCTGTACGAGGCAACCGAAATCCAGCCGTTTATATTTGCAAAAACCAGCCGAGGTCACAGACGACGAGCGGAGCGTTTTGGCGTTTGGCGCGCACAGGGAGAGGTTTTTATTCTCGCCCCATTCACTGAAAATTATAGAGTTTTTTTTTTGGTTTTTTTTTTTTAATCTTGAAATTATAATATTTCGGTCGATTTGCCGCGAAGAAAAAAAAAAAGCTCGATTTATCGAATACAAAGCGACCGTTTTTGATCCGGGTTTTTATATCGGATCCATCGTTGCAGTCGAGTTCGCGGGTATTATATTATAATAACCCGATTTCGTTGAAAATTCCCGGGCACGTCATCCGCGCGCGGGTATGGAAATTCGTACTATTGTCGTTTCGGTGACGGCGTATTATATTATAACACCGATTATTATTATTAATCGTTGCCGCCGCCGTCTGGCTGTACGTATAGCGGCGACTTTTGACACGACGACACGAATATTTTACCGAGGAAATTTATTCCGGGAGCTGTCCCTGTTCGCAGTGGCGACGGCGGTTCGGTTTCTATAGCAATAATAATATTATTATGTGTAACGGCGGCGTCGGCGGGCGGAAAACGTGACCGCGCAAGTGATGTACTCGTTTTTACGATCGTGTCGGGCCGCGGTTTCCCTATACGCGAGCGAACAGATGCGTTTTTATCATTATGTACGTTTAATTTATACGCGCGTGCGCGCGCGCGTATGCACGTCGTTAATGTATGTATCCCGTTCTGTATACAGGGTGAATGTTTGATCGCGAAACGGAGACGAGATATTCGTACACCGATAATATCTTTACGAAAATTCGATGTAATTTTTTTGTTTTTTTTTTTTTTTTTTTAGTCATTTTACAGAATCGCGCGATTTAATCGACGAATTGTAATTTTATTAGGTAAATTATATTTTCGACGTTTTACACCCGCGTATTCCGCAGTGTAGTATTTGACTCTGGTCGTTGACTTATCGCGCTTTCAAACCCGCGCGTTTATCAGACTCGCGTTCTATAATATTACCAACAAGGCGAATACTGTTATTCGATACACTTATGCACATTATTGTCGGATGATATACTATTATACCGTTTGGTGTATGTGCACATAAAAAAGGTTTCGGGGGGAAATATATTATTTCTCGTTATCGAATTTGATGTTTAAAAATGTCGGTTACTCGGCGTGTTTATGGCGTGTAGCGTACGAAGAAATCGGTGTAACATGTTGTGTGGGTACTGTAAGTATTATATGTACGTATCATTAAACGATTCGTATATTGAAAAACAAATATATACTTTCGCGGACGATCGGATAATAGAACCACTCTGTACCTACGGTGACTTATATTATAACCGACGAGCTGTTCCGCGTCACGAACCAGCGCCGACGTCGGCGGTGGCCATCGAAATTTTAGAATATTCCGTCCGAAAACCGGACCGAAATTCAAGTACGCGGTTGCGAACCGGTTCGAGGAGATCCAGATCCTGCATATTATTATAACGTTATAATATACGCTATGACAAAGCTCGCGACCGAAACGGACCGAACTATTCTATTGATCACAGATCCGTTCATAATAGAGCGAGGCGAACGATAAAGTTTAGATAAAAAAAACCTGGAGTATGGAAATCGTCTCTGATCCAGTGAAAAGCCGAGAATTGACGTTACGAGTGTCGACGACGACGGCGAGCGGCACAGCAAGTACCTAAAATATAAGACGTGTTTTGGTGGCTTTCGGCGTAAACTGCAGTTGTTTCATTGCTATTCGGTTACAGCATCGCCAAAATTGTTTGTTTTTTTTATACAGTTTTTCACCAAATTAATAACTGAACACACTAATACCGTCGTTTTTAATAATTGTTAGCTGTTTGCTATTTGGTAGCATGGGCGCCTCCTATAGGTGACATTTCAGCGGGAGAATTGTATCAAAATGTATTCCAAATAAAGGTTTGAATTTCAATTCATTAAAACGATTAGATCATATCATTGTTTAGGGGGGTACAAGCAGGCCTGTATTATTATTATACTCGTCTGTGGCGGTAAACGTGTAGAGCAAATTCGCGAGCGGCGAACATTATTCAAACGTTTGATAACGGAGAAATTCAGCGTGTCCGCTTGGCAAAATGGCGTTGCTAACGCTGACAAGACGACGGCGTTTGGTCGGTAACCCGGTTGTACCCATCAAAATAAGATAATAAAGGGCAAAAGTCGAATGGCACAACTTTTCGAGAGACGGGGAAAAAAAATCATCTGAATAATAGAAACTATTACGCACTGTAGCGCGAACGGATTTTCCCATCGCGACTCGCGTTTAAACGTGATAAATTTACACGGCGTAATTAAAAATGAGCGACGGACAGTAATATCAGTGCCCACCGATACCTACGCGTAACGTGAAATTTCCCGCACAACTATCGACGCGCGACCTGACAAAATACGTTCGATAGGAACGTACCCTTTTTTTTTGTACGGACGCGGCCCGTCCAGTCGTCGGCGATTAATTGAATTATCGGTTTGTCGACGACGTGGGCCCGCAAAGATTAGTTTCGCCGCGCGGTGGCTGCAGCCCGGCGGCAGATTTCCTAACCGCCGTGCAAACGAGGCGTCCGGAACGAATTCGATTCGCAACAATGTAATATTGTACACCGCGGCGTACCGCGAGAATTCGACCGCGGGGAACCGTTTCCACCCGCGGTTACGCCGGAGCGTCGTCTGCCGCCGTCGCGGAGGGTAGGTACGCGACGCATACGCGCGTTATTTCACGCGGACGCCGCAGCCGTCGTCGTCGCGGACGTTAAAACCGAGCCCGCGCGTATACGGGGGAGGCGGACCGCGTACACAATGGCGGCGCGACCGACGACGCCGTCATTTTTCGCGGCACTCGCGGCGGGCGATTATTCGCGAGCGCGTTATTCGTCGCGCTTGCGCGGCCGGAACCCCCGGGCCGGAGGGAATCCACGGAGGGGGGGGGGCGGCGGTGCGGGGCCGGGAGGGGAGGAGGAAAGGCGGGATTAACGTCACGATCTCGCGCGGTCTGCGTCGCCGTCGTCGTCGTAGGTTATACTCCGATCGTGTACCGGCGGGGTGACGGCCCGGGATGAGGGACGGCGGCGGCGGCTGTTATCCCGCCGCCGCGGCCGGATGTCGGACGTACGCGCCGCGCATGCGCACTGCCGCCGCGGCCCCCCTTTTCGCGCAACGCCCTTCGCGGTCCCGAAATCCATAAGGATTACGCGTTACTATTATTATTATTATCGGGAAGTCGGCCACGCGGCGTTTGGACGGGCGAGGGGGACGACATATTATTATTATATTCTCTCTATATTATATTATATTATATAATAGATACGTATATATTTATATATACACACGCGTGTATTATATTTTTGTATAAATGGCTTTTGTCGGGTCCGTAACGTTCGACGACGTACACCGCGCTGTAAACGTACCCGGGGAACGGCCCGTCTGTATATAGACACAAAAAAAAAAAAAAAAAATTAAAAAAAAAAAAAAAAAAAAAAA
>CABPRJ010001001.1:256743-302338 GCA_902439185.1 Cinara cedri | reverse complement strand
CCGAAACGGTAGCCCCCCCCCCCTCGCCGTTCGTTTTCGTATAATATTGTACACGTACGGCCGATACGGCCCTCGGAGGTACGAAAGAACCCCTTTCGTAAAACATAAAAAAAAAAAAAAACCCCATATAGGTGTATGCGTAACAGTATACTGCTGCAGCAGTGTCATCGTCGGGACGGGTTTTTTTCGATAGTTCCGATTTTCTCGTTACGGACGGGAACGTATATACGAGTATATAAGTACCTGATCGGGAGCGAAATTAAAGGGGGCGATAAATCCCGCCCGAAAGCTTTTGGAATTCGGTTGCGTTGTATGGCCCGCTCGGAGCTTTTTGTAAATATTGTGCTGTTTTCGGTAAAGGCGGTGGGAAAAAAAACCGGTCAGTCTTTAGCAAACGTTGATGAAACAACCTCCGATGCGCATATAATATGGCATTTGCATTATATATGCAAATTTAATGCGTATAATGCATATAGCACCTAATAAATACAAATTTTTTAACTAAAAAATATATACTCTCTCCCTTCCTTCCCCGGAGCAATCTCTTAATTACGACACATTATCTACACATAGATTCAATATTCATTGCCAATTAGAAAAAGATAGCTAAAAAAAAAAAAATAATATACTGATGGCGTTATACCCTTGGTCCCAGGAAAAAAAAGGTTTAGAACAACGTTTTATGGCTTTCAATACAAACAAATTAATTATATAATTTTGAAAATTGCTATACTGAATAAATATGCCTTTTGCCAAACGAAAAGTACTACTCAAGGTATTTAAATTTTTAATATAACACGTTACCACGTGTCAGGTTATATGTATATATGTGCACCTTTCTGTCGAAAAAAAAAACCGGTTGTCAAACATCGACCCAAGCCCTTCTTTCCTGGGGCCGAAAATATTATAACGACGGTAACGATGAAGAGTGTGACTCTGTGAAAAAAAAACAACGTAACTCTATAAACACCTTTTTTTTTTTTTTTAAAACCTGTTTATTGAAGGTGTTTGATAGCTCGAGATTTACAACGACGATTTGAATCCCCTGCCCCCCCCCCACCTAACGGTTGCGGTATGACGTGCGACCGATTCGGCCGCCAAACTCGCACGCCATTATGTTATTATCGGTGTACATTATTGTTTACTGGTCGACCTCGGATCGAAAATACTGTGCAAAAAATCAGAAATAAACAAAAAAACTGTCGATTTTACCTGAACCCTGGACTCGGGAAGGTTGATCTTCAGGGCTACTTCCTCACGCATGAATATGTCCGGGTACCGGGTTTTGGCGAACAACGTCTCCAGCACGTCCAGCTGCGTCCGCGTGAACGTGGTCCGTTCGCGTCGCTGCTTCCTCGGGTTGCCTACTGTACACAACAAATAAAACCGACAAAACGTTTACTCCGGTTATAATATTGCAATATAATATTTTATTTTATTGTACAGTATGTGTTGTTTGGTTGCGCAAGGTACTCGAGCGTATAGTATAACGAGACGTTGGTAAGTGCGTGTTGTCCGAAAACGAACGCATATTATAATACAGATGTGTACGAATTACGCGATGCGCAGTGGCGTATTATGTTCAGGGGCATCCGAGGACCGGTCCCCTCGATCCGCGCACACGTATATGTTACAATAATAATTGACGGTTACGATTAATACACGATTAGTGTTGCATTTTACTAACGGCAATATAAAAATACGTTGTTTTACCCCCACGTCACACCGCCCCTAGTTTTTGAAAATCTCGAACCGCGCCGTCACGGCAGTATACGCGTGACGCGTAATATTCTATGGGTCAGCATGCTCATGGACTGAAAATTGAATGTATTGTATATAGCAAATATGCATGAAAAATCGGAAAAACAGATGAATCTAACCGAGCTCAGATTCAGTTAAATTTAAAACGCGGGGTTTTTAATAAATTAAGGCGGGAAAATTGTGTGAAGAAAGACGTTCAAAAGATAGAACCTGGTATCGGACGGAGTGAAACAGCGGAAGTCAGGTGGCAAAGTTTGTATTTAGCAGTATGGTCTTAAAGGCCGAGACTATGAAGAAGTGAATTTCCCCGTAGATATCCGGTTCCCCGAAATTATTTATTATGTCATTACCCGAATGATAATTATAATTATGCGCAATCAATTGACACGGGCCAATAGATACGGATCCGCGATAGTTTATAATATTATTGCATTTGCCCAGAGGTGTATCAGTCCCTCCGCGGCCGGGTCGTTTCAGATCGTTTCGAATATCGACGCTGCGGAGCACGCTTGCCGAAGGTTGACACAGGTTGGCAGGAAGGAACGCCCGTGATAACAAAATGTTATATTTCATCCCGTCGAATCTGCACCTCCCAGTAAATTGGTACAGGGGAAAAAAGGCATTCACTTATTATATTGTTGTCGTGACTGTTATGAGTATTATGACGCGCGTGCACTGTGCGTGTCGGATTCCAAAATGGGCGTTTCGATGCCAATTGATTTGTGTGTCAAATTTTATTTATGTGCGTACACCGCACATAGGTGGGCGACACAGTGTACAGGTGCTTTTTTATAATATTATAAAGGCTGGCCGATCGATTTTCACAGGTGAATTCGATTTGTAGTGGAGTGTTGTGTCGTCGCTATAAATCATACAGTTGGATATAAAATGGCGAAGCGATGAAAAAAATTACTAACGCGTGTCGACGGGTAAAAGGTAGGAAGGTATAGGAATATTACAATGTACGCATAAATAATAAATATACATTGTTTTTTTAACAGTAGCGTACGCAAGGGGAAGTGAGGGGTTATATCTCTAATAGGCTTAAAAATACAAAAAAAAAGAAAAGTTTAACATGTATTAATTCAGGCAACTTACAAGGAAAGGCTTGATGTATTGATTAAAAATTAAGATTCGGTTTTTAAATTACCAATTCTCATAGTCGAGTTGGATGGAGGATACGATTTTATTATGCTTATATTTGCTATATCATCTCCCATTGAAAATTCCTAGTCACGCTGCTAATGGTAATTCAGTTAGAATTCTGAATGCAATATACGATATATATATATTATTGACAAATAAAAAATTGATACTGCTGCCACTGTTGTTAGTAAAAAGTCGGGAAAGTAAAGGGGAAATTCAATGTATATCTCGATAAATCGTTGCTGATGAAAAGCAATTCTGAACAGAGTTCGGTTTACATGTTTTGAAAAGCCGTAATATTTACTATTTGAAAATAATAGGTACATTGCGTAAATGTTTCCTGTTTTTAAAATTAAAAAATGACACACTTGTGCAGCCAATGGTTCTACACTTGAAAATCTGAGCAAAATGTTAGGTAGAAAAGTCGTTTGCGGAAACGAAAAAAAAATAATAATTGTAAAACCGATACAATTCCTCTTCGTTCCGTTCAGAATCTAAAAACAAAAATAAAAACGACCGCCTAAACGCTTTGACTATAGATTTGATATTCTTAACAAGAAAGAGTTTAATTGATTGCGTTTGAGCTATTTTCCGTCGGGTAAATAATATTAAAATTGAGAAAAGAAAAAAAAAATCTGAACGATACAAAACTGGACCGTAAAAATCTGGACGATATACATTCGGAATTTAATATTTAAAAAAAATGCTGATATTCGATAAACGTTAACGAAAAAACGATTCAGAGTAAAGTTCGGTAAAACGTATTTTGAAATTTTTTATGATTTCCATCAAACTTTGGTGTTTTAATGTATAATATATAATATGTAACAAAAACTGAAATATGACGTTTCGAAATACGTCTTAACAAACTCCGTTTCGATTCGTTTTTACGTTAGTGACGGTTTATCGTTGCGTACAGATGTAGATTAAATAACATTATGTATTATCCTGCTTTCTCAATTTCCTATAAATTACAACAGTACCTGCACCAGTTCCCAGTGTCGGCTCTTTTCAAAAATATCATATTCCAGATTCGCACCGTCCAGATTTTTACGGATTTAAAAATCCTGTATTCCAGATTTGCACGCGCTTGCCGCGGAGCTCCGGGTCCCGGCGCGAATACGAGCGGCGCGCGTCGGCGGCACGGTAATGCAATAAATACGGAGATCGCGTTACGATCGTTTTGCCGTTTTTATCACCGTGCGTACCCTTCCGGCGGCGCCACCGGTCCGTCCGACCGGAATAAATCAATCGGCCACGCGCGCGCGACTCCGAGCGTACTCTACTGTAACGCGCGCCCTCGCCCCCGTCGATAATAACACAGCGACGTAATTTATTTGTCGTCCTCGCCGTCGGAGTTCAAAGGCCGCGGGCCCGGCGATTGGGTTTATTGGATCCGGCGGGCGACGACGAGAGGTTAAAGAGTCAAAGAGCCCGTGGATAATGCGATTTGCCGAGAGCGGGCGGGCGGGCGCGCGCGCGCGTTTACATTCGCGCGAAAAGCGATCGCGGTCGTTTCCGCATTGGCGCACCGCGGCGCCGTAGGGAGCCGTCGGAAATTTCCCGCTCGTTTTACCGTCTATGACGCGTGGTGCGCGCATTTGATACGATTTTCACGTTATCGTTAAAAATTATTTTCGCGTCTGAAGAATGGCTACAGTCGGTGGCTCGGACCGATAGGACGGCGTGTTGTGGTTTTCCAAATAGTTTTCACGATAATTGAAGGGGAAAAAACCTTATCATCTAACCTCGTTCATACAATGGTGATTTTTATTTAACTGAAAAACCATGGGAACCGTATTGGGGCAACCCGTTTGGGAACCGAGTATTTTTACTTGAACAAAATGTTTAAGTATATAACAAAGTTGTTTAACACGACTCAATGTTTACTCGTTCACGAATAATCGTGTAACATGTATACATGTACTAACTCGTATAAAATCAGTACGTAAAGTAATTCGTAATACATTTAATAAAAACAAAATTTTCGGTTAACAAGCGATAAAACGCGAACACGCAATAATGACACGCGGGTAGTTTACGCGTTTTCGTCCCGCACGTTATTGCCGTCGTTTAATATTATAAAATAATACACGCGCACGAATTAATACATTCGAAACGAATCCGAAACGGCGGCAGCGGCCCGAAATTATTCGGGAAGTACCCGAAAATTATAAATGTTTTTTGTTGTTGTTTTTTACACAAAGTCGATTTCGTTTGGATTATCGATTTGTTCGATTGCGTTTGTCGGTTTTCGGTATTATTTTTCGAATACAATATACGGACGACTGCAAAATATAAAAACAATATTGTTTCAAAACGGTTCAGAAGCAAAAGCCAATAGTGGACGCAAAGCGTATTATGGTTCGATTTATTTCAACACGTTTTTCGGCACTTAAATAAAATAATAATAATAATAATCGACGGGTGTAAAATGTACAAAACCAATGGATTTAAAACGGTTTATTATGTTGAAGTTTGTTCGTCTCGTATCTGACGTGCGAGTATAAATTCAATAGTCTTAAGATTTTCCGACGGAGGAGATGATGGATAGGAGGGCTAACCGTAGTCCATGGAAATCATTTCTATACACGATAGTTTATTATAGTAATGAAGACTTTTTTCTTGAAATAATTTCGAAAAATACATTTACATAGTTGAGTAGTATATTAGTGTAAATGAGCTATGGTTGTATTAGTGAAAAGTTTTAAACGTTAAAACAGAAAGCGAATTCGGTCTATTCGGGTTTTCCTAACGACCGGATATAGAGAAAAACGCAGGGGGAAAAAAACCGTGCAGTTTTACGGTAACGTGACGGTTTCGTGATTTTCGTTTTTCGTTATTTTATTCGGTTTTTTCGTTCGTATTTCGCCACGGCCCGTGGACAAGGGAGGGATAGGTGTAGGCCGTAGCCCTACCCCTCCCTCCCCCCCCCGGTCCGTCCCTCCGGGTAGAGGTACCTACGCCGTCACCGTTCACACGACGGAATAACACAACGACGAATTTCCGATCACGCGACGCGATTTTATTGCACCGTGACGTTTACGACGCGTTCGTTTATCGTTATGCCCGGGGCGGATATTATTGTCGGCGAGATATCGTCTGACGGTAAAGCCGTACAAAAGGACGTCGGGAATATTGGGTCACCGAAGTCGTAATCGGCGGTGTATAATATTGTATTATGTGCCGACGACGTCGGCTATATTGTAACGAGAGAGTCGAATTACGCGCCGGCGTTTTCTCGTCGCGTGTGCATATCGGTATTAGTGTCGGTTGTATTGACCGTCCGGAGCGCCCGGTTCCGATGTTAATAATAATAGTAATAATAATGCTACAATGTAATATTATATTATTATTATTTTCATCACTGTAATTATGGTAATCGGGACGTTCGGACAATCGTCGATTTGCGGGTGAAACAAAAAAAACCGAAGAAAAAAAAAGGCTGTCCAAGGGTAATGGGGGACGGGTGCGGCGGATATAGCCGGGAATCCGATACGTATACCCGTACGCAACGGTAAACCATTGATAACGAAAATACGATTCTGAGCGGAGTCCGGCCGATAGCGTTGGTTCGTCAACGATTTATACAAAATCATGTTACCGTAAAATAATTACATACGCGTTGAGTATTTTCTTTAATAATATTTGTTTAACAGTGTATCTATTTTTCTGATTTTCCCTCGGTTTTTCTCCTGTTTACTGGGAACATTTCTGGGAAAATCAAAAAATCACCTCCTTAAAGTGACTCCCCAATTAGATTTCGTTTCAGAAAAAGTGTTATCATTGTAATTTCGAGCCAAATTGCTGCTAGAAAAGATGTCTACAGAAATACAAAAATAAACATCATTGTAAAACCATAAGCTTCTTAGCTCTACTCTGAATCTAAGAAAAACACACGCGAACAGCGGGATTCCGTTACTAGAATTCGCATTTTACCCCCGCCTCTTTCGTGTTATGGAAAAATATTATATTTTTTGTAAAATAATACATAATATAACTGAATATTAAAATCTATCATAATACGATAAACCATTATACTACAACTAAAATATTAGTTATAGAAAAAAAATTCGTAATTTGAAATTTGACCGTAAACTATAATTATAAAAACATATTTTTAATCAATTTAATTGCGATATTAGTTTAAGTTTTTTTCGTGTAAAACGTCTATTTACCCCGTACATGGGTGTTTACAACAGCGAACAATGATAATATAATGTTACAAAATGTTTAAAAAATATTTGGAATAAGGAACTCGACATTAGGCTTTATACCGCTCCCGGGATTTTTTTTTTTTCATTTGTCTCTCTCGTTCTTTTTTTTCCTTTTTTTTTGCTAACAATCGTAACCGCATTCACACGTCATACGCTCGTGACCGAGTCGATCTTGACCGATATTTTCGTTTTTCTTTTTTGTTACACGCCACACAACCGAAGATACCGTCGGGATAATATATATTTACGCGACAATAGCATAATAAAGCGTGAGTATAACAAAAGTAATAATAATAGTACGACATATTATCGAGGGTGTGCGACGCCCGGAGAGACGATCGACGGAACCGAAGTGTTTATGCGACGATAACATAATATTATCTTCTTTTTTGTGGCCGGTCGGAAGTGCGTACCGTAGGTACATAATACAAATCAAACGAAAACAACTCCGATAAAAGTAATAGAGTGTTAATGTTAAAATAAGAACCGATACTGCTGAATGGCATGTCACTCGTGACAAGCTGGAAAGGTAAAACGGATCAAGTTGTATTATTTTTATATCTATGCAATATGATAAACCATTGATATCGAAAAACGGTTCTGTGTAAATTTCGGTTACACGTCATGTTTTGAAATGCTATCATTTTTACGATTTTCGTTGAAATTTGATCTTAAAACGCTAAATATCACTATATAATACGTTCGACATTTGTTTTACTTAGAAGTTAAGCCACGTTAATCTCGTATTGTATGTTCAGCTAATATAAATATTGTGCGAAATTTTTTTTTTAACCGAGTTGCAAAAAAAAAAAAAAAAAAAAATGAAAAAAATGAAGCCGTTAATGCATGCCGTAATCTTTTCCCGTTTTTCCGTAAATTATTTTGAAAATCAATTCAATCAAAAAATAATCCCTCCAACTATTTAAATACAAAATGCAATAAAAGAAGGTATTTTATACATTTTTATTTGAATACGATTTTAAGTAAAAAAGTTGTACACCAAAAGAAAAAAAAAAACGCACACACATAATAAAACCGTTACATTCTTCACTTCGATCAGAATTTGAAAATAAAATGTATATATGATGCGAATCGAAAACGATATGTATGTATAACGCCCTTGACAAAAAGTAGGTTGTTAGCGTCTCTATTATATACGCGATTGCGGTCTGAAACGACACGAAATGCGACCGCATTGTGTCGGTTGTTCAACTATTATTATTATTATACACCCGGAGATATTAAAGATGTCGGAACGATAAGAGGAAACGGGGGAGGGGTATGCGAACTATGTGCGGGGAAAATCGTATAACATTCTTGGGACGCTGAGAAGCTGATATCAAACGAACCCGGAAGAAAAAAATGATTCAAAGAATAAAAATAATCCCCTTTAGGTTTCTTGTCAAGTTTGTAGTGCATAATACAGCCAAGTATGTCTGACTATACAATAGTCGCCGGAAGGTATACCTATACCGCATAATAAACCGTATACTTTGTTATATATTTTCCTCCGTATAAATATACCGTTTTCCGTGTTTGTCGCCAATTCATTTCGATTATATGATACTACCTGTTTTATTTCGCAAGAATCTATACTTGAATTATACAATGCAGGTTTTACTATGACTGCATGTGTTGTACACGCGTGTGTACGATATTTGTCTCAAAGAAATACCGCATTATAGCTATAGTATAGAGTGAACTATACAGCAGAGATAGTATTCGAATTGGCAAAATAAAAAAAAGGACAATGAGACTTACAAAAAAAAAAAAATATATATATATTTATAGCGTTCCTTGCAACTATTGAACTCGTAGCTAATCCGATTAGTCCACGTTGGTGATATTATGTTTTTTTTTTTTTTTTGAAAATAACATTACATTTGCAAATAAAAGCGGACCGTCTCAACAGAAATAACTAGTGAGGTGATTTAAAAAAAAAAAACCGTTACTGGACTGCAAATTCGAGCAATGCTTATAGTGCCTGTAAACAGTTTAAAGAATTCGACTAAAATATCAACTGAATACAGTTTAACAAATCAAATATTATATTTAGTCCACATACAGAATTTTGTTACGGAATAATAATAATTTAAACTGAAAGTTTTAATTTGTTTTTATTAAGGTGTTCTAAATACGTTCATAAAAATCATCAAACTGTTGAAACTGTTTTCGGTCATTTACCCGCAATACAATAAGCAGCCGCGTCCGTAATAAATACTAGCGAAAAGGCTGCGGAATTATAATAATACACAAATATAAAGGAAGTATTTTCCCGAAATACAAATGGCACCGAAATGTACGGAAAAATATACGGTGAGCGACACAAAAACTTCGGAGGCCATTCGCGATATATCGATGGTGTTTTGTTTTAAGGGCGTATATCACTAAAAATTGAAAATTACGTTTTTAGTAGAAAAAAAAAAACAAAAAAATTAGGAACGTAAACTGGTAAAAGACGTATTTAAACACAGAAAATTAAGTTGGTAATGTCCACTAGAATATATCCAGGCGTCCTTTTAAAATATAATAAACACTGATTTGTTAAAAGGGCGTGAATTTACCACATTCAATGCATGTATACTTTATGTACAAGGTATTATGTGTACGAGTAATTTGTTTGCTCTCCATGATAAACATTATTAAAAATTTAAAAACTGTGTTGCTGTTTCTTTACAAAACAGTTTTTTTTTTGCTTCGCGGAAAAAAAAATGTTTATTAGTGGTGTACGCCCTTTTAACAAAACGCCGTCGATACACGCATCCTTCGACATTATCAGGGTCGTATACGCCACAAATTAATATCGAATCTGTTATACAATATTTTCCGTAGGGAATAATTATATTATTTTATCGCTGCAGGCCTACAATCGCACGAACGTCCGCCATTTAACTGTGGTGTACATTTTTATAACAATATGAATCGCCGCGATCTATAAACTATACGGGATTTATACCGTCACTATTGCGTCTAAAGGGGTCGCGGAAAAGGTGTTTAAACTAAAATGTCCGTCGCACACAGTGGCGTATTCACACCATGATAGGGGAGGAATATTATAACAATATAATGGTATATCGAATCCCCCTCTCCCCCCGATGACTTTTGTTCGCGATATCTCACCCTATATTTACGTGCATCGTTCTGAAACGATACATAATAGTATATAATACAACACCGCAGTATATTCAGCTATACGTATACGCTACAGAACTTTTTGTCCGAATTTTTTTGTCATAATAAATCAGAAAAAATCGGTTTGTGTAATTTATATTGTATACTCGTAGTGCGCACGACTAGAAACACGTCAGTTTTAAATTAAAAAAAAAAATTAAAATCTTTTAAAATTTCGCATATATGATAAATACACCACCTCAAACACGTATATTCATTTACAGCCGTTATTTAAACATACTCGTAAAAGGCAAAATAATTACGAATACACAATTACAACAAATTTAATTTCACGTGAAAACGGTATAATCATGACCATAAAATTGATTATTGAAATTATATCGAGGTCGAGTGAATATTAGTTTGTGGTTAGGTTAGGTTTAATATTTTTTTTTAAAAAAAGCCTATATTGCTGATGGGTGTGCCATTGTTATGGGTGGAAAATTGAGAAGGTGGAATAACTGGGATACATAAGGTTATTTGATTTATATTTGAACGCAACAATAAATTATTGCTGATGAAGTACGATTAAACATATATAATTCTGAAATGATATTGTCATGATTATTACGATGATTGTTAAAATTTAAACTTAAAATGCTAATTAAAAAAAAAAAAAATTACGCGCAACTCAATTATTTATCATTAAGTACAATACTTATGATGAACCACGTGTTAAATTTGTATTTTTGTTCGGCTTTAACTACTCGGTCCACATTAAACTTAAAACCTATTACCATCACGTCTATACAAGACTATATAATTTTTAATTATTCTTTAAACACTTCAGTTTAATAAGATTATAATAAACCGAATTACAGCAAAACAATTAATTCAAAAATTATGATACGGTTTTACTTCCGTAAATATGTCCGGTTTGCCTGTTTGCGTTTTTCCCTGATAATTATGAAAACTGCTTGGAAAATCAAATAAAACCCCGAAGCACTAACTCGATCAAAAATGTTACAATAAAGTTCTATAGTTATTGGTTGATATTAAGCATGGAAAAAGTAACTGAATAGTATGGATATAAAAAAAAATGCCTATCATAGTAAATTTAATACATCCCTCAGCGCGTTCGGAATATATAAAAAAGTCTAACTAGTTTTACAATAATTCGATAATAAGTCAGAGTATATTAAAAATTACACCGTGATTATTTGCGCTCAGAATCTACAAAAACGTATTGGGCGTGAGCGAAACGCGGTTATACTAGCGCAGTCGATTTTTGAAAAGTATACGGCGTCCGGGGCGTGTAACGGATCGTGGGAAGGCGGATAGGGGTGGACCGGAAGAACCGGGCGGACGAGAAAATAAATTGTACGCGGGTGGTCGGCGGGATGGAACTATGTTTCATTGTCGGTGTACAGATTTCCGCGAAAAACTCCGACGTCGGCGGTTTCTTTAAGGTGTTTCGGCGTGAAGGGAGAACAATAGCCGGGGATCTGAAAAGAACGCGGAGCGGGACACTATAAATCTATCGTTTCCCAAGACTGAACCCTTTTTTCTCAATCTCTTTCTTTCAAAGATACGAGTTAGGTAAACGAGGGATTTCGAGTTACGCACGTGCACACACGCGCGCACACAAACACGCAGCGGCCGCTCTCGAAGGGGGTATACTCGAATCGCGCGGTCCACGAAAAACCGCGTGCACGGGTCGTAGGCGTTCGGAAATATAACAATAATTATCGGGTGTTTACAAAAGAATGAGTGATTTAGAGAATTTTAGACCGCGGTAATTCGACGAGATCGACGAACGTCAACGAAATTTAACAAACTACATAATACACTCGCGGTAGGTTGGGAGCGGTTGAGTGCGAAATGGTTATCGGTGATCCGAGGTAAAAACTGTACTTCGAGCCACCGCTGCGCGCACACACGCACACACACAACAATCTACATAATATATTATATTATTTCAAGTCCCGCGATCGGACGGACGGTATATTTTAATTTATCGTATGCTTACGGTGGTTGAACAGGGACAGCGTGGTAGAATGGTGATGGTGGTAGTTCTGACCTCCCGCCGTCGGGTAACAGCCCATGCTCGTCTGCAGCGAATCCATCAGTCCGATGCTGTTGACGGCGGCGTACGGCGACGAGGCGGCCGAAGTCTTGAGATGGTACGCGGCGGCGGCTGCCTGCATGGACGTGCCCAGCGAAGACGGCGCGCCGCCCGAACCGCCGGCGGCGGCGAACGCTGCGGCTGCGGCC
Organism: Cinara cedri; assembly: GCA_902439185.1. Taxonomy (NCBI): domain Eukaryota; kingdom Metazoa; phylum Arthropoda; class Insecta; order Hemiptera; family Aphididae; genus Cinara; species Cinara cedri. The sequence continues at coordinate 289,829 of CABPRJ010001001.1, read as the reverse complement.
GTAGCAGGGAAACCGCCCAAATCCCCGCCGCTCTCCTGGCTGCATCTGTTTACGGGCGGAGCGCGAAAAAAACAAACAAAACAAAAATGCGAAACGCAAACGATTAAAACGGGTAATAAAAAAAAAAAAAAAAAACAGAAAAAAACTATAATAAATGTAAAAACTATAATATAATAAGTATACACGCTATAGGGTGACCGTATAGTTTATGGTAGGGGGGGAGGTGAGGGACGTCCAATTATTTCGATCGATTTCACGTAAACACAATGTTATTTGTTCGTTGTTTTTTTTTTTTTGTCGAAGGTTGTTTGTTGTTGCGGGAGTCTAGTTGTTCTTTAGCATTCTAAAGATTCCCTAAGTGAAACCGAGACGGTGCAATTTCGTACCTGCACGGTGTAGGAGTGCAAAAGGACGAGCACGTTTTCTTTTTACGGGATGTATGATCACCTACACGACATAATGCAGGCTATAAATCTATAATTTAATATTAATACGACATTGTTCGTGTGCATTTCAATGTTCGACGATAATAATAATTTGCGACCGCGCAAAGCACGCGGTTCGAGATATATAACACAAATAATTATTGTCCATCGACCTGTACGATAAGATCGTTATAAAATTACTATAAAATGAAAAAAATAAAATAAAAATACCAAAACAGCTATAGTTTCTAGCTATATAGCTTCAGCTATAGTGTCTAACGCGCGTTTTACAATAATTATTTACAAGATATTAAATTGCAGGTTGACAGATAACGTTTGACAATGTTTTTTTTTTTTCCCGTAGTAGTAAATAATAATCGCCGTAAAACTGTATTATAACCGTCCGCACGCAGCACGAAAAGTCGAGTTTTTTTTCGATATTACCTAATATTCGAGTTCGATAGACGTCTATAATCGTATTAGCGTAGTCGGTCGTCCGGGTGACCACAGTTAATAATATTGTAACATATATATATATATAGTCAGGAGCGTCATTTTTTAGGGATTCAGACTATAATTTGGCAGCCATGTTTTTCGTTAATGTGTTTTCGGCCCGCATAAAATGTCATTTAATTACACCGTCGTCGATTTAATGCGTAGAAAGAAATACAAACCGGAGATGTTTCTCAATAACATTTGAACATTAAAATGTAAAGTGATGCGAATATGAGCGATCGAAGCAATCGAGCATTTACATTTTATTTTCCGCGGAATAAACAAGACGTGTAAAAAGTCTGACGGAGAAAAATATTGGCCCGATTCAAATGGTTGCATCCCTATTGGAAAACCGGCATAACGCTATTGTACATCCAGTACCGTCCGTAGATCGCGGTTTTTGATTTCGGCGGGTAATTTTATACGGGGCGTATCCGCGGCATCAGTATATAGGCAATTTTCTACAAAACGCAATTGTTACAGAATAATGTAAATAACTGTCTTATCCTGTAGATACATACCGCGTATACGAAATATTGAACACGGATCAAAATTTATTTCAAGTGTCAGATCGCCGTGTGACACCCTGTATATGTGTGTATATATATATACACACATAAATAAGTACGCAGAAAACCGGCTCGGTGAATTGTATAGGATATGCAGCCCGCGTCCGTTTACGTCGGGATCGGCGAGGACGTGTAGGTCCGCCGTATAATATTCAAACGTGCGACGACACATTATGCGCCATATATTTTATGAGGTATATATATATATATATTAATATTTATTATAATAATATTATATTGCTTAGAAAAAAAAAAAAAAAAACACACGGCGCATAAAATAAACGGCGTTTTCGCCGGGTATAAAATACAGTAGTTTTTTACGCGCGTATACGACACATAATATTAGGTATATGTTATGTGCCTATATCTGTACAGTTGGAATTTGCGTGGCAGCGTTAAACGAAAATAAAACCGCGTCAAAATTTATTCGGGTGAATACGGAAACGAATATTATTATCGATATGAGGCGTATATAAAAAATCGACTTAAAAAAACAAATAAACAAATTATTTCCTTTAAAATCGACGACGAATTAACAATATTGATCGTCGAAACCCGTACTTTTTTTCGCACTGTACTTTATACATTGTATACCGTTACAATTATTCCGCTGAATTATTATGCTCACTTAATTTTTATAAAGTTAACGAAGTGCACTGACTCTAAATAATTCGAATCCGTTTATAAACCGAGACCGAGTTTTTTCGACCATTAAACAGGTCTGATTACAAGAAATTCAAAATGAAATCGTTTTATTCATATGTCCATATGGGCGTGGGATCACCTGTGATATATACATAGTTTATAATTATAAAAAAAAACCGTCCAAATTGACGCATATTCGGAAGAGTTATGTGTATACAGATAAAAAAAAAAATCAATACGCATTGATCTATTGAGCTCTCATTTTTGATATTGTTAAAAATGTTAAATTAAAGATGCCGGAATTTCAACTATACGAAGATAAAATAATGAAAATTGAGGAGGTCTACCGCATAGTAAATTCTCCGAGCAGGAAATTTGGACAACTATAGACTATATACAGTCTAAAAGGTTGAGAAGCACTGAATTACAAAATAAAAAAAAAAGTATTATGTATTTGTTAAGAATATTAAATATTTACGAATTAACCGGATTAATTTGGCGTTTTTTTTATAGTTAAAAATTATGATTTAATTTATATGTACCCGACTAATAATTATTATGACACTATTATGAGACCGGATTTTCTCTTCCCCTTTTATTTTTACCGTTTTTCACACGCCAATAATCCACATCGGGCTTAGCACGAAAACACATTCACAATCCTCCGATATGGATTGGCGGCTGTCGGTCATAATATAATATAATTAATAATATTCACGTATAATATCATTATATATATATATATATATATATAACCGTAGGTATGCTGCATAAAAAGTTAGTGCGACCTTGTTATAGATACGAAACAAAAATAATAATAAAAACAAGTGTAGACGATTAGAAAATCAAAAAAAAGACGAGCGGAGGCGTTTTTTTTCCGTTTGTTCGTTTTGTGTGTGTACAATAAAAACAGACGGAAAAAAAATGTTTATCGTATCGAATCGGGTTTTTTCTTTTTTTTTTTTTCACGGGTAAACGTCTGATGATAACGCCTCGTAAATCACGAATTATATCGTAAGAATGTGTCTACTGTGTAGGTATACAATATGGAAATGACATTCATGAACGGATATCGTGCTCGGAGCTGTATAGACCTTGACGATACTGATTCAGGCCGAGAGCGGAAAAGGGCGCGAAATCCAGAAAGTATATAGAAAAAATAAAAATTACAACGTTTCTCCGTAGAATACGAACAGAGCGGATAGGTTTTCAGAGCGGGAATTTCTCGTTCCGGATCCGATCGTGTTCGCGTTTGACGATTTTATAATAATTGCGATTTTGAATAATTATTGCGAACGGGATCGACGACTGAAAATCGGTTATAGAAGTGCGGGACCCGTTTCACCAAAGTGGTTTGAACTCAATTTGGAGTTTATACCTAAACTTCGTAAACTACCTGAACTAAACTAAATCGGCGATTGTAATATCGATACTAAGTTATATATCCTATAAGAGTAGAGATCTCGATTGAAAACGTGAATTATGACGTACGTGAAAATGTAGTCCGTGTACACGTGAATTAAAAATTTGTAATTATTTTGTATTGTAATTTATATTATTAAGTATACACTTAATAATACACGTGAACAATTACACGTATACATATTTTTTTTATCTATATGGTTTTATAGATCCAAATATTAATTCCACGTGAATGCGCGAAATCGTCTGCGTGAAATAGAGAGCTCTGTATAGAATTTAGTCGATAACCTAAGTTCAGCTGAACTCGCGAGTTGAATCGAGAATTGTATAGACTGTATAGTCTATACAAAGAATTGTATAACTGTAGAGACTAAAATTAAAATATTATACTGGTTTTTTCCGTCCCGATAACGCTTAAGAGGACGTGATACCCTCATTTACTGCCCGAGTCCAACTACAACGGGCATCATAGCGATACACAACACGCTTACGCAGACCGAGTAGAGAACTCTCTTGAATTTCGGCTTTAGAGTATAGGTGTATTATTAAAAAACTAAAGAGGAAGATTTTAATGGGGAAGGCGTTTTCGAAAAAAATCGCGAACGATACTAAACGATAACAAATCGTCGAATCGTCTTCGCTACCGAACTCGATATTATATGATAGCCGGGAATCGGTAATTTAAAAGCCGATTTCTAATCGATACATCGCGTTTTTCCTCGCGAGTCGACCGAGATATACGCGTTTTGTATTTTTAAGCTGACGGGCGGCGGGAGTTATACCGCTCCCTCCCCCCCACCCCTGCGTACGCCGCTGGTTCGGTCGCGCGCAAAACCTGCAAACCGAATCCGTTTCGCGCGACGCTGGCTTGGAAAATCGAGAAATCGAGAGAGCCCGCGCGTTTTTACCGCAGTGCCGGACCGCGAAACGGCCGCACGTCCCGTCGTAACGTCGTAGTCCCGGGGTCATCGCCGGCGACGGCGTGAACATCGTTCGGGAATTTCGTCGGCCTCCCGTCGTCGTCGTCGTCGTCGTCGTATTATTTCGTGTGACGGGTCGACGCGCCGGTATGTCTGCGACGACGACGGCGGCAGCGGTCGCACAGGACGTAGGTAGGTAAGTACGTTCAGAGAACCCGAAGAGGGTAACTCGCATCACGGGCAAACGCGTCCGCACAAACGCGCGGGCGGACGAACAACGACTCCGGTCCATTATTAAAATATAATATTAAGGTGTCCACGGCGTGTATGGAGTACTCGTACACACATAGCGTACAGGTGCCCCCGAACAAACAACGCGCCGAACGGCGGCGGCGGCGGTCATTGTGTTCGCGTACGTGTCTTTTCCGGTATTCCGGGCCCGGGGAATCTCTCTCTCGCTCTCCGATGACGAAACAATGTTTTTACTGCACGTATACAGCCCCGGTACCGGGAGGATACACTCGCGTATATATGTAGGTAATGTACGACGAGAGCAGCGCGCGTATAATACGAGCGGACCTTCGGTGAAATCGGTTATTTTTATTTATTCTTTTTTTTCGAGAGAGAGAGAGAGAGAGAGAGAGAGAATGAGAGGGAATCCGTCTTCCCCGCGCCCGTGAGCTATTCCGTATCGTCTACAATGCGCGGGTACCCGAACTACGTGCACCGTTGTATAATAATTTTGTACGGCACAGTAATAATATATTATTATTATTATACGAGGTGTACGGGACGTTATGATTTTTTTAACGACCGAACTATACGCGGTCCCGAGTCGTACCTAACCCAGTGAGAAAGAGACCAGCACGCACACACACATACGTTATTGTTGTTATCGTCGTAGGCTACGATATCGCGCCCGTTTATTGTACAAAACGGTCTGCCCGCAGTAATAAGCCCGAATTGTAGGCGTACGAAAATCGGTAAAATTTTTCGGTACATCCGATCCGTCGACTGACAGATGGAACGACGGACGAGCGCGATGTAAACAGCGCCATCTACATTAGACTGCGTTAAATTACATTCGAAAGATTCTACAACGGAAGTAAAAAAACGATAATAATCGTCGTGGTTAAAATCGCCGAATTCGACTGCCGGTAGCGCTAAAACTGCAGTCGGTCCGCAGTGTTTTGATAACGGCGAAGGAATATTTGTGACTTGTCCCCCCGTGCTCCTCTCCATGATCCGAATCTACGTATGATGACATAATATTATATTGTATACGGATAATATAGACGATCAAACAAGAAAACAAATATCATGAGCGTAACATCGCGTATAGATGTCTACTGTGCAAAACAATGTTGAATACGAGAATACGATGTATAACCACCGTCAATACCATTGTTAACAGTGACAGCTGAGACACACACACATACACACACACACACACACACACAGAAAGAAAGAGAGGCAGGGGAGGTTGTATATAGACAAAATATAGAATCGAATTTGTTGGAAACGGATAGCTTGTATGCAGTTCAAGTCCTATTTTTCTAATAATGTCGGTTTTGGTCGATCCGAGGCAGACGTTAAGGTTATCGTGACGATTAAGTCCGAAATCAATAATATATCGTCTGTCGTTTACGGATCGGAAACCCGGTGCAAAATACGTTTCGAATGGTCCCAAAAAAAAAAAAAAACTTCGTCGTATACAATCGTCCGGGTCGTGATTTTGAAAATCCGTTTTTCCCGCCCCTATCATAGTGTACACCCCCTCGGAAGTGGTTGCGTTAAACACGCATTTTTATAAGAGGGTGACGGGCACGCACAACGGCCGTCGGGCGTCGGGGCGGTACATTCTCCAGGAATCATCCGGGGAGGAGGGGACAAAAATAAAAAGACATGGCTTATTTGACACGTGTTTATAATATGTAAATGATTGTTGTCACCCGTCACGTTATACTGCATTTTACCGTCTCCGTTCTGACTAACGATTGAATTCACGTTATTGTTTGGAACGTAAATTATCGAGGCGTTTGGGTCGCGAATTATACGAGTAACGACGCGCGAACGGCGAAATTTAAAAAGGCTAAAATTATTTTAGAGGGCTCTTACAGTTCGTTTTCCGAAAATCGCCGGACGAAAAACTTACGACCGTCGTGTCAGTTTTTTGAAATACTTTATATTTTTTTTTGACCTTTAATCGGTCGATAGTCTCGGCTCAAACACGGGCGCCGTCGTTACGAATTTCTCGAGATTACGCAAGCGGTGCCTGATGTTCCGTATATTTCTGTGGCTTACACCGCGTTTACCTTCGTCAGCGAATCGGATTTGGTTTTACGGATCTGTCACCCCAATATCGGTCTCGTCGCGTTCGGAAAACATTTACCTCGCGCTGTCGCGTTTGATGAAAAAGTAATTTTGGGCCGTTTGAGGCGTGGACGAGTTGCGATAAGTATCGAGTAGGCGTATCGAAAAGTTATCAGACGAAGCCGATGAATATTTCTGGGTGGTACCGTCTAGTGATGAAAACGACGACGGAAGGCCACTTATATTAGGCCACTAATTAGGTTCAGATCGCGAAACAGACATGGGACGGCCGACATAGTATTACAACGTTTTGGAAATTGTTCACCTCACGCGACCAAATGTGGGGAAAAAACCCTGCGCGATCGATTGGAGATTAAAATTTATCTGCAACTTTATTTTTTTGAAATTATTTAGAATAAAAAAATGATCGACGTTTAGACTCTTAGTTTGAAATAAAACGTCACAATATTATCAAATGTTAAATATTGTAATTTCGGTATGCCGCTCGGCAGATATTATTCCGGGGCAGTAAAATATTACGCGGGTACAGCCTCTTCTCAAGAGAACGTCATACCCGCGTGTACGGTCTTTATTTTTGTTCAGCGTAAATAATCGTGTACAGTCCCCTAAAGTTTGAATATATTAAAGCGAATCGGTCAATAATCGCATTTGAAAGTATAAGAACCGTTATTATCTGTACTAATACGCTTGTTTTTTCAATATTATAATTTCGAAGTGAGTATATAAAATATTCGTAAACGTTTAAAAATGCTTATGTTCTTCTTGAAAATTAGCAAAGTATCAAAAAATTCCGACGTATTTGCATATATATAATGTTCTTATATTTAAATTCGAAAATAAATCGATTCAGTCAAATAGTAAAACTAATAATGGCTCTAATGGTCGTTTTTAATTAGCCTGTTTCAAACAGCGCACATCGAAATGAATAATTTTTTTTTTTTAATTTGAAAACAAAAATTAATAATATTTAGTAACGGGTTATCGTGGTTTTAATTTTTTTTTTGGTTTACCGACAAAATTATACGATGTTTTAACAGAAAAAAATGTAAATGTTTTTGAAACTGACTGAGTATAGTATAAACTTAACGACAATATTTTATTCTTCATATTATTAAAATATTTATATCAATAAAAACTATTCGAATGCAATCATATAAACGCGGTTAGTATAGGTGCTAATTTGAGATTACACGATTTTTTTTCCAAACATTCAAACGAATGAATATTCCGATTTTTTATTCGAATAGTTTTTTCCATAACCGAATAGTTGAACTATTTTATTTTTAAACTATCGAATAGTTCGATGTAGTAACTATTTTACACGCAGTTTGGCTACATTAACAAAGATATGCAAAAAAAAAAAAAAATTAACTTAATATTGTGTATAAATATTCAATCTGTATTTGAAAAACGATTTACATTAAATTTTAAATAATTTTACATTTTAATTAATAGGTTTTTTTTTTTATTATATTAGACATATCTCGAATTATTGAACAGTGTACCTAAATTTTAAAACCGGTCGCATTAACTGATAGCTGATTGTTTGCATGGAGTTTATTTATCGAGACGTATTAATTGCGACGTATTAGTTAAGACGTATTGGTTTAGAGGTATTAAATAACTAATTCTATCGTGTCACAACAGATACAACAATGACGTGGGTACTAAATAGTTTTTACGAGCGAACATACTATAGGAACGTCAAGTAGGACTTAAGATTTCGTGCGTGTTAAACGGTGACGTACGAAAAGATTTCTACAGTATTAATTGGATGCACAAAGATTTATTGCATAGACAGTATGTTCTATGTAATAGTATTAACTAAAACGTATTAAATAATCAATTTTATTGTGGGTATTACGACCGATATCACAATGACGTACTAAACGGTTATTTTTGCAAATAAGCATATAGAGAAGTCGAGTACAGGGACTTGAGATTTTGTGCGCGATGTAAAACGATGACGTACTAAACGATTTATACAGTATAAATTGTACGTTGACCTATTGCATAGGTCAGCTGCAGTAATATTAAATCTATTAACTAACGTATTATAACGGTATCAATAACTACGGTAAAAAGTAAAACGTATCGTTTGCGGCGTATAAAACGTTCAATATACAGTAAAAGCCGCTTATTAGGAACACGGATAATTGATACAATCGCGTTATTGAAACAAAATGTATAGGGACGGACCGGTCGTATATTAAAACCAATCGTTTATTAGAAACAATCGGTTAATTGACACGTTTTTCACCTCGGTCCCAAAATTTTTCTTATAAGCGGCTTCTACTGTAGTTATGGTTTGTGTGCATATTTATTTTTAAGAATTTGTAACATCCATTATAAGGTTTCGCCTACCCATATTATAATCATTTTTATATCACGTTTTAATTTAAGTGTTGTCGCATTACCTGTACACGAGTATATACGACACACGTAGACGATGAGAAAACCATCGCGTGCAACGAAGTCCTAAAATATAATTGATTATTTTTTGCGTTTATGCATTAAGAAAACCAATATGTACGTCGTATGATTGTGTGCCGCACAAGTCCCAAAGGAAATATAATTAAATTAACGTTTTTACCGAATAACGATGATATTGTCGTCGTTAGAGAAAGCCACGGAAAACTAGTTAAAAAATGTTTTCGGTGAATTAATGAATTAACGAACAACGTATTCCTGAAAATTATAATTTTTTTTTAACGAAACAACAATGTACGGGAGACGGAACGCGCGAAAATATAGATCACTCTTGCGTCTTTTGCCGTTTATGTCGTTTTCAGCTGCGGTTATCACTGCACCCCGATGTTAGCTATGTTCGTTGAAAAAAAAGCGTGTACACTTTTGATGAGGAACGCGACAAAACGAGAAGACGTTGCAAATCATAGTACGCTATTTGGTTTGGCTAACCTCTCTATAATATTATACTCTACACCTATAGCTGATACACGTAAGGAAAAGTGAGCGATTTCCCGACAAAACCGATACAGTATTTAGTCGATTACGCGGTAACCGTGGCACGTTACGATTGTTTGCAACGCGACATCCACGACCGGCAGGTTTGTTCGCGTCAACAAAATGCGATTACAGCATGCCATTATAGACATAGTCGGAATACGTTGTAGAGGTATGCGAAACTATAAATGGCCAAAAACTACCTACGTTTTTTTCGACGATTCGATAAAATCGCGACAATATATACGGTATAATATTCGATTTTAATCCGGGCCGTTGGAAATTGGTCAATCAAAATGAACCGGTCGACGTATATACGTACACGTTATATAGAAATGGTAGTGCACCCCTCGGGACGACGTTCCTATTATACGTTGTGGACACATCAGACCGCTTGGCGAGGCGACCTTTTCACGTTCTATAATAGTAATAGTAATAATAATAATATATTGTGTACATTATATTATTATTATTGAGCGCTATGCGCGTTATATTGTCGGACACCACGCCGTCGTCGTAAAAAGGTCCGATCGTCCGGCGACGGTTTTGTTTTTTTTTTTTGTGCGCGGCACGTACGGACACGGGACAACGACAATAAACCGCACGCCCGAGCCGCAGCGGTGCGACGGGCCGTGCACCTCCCGTACGCCGCGTACGCACCACACACGTTATAATACAATATCCGCAACACGTACATTTATCGTTTTCGTTATTGCCGGTATGATTGTTGTTGTTATTACGTTACTGCTCGGAGATTCGGCGAGAAAAAACACGCTCGGTATCCGGGCGGCTAAAAAATCGTACGTGCGCGCCGCGTTGCTGCGATACCGGGTACATTGTGATGATGCGCCGGCAACGTTACGCGCGGAAAAAAATACGGCGCAATAATATTCAGCGTGCGGCCGTTTCGATGCGTTCCGACTAGCCGCCGGCGACGAGAGCCGCCACCGCCGGCGTGTCAACAGTGTTTTCGTCGTGCAGCTAACTCGACTGGGTTCCGGCGGGACGAGAGACGTGGGCCTACAGTGTAATAACTGTAATATTTCAACCTTATTGCCCGACGGAACGTAAACGATTGTCGTGGAACGAAAACGCGATAAAATAGCCATCGGATGCATGGAACGAGGACGGCCCCGCGGTGGGGCCCCCCTCCCTTCCCGCTTTAGACGGTTTACGTTTGTACACACATCAAAGATCGTTTAAATCGCGGGGGGACACGGGTTTACGATTTAAATTTTAAAAACGCATTTTTTTTTTTTTTTTTTATGTTTTATCATCATTGACTATATCCTAATTGGTAATTTGAAATTCATATTCCACGGGTAAACATGAAAAAATATATATTTTTTTTGCACCCCCTCCCCCTCCAGAAATATTTCTATTATCTTGATGTATATATGAAAAAAACCACGACCGCGACTAGTTTTCGATATTATTTATTATTATTATTCCGTTGCCGTTTCCGCGCTTACAAACGCTGGACATAGTAAATTTACGTTCGACATGTCCGGTAATTTCCGCGTCGTCAGTTTTTTAATATCAAAGCGAATTGTCACGATAAAGAACTTAATTGTTTTGTACGATTCGATTTTTTTCTCGATATTTTCGAGCGAGATACTATAGTAATAATATTCTATACATTTATGTTGGAATAAAACAATAATAAAAAAAAAAAAAAAAATGCTTAAATCTAGTTTAAAAATTGAAATATCGAAAAACGTCCGAATTGTAAAAAAAAAAACACAGGAATGTTCTTATCATTAAGATCAATAATATAAGGTATGTCAATTCCCTCTATTATAGATTTAAGAAATACGCCTTACGTGAAAAATTTTCATATGACTCGCAGATGATATGATTTCGATGGTTGTGTTTTTGTTGAAAAGATGAATTCCTCACAGGGTGGCACTGAATTCCATTTAACAATATTATTAGACGTCGAACTTTATAGTACGCCTTTGAAAAAGGTCAATTTTTCAACAAAATTTTTATATCGCTATTTGAAATTGAATAAAAAAATCGAGGTTCAATAATGCAATTGATTAAAAAAAAAAAAAAAAAAATGATAGAAAAATATTATATTGACGAGTTATTATCCTTATTCTCGCGTAGCCGTTTTCGTCTATAAAAACGGCGGTACCCTTTTCTCCTAAAAGATTTAGTGGAAAAGTCTTATCTTCAAGGTGGCCATTAAAAATGTTAACAACAATTTTTAAATTTTACCGAATTTGGAAAACCGGTACCAGCAAAATTGGTTCGTGCGTTCGGGGTACGCTTTTAGTATTCATACCAATCAGAGCGGATCGATTTAATTTAAAGGCAAGTATTCGTGAATGTACGTCTGTTTTTTTTTTTTTTTATCGGTAATGTAATTTCTAAGAGAAGAACCCGACTCAAATGTCTGTACAGGGGGATTGATTCGTCCGTTCAGTTGAAAATATAAATAAATGTATAAAGATGACGAAGGCCGCTTTTTAATCTCGAATATATAAGTATCTAAAAATGTATATAATACCCATCTCGTTCGTATTGAGTAAATCGAAAAGCAATATTGCACCGTGTTCTAGATAATACCGTAATATTATAATATCATATTATAATGTCGTTGTCGTTAATTTCCAGTGAAAAAATATTCTCGAATCACTATAATATCTGAAGGGGACTTATATATTTTTCGCCCGTTTTTCAAACGAATTTATTAATGATTGTATACACATTTGCGAATATACAAACGGACGATTGTGACAACAAGAGGACCGCTTTTGCGTTTATTCTAGCAATCGGTTCGAACGTTTTTCGAGTCGATCGGTTTTCGGTTTTTTTTTTTTTTTTAACCCCAAACCTCTTCAAAAAAAAAAAATAGCCTTCCCCGCGTTTCCTCTCGAACGAGCGACGTCCATCACCAGACATCCGCGTTATTACGTCGTATATGTGCCAAACAAAACCGAATTGACGATACGTCATATAAATACATATACTAACGCGGAACACGTGCACTCGTCGCCAATTATTATCGAGATTTTCCAAACGACCCCGGGTACGTGTACGGGAGAAAAAAAACGATGACACGAAACGCGGATATTAGCTTCTCTGCCCCCCCTCCTTATCCCCATTGCGTGTTAAGTGGAGTCGTTTATTTATTTAATTTTTTTCCGGAGTTATAGGTTTTTTTTAAAAAAAAAAAATATTTTGTGTCTATACCGCGATAATAATATGACGAGTATACGTGTCGTCGGCCCGGAGGCCAAAACGCCGAAAAAGCGCATTATCGTCCCTCTCTTTCATACACACACGCACACACACACACCGTGCGTAATAACTAGTAATAAAAAATACGTATGCATTAATAAAAAGTGTATAATATTACGTTAAAATAAGATAAATAATGATATTGTACTACCTATTTATATACCTATATTAATAATAATATTATAATAAACGAAAACGCAAAACTCACCCAGACGACAGGCTATTTGGCCACATAAGATGTCGATGACACCTGCAACGAGAAAAAAAAAATATTAATATTGCATATGATTAAAAATAAAACCATTAAAATGTACAAAGAAAAAAAAGAAAGAAACTCAAATAAATATAAATATGCGTTAAAAGTATATAACGGCCTTTTGTGTTACAATAAATAGATGTAGATTTTATTAAAATTATTATACATATTGACCGCAGTTTCTGTACACGGAAATTACCGTAGACCCCAAGGGAAACGAAATATTAAAAACTAAAAACGAATTTTAACCGAATTACAAAAGAATAGAACAAAATCTAAAATAAACAAACCCGGTATTCTCGTGAAATTGCATAGGTGTAGTTTATGCTATATGTTTTTCCTAAAATTTTAAGAAAAACTCAATGAAATTTTGTTTTCAGAAAAAATGTCGCGCTTGAAAATCGTAGCGAGATCACTATAGCAGAGAAGTCGTGTACTGAAAAAAAAACATCTACACACGGGAAAACCGAAATCTAAAAAAAAACGAAAAAAAATAAATAAAATTAAGACGGTAATATTCGTAAAGTTAAAAACCAAACGGTTTTATTGATAGAAAAAAAAAAAAAAATTTAATTTTTAGTACGATACGATATTATAAAACACGGATTGTATTACCAACGATTGTACACGGAAAACGGTTAAGCAGCAACAGCCGCGGGAACTTTTGCAATAATAACGCGCGTACGTTAAAACGGATTTCGTATTCGAAAACACGATTGCCGGTCGGTAATTAACGAAAATCTACAATTCGATACGGTATTTCAATAATAATAATAATAATAATAATAATAATATTATTATTATTATTTCCGACGATTGTACAGTGTACACAGCGAGACACTCCCGAGACGACGGTACGCGACGTAATAGTATTAAAAACCGAAAGGTATTGGTATATATATATATATCTTAAAAAATTATCGAGTTTTTTTTTTTTTCATTTAAGACCTTGTTATTGACCTCATATAGGGTGCGATATAATAGTAATTACAACGATTGCGCGCGTATAGCTCGTATAATACCCGCGTGTGTGCATAACGCGTGATGTACAATACGAATTGGAGTACTCGAATTAAGCGGCTACTTTACAAAAAAAAAAAAAAAAAAACCGTTGTCGTCATTGCATAATAAAACACCGATACGCGGACGAAACGNATAATACCCGCGTGTGTGCATAACGCGTGATGTACAATACGAATTGGAGTACTCGAATTAAGCGGCTACTTTACAAAAAAAAAAAAAAACGATTACGGGATCGGGGCGATTTTCTGATTATATATCCGTGCAAATACTTTAATTATTATTATTCGTGTGTTTATTGCTCGTTATTAAAAAAAAAAAAAAAAAAAAACCGTTGTCGTCATTGCATAATAAAACACCGATACGCGGACGAAACGGATGGAAACGGCCGGCGAAAACGTTATAATAATGCGCATATGTTACGCGTCAATTGCGCGTCCCGTGGTCAATGACGTCAATGAGTCGTGGCGGTCGGATCGCGCGGTGTCAAGTGGACCGCGCTCTATTCGCGTAGGTTATGTGCGACGGTAAAGGTAGCGGAGGGATGCGTGTAGAGTGGATGCATCCGAATATCGGTTCCCGTCAGTGGCGCGCCCAGGATCGGGAGGGGGAGGTTAGGGGTTATACCCTCCCACGCGCCACTGGCCTGAAAACACAACAAAATACGAGTAATCTAATATCGAAACTCATAAACTTCGGCCGATTTCCGAGAAAGAGCTTGATGTATTGATGAGAAATTTGATTCATTTTTTTTTTTTTTAACGATCCGGCTTATAAATTACTAATTCCCATAGTCGAGTTGGGCAGAAAAGACGATTTGACTATTTTTTTTTCACTATTTTTATTGGTTACATCCTCTCCCATTGAAAATTCCTGGGCACGCCACTGGTTCCAATCGTTCGGTCGAATTCGGAAGCGCCGAACTTGGGGTACGGGTAGGGCGGACCGCACGACTAAATTTTTGGCGATGGTAGTATACGCGCAGTATGAGTAGTATTTGTGAAAAATGTTCCCGGTTAAATATGTGACGTTTCCGCTTCGGGTCGAATTTAGTTCCCACCGTTCGCAGTGTAGCGTGATGGTCAAATACCCACGTTTTCCCCTTCCCATTCTTACTGCACACTTAGGACTGTTAACTAAGAAGTGAATTTCTTAAACAACAAATAATACTAATAATAATTCAATTTAAAAATTTAAAATTTAAAACTACCATTTTAAACGTTGAAATGAAAGCTTGCAACGAGTGATAATAATAATAATCATAAAATAAAAAAAAATAAGGTGATAATTTGAAGCAAACTTTCTTTAAATATTGTGATCGTGTAAGAGTCCCGTTAACGTATTCCGTAATACGACGAAAGTTGAATAAAATAGTTTAAAAATGTTCTACATTACATCTAAATTTATTGTGCTTATTGTATTATACCACGGAAACCAATTCGGTTGACCTTCAAAAAGTAACTTTTTTTAAACGGGAACCAATTCGCGCGACGAAAAACGCAGAACGTCGATAAAATATAAGCCGCTCGAAAATCGCAGATGATAATTTCTGGTCTCTATGGCGATCTCTAACCGAATTAAAAATAAGAAAAGAAAAATGTAATTCCTCATTTGAATGCGCATTAACGGGAATGCCGACTTCTCAAACCGGCTCTCGCTTATTAACTTCAAAGTCCCTCGAAGAAACTCGCCAACGATGATCTCTGCAGCAGTGTTCGTATATATGTTTAATGATAAGATCCAAGTGTAAATTATTTTTGAGTTAGATGGAGTTCTCGATTTTATTATTTCCTACTCGGGCCACCGTCCGTTTTAACATAAATAAATAAACGAAATCGTTACTCAGTACTGAACGACATTGATGACTATTAATAAATAACTATTCTTTTGTTTGCATCCGCGACGCCTAGGTAACCAGTAAACACGTCGGAGAAATTAGATTTTCGGAACGAAAACTCCGTGTCAATCCGGGGTGTTAAATGTCGAGATGAAATGTAAATCTTCCCCAGTCGTTTCCAACGTCAATGCCGTCTCGTCGGGCAGTCCCGTCGAAAACCGGAATAAAACTGTAGACGGGTACGGCTGACGGACAGGACAGTATTTCCGCTTTTTCTAATACATATGAAAAGATAATAAATATTGAGTATATTGAACGTCGTACGTGCATCGTCGGCTACGCGGTCCGTCGAAACGGAAATAATAGAAAAACGACGACGTACATTACCGGACCGGACGACAGACGGTCGAGGGCGTTTTTGATAAGTAGCCACACACACACACACACACACACTCGATAACGACGTACATTACGATAGTAATAAGTACTAATACTATAATAATAATAATAATAATAACTCTTATAATATTAAACACGGGCGTACCGCATCTACCCGACAGGTACCAAAACGCTACCCGTAAACTTGTAATAATGATAATAATATAATACGGGGGTCGGTTGTGCGCGCTCCCGTATACCTGTCGAGTGGGAGGAACCGAAACTCTGTTATGTCACTATTATTACTATTATTATTATTATCGAATAGGAGGCGGAGTAGTCGTCGTCGTCGCGTCGCCGCGGTCCGCAGAAAAAAAAAAAAGAAAGAATAGAAAGAAAGAAAGGAAGAAAAAAAGAGCGTCGGACCACGTGTAAAACGATGAAAACGCCGGCGTCGTACCGACGCGACGAGGGCTCCGCGGAAAAACGGCGTCGACCGCTGCGGACGCGCGACGCGACGACACCGCACAGATAAACACGTGCGAATTTCGCAAGAGTAGCGGCCTCGCGTGTTATTATCGTTCGCTGTACGGCAGCCGGACCATTACAATGCGCGTTTTCCGTGTTTATTGTCGTTGTTGTTTCGTGCATCATAATAGCCGTGTAGGCGTAAGGTGGGTAGTACCTCGTGCACGTACGACAATAATATTTACATACGGCTGTCATCGCGGGCCCCGACCTTCCCGGAACGCATATTTTCTGGACGCCGAAACAACAACACAATACGTACGACGGTGTAAAGATCGCGCATCGCGGTCCGACCTTATTATTGTTATTGTTATCGATATAAACGCAACAGACGCGGAGGTGTACGAACCCGACGAGATTCGGCTCGGGACGTGTCGCGTTACCGTACGTTATTATCGCGATTGCGGGCGACGACGACGACGTCGTCCCGAGAGCGAAACTCCTTGATTAGAGTATTGTGCGCGCGTCCCCTCTGTACGGAGTGCGTTCAGCGGCCGCGGTTCGGGGTCGGCAAGGACGGTTTTCGGAAATCGTGTAAAAACCGTGTGCCCGCGAACCGATTGGGTTTTATTTTCGGGAGACCGGGGTTAGGGTTTCGAACAATTGTGTTCCGTTGAAACGAGACCTTAATGCCGTCTCGCTGTCTTAGTGCGCGTGTATACAGTCGGACGATGGAAACACGGCACTAACAAACAAACGAAATATAACTTATACAGTATCTTCTTGGCGTTCCATTCAGCCCTCTGGCGTCATGGCGTCAGGATCTATAGGACTGCCGGCCGTAGCCGGTCCGTTTAATCGATTCTAATCAGCCGAACATCTATTTTTAAGTCACCGGGCGCGTGATATAAATTGTTCAATGGCTTCGCATTCCGCGAACAGTTTTTAGCAATGTAAATAACCTTGGCTACTCAATGGCGCACGCGAGATTTTTCAACGGGGAGGGGGGGGGGTTGCTTGAAAATTGATAATTAATCAGTTGTTTTGTCACAAGTGTGAAAAATAAAGTAGTTGTATTCTTAGTTTTGACCGATAATAAACACAAAATATACAAAAAAAAAATGAATAAAAAACTTTAATATTTATATAGCTATAAAAATGTAAAATACAATTTTTAAGCTAGTAAAGCCAGGGGCCAATCAAAATTAGAATTGTACGCATTGTGGGTTGCATAACTTAACTATTTTTTTCTTCAGAATAAAAATTGAAAAATATTCCGTCTTTGTTCTGCCATAATGAATAATTAAACAGTTTTTTTAGTGTGCAAAACTGTGAGATACGTATTATATAAAAACAAGGACGAAAAATCTAAGTATAAAAAATATTATTACATTGACACTGAAGAGTGAAAACAAAATTGTCTACATAATTGTTTTTCACTAATTAAAGGTTATATTATTATTATCTACAACATCCGTGGACTAACTTAACGATGCATTAATTGTTGGTAACATCAGTTCAGTAAGTTCAATATTGCAATCATAGATATTATCTAAGGTTGCTTGGGCATGTGGTAGTTCTCGTATGCACAATAACACCAACCGCCAAAGTTGTAATAATAAAAAAACTATTGTTTATAACGAGTGTCACAACATTTAAACAAAAATAATAATCTTATAAATCTAATAATATTTTATTCTGTGATAATATAGGAAGGTTATTAATAGATAGCGGTAGTAAATTAATTAATTTACTTACGAAAATAGTGTATTTTATGAAATATTGTATAAATTATTATCACAGTTGAAACTTGAAAAATATAAAAAATATGTACGTATAATACATGTATGTATCTATTGCTTGGTGCAAGAAAGGCCAATGTCAAATTTTGTGATGATTGCAAAATGGGCTTTGAAATTTTATTTTCCCATAAGGCTCAGTGTATTTTATTGAATGTTTGTGTAATTTTCAATTTTTACAAAAACTTAAATAAAATATTATTTAGAAAATAAATAATTGTAAATATTTTTCTTTTATTTCTAACTGATTTTTAAAAAAGTCCCCCCTTCATTGCGTACGCCACTGTGGCTACCGATATTATGATTTTGGTTCGAATTCGATCAAAAACATTGAGATTCGTTTTAATATTTAATATCCCGAATTTCAACATTTTTTGTATCATAACTATAAAAAAAAAAGACCAATAGAGAGGTTCGACACTCAGATGCCCCCCTACGATTATGCTTCTGAGTGTGTTAGCATGGCACGTGTATGTCGGGTTCACCCTATAGGACAGTACTCGGTCGGGTTACTAAATTGAGTCGCTGAATTTTTTATTTTGTTTTTTTAGAACAGTCAATCACTATCTTATCATCTGCACTCGTGTATAATTATTACAATACACTAGACTTTCCGCTAGCGAAATCTATTGCCGAAGACTAACGAATCGTCGTTATTTTACTAGACGTCTATAATTGGGGACTTATACGGTCAAATAGCGGTTATCTATAATGATTATTAGAATATACTTATATTTATATCTTGTTATACACCCATACTTTGTGTAGGTATAATCGTTTTTGAGACGACGAGCGTACGGATTAAATCGAGTTTATTACGTCATGTTATTAATCCGTCGACAAATAAACAAAACGAGTGGGTACTCAAAACGGAAAAATACAAAAAAAAAAAAAAAATACAAAATAAAATAGGTTTACTGTATCAGTCCGGTAAGCCCGGTTAGTCGAGGGAACTTTGATATAGATAATAATAATATGATGATGGGTTTATTTTTTTGTGTTTTTATTCACTGCAAAATAAAAATTCTATAGAAATAATACTGCGCGAGATTAAGCACGAAATATTTCCATTATCACGAGACAGTGCTGCCTACGAGTTCACCGCCTCTTCGAGAGAGTGATTTTTTTTTTCGAATTAAATTAGTGAAAACAGATTAGATGGAGTTTTTTTTTTAATTCAATTAGTAATCACGAATAGTTTCGATACGTATATATTGTTATTCCCTCGCCGGGATTGTTAAAATTTGTATAATTTTAGATTTTAGTTTCGTATAGCGTCAAAAGTGAAGCGTACAAAAGAAACAACTGTTAAAAACGAAATAATAAGACGTAGAACCCGAAGATCGTTTTTTTTTTCTTTATAATACAAATATAAAACATAATATTGACAATAAAACATATTATGTTCGGCTTGTTTTGCCGGTAATAAAAATAAAAACGTGTCTCCCCGTGTAACCAAAGGATATCCGAAGAAAAAAAATAAGGAGCGAGTTGTTCATATTTTAAGGATAAATTTCTTGTGTGTGCCTCACCGCGTTATATGGGGGGTGAATTTCCCGTTAAACCCGCACTCTCATAATACTCTTGCAGCAGGAACTGATATGCACAAATCGCGATAATTTCTACCGAGTTTTTGGTGTTTATAAACCATAACGCCAGCGACACTGCGTCGGAATGTCTGTATTATGTATGCCAAGGCTGGGTAAGTTAAATTTAAATTTATATAAAATTAACAATTAAAAGTTATTTTAAAATAATCTATCAATCCAATTAAGTTAAATGTTAACCAAAAGTTAAAATTAACTTTTTTAACTTTTTAGGTTTTTAACTCAAGTCAAGTGAATTAAAAAATAAAATGTATATATTGTCTATACTATATTGGTCTAATAATTTACCTACAACTCCCAACTAGCGATAACAGTAAGAAATAACAATTCATATTTTAAAATGTTTATAATACATTAATACATAATAATACATTGATAATAATAATAATAATAATAATAACAATAATAATAATAATAATAATAATAATATATTTATTTTAACGAGCATACAAATAAAAATTAAAATCGACTTAACTTGTTTAAATATAAAATAAACTCTAGTTAAATAAATGTTAATTCTTTTGTATCTCTCAAGCTAACAATTAAGCCAATAATTCAAAGAACATTAATTGACGGAGTTAAAATGTTAAATAAACTTAATTTTTTAACTTTTTAATGCCCAGCCTTGATGTATATCTTTATTTATATTACATATAGATAAACTAAAAGGTATTTGATATTTGTTTTATATTATGTTATTATTATTACCGGTATAAAATAAAATGTCCTTTTATACATTATAAAAGGTGCACAAAAAGGGGAAGAACCGTGCGTGAGGTCTTTGGAACGATTGTCCTTGGAAATTACATTTAATGGACGTCCGACACGGTTCATAATGTACAGTTTTCGATTGTCGGCAAAATTCATCAATGCCACACTACTATATAACACACATGCGTATTGTGTATGGATAATGTATAGGTACACCCATACAATATTATGAAGGAACTGTACAGTATAATAATATTATATATTTTCCGTTCTCCGCACGTCGGTGAGAAAAAAAAAGAAAATATATATTATACCGGCGTATACAGGACGATGTTATTACGTCTAATTGAATTTTAACTTATCGATTTTGCCGCATAAAAAAAAAAAAAATATAATCACCCCTCTCAACACCCTCTCCCCGGGATTAACGGTACACACAATACGGTATATTTTACAACTCCGTGCTGCGTACCTATACGGTATTCGCGTGTGTGACTATATTGATTAATGTTTACGTTTATCGGAACCAAACTCGACTTAATACCTATATGGATAATAACGTGGCAAGAAAATATCGGCGGACCAAAGGACGAAAATCTGTAATAAACGGAACCCTCAATATATAACGAGTATATAAATATATATATATACATAGGTACTATTGTAAGCACACTTTTGTACGCGTCTCTTTTTCTTCTTTTTCTCGGTATTATCGTTGTAAAAATTCTCGCATCGCGTGTTATTGAGAAGTTTACGATATGTAATTGTATAGTATTTATACGTTATGTCGGATAGGTATGCGTACAGACGAATAGATTGTATCGTGAAATAATAATAAAAAGTATCGGTCACGAGAAGGGCCTGGTTCGTACGCGTTCATAATGCTATAAGCGTATGATTTTTGTACGATCTATTGTAGAAATATATTCTTTTATGTTATGTTCGAATACTACGACGTTTGAAAAAAATAAAATTAACGACAGTTAATAAAACAAAATTTCAAAAGCCATATAATAATGATAATATGATAATATTTGATAATGATAATGGCCATTGATAATATTTTAAACCGTTAAAAAGTACTCAAAAAACGTATGATATAATAAAATACATCATTTTTGATACTCTGTGCGTGTGTGTTTGTATACCTATATAAAGCAACACTTATCAACAGTACTAAAAAAACAAAATTAACACATTCAAAAACGAACAAATACAATTTTAAATTATATGTATACAAAACAGTATGATCATGCGTATAATAACGGATTCTAATTCCAACTTTTTAATGTTTTCTGTCAATAAACAGTTTAATCGCAAAAACGGCGGCTAAACCGAATAATCTGTTTAACCGCGCTGCTTGATAATTGGCTTTTCAAACGACGGCACTTGAACCTTGTAATAGATAATTCCAACGGTTGATTTTGACTTTGACCCGCAGTATTCCGTTCGGCTTTCAGGCTTTTATCTCGTCTACGGAAAACCGATTTACGCGACGTCGCATAACACGCATGTTACGTTACGGAACCCGAATACGGCCGGTGAGGGGGCGGGCGGACCGAAGCCCCGCAGCCTCCCGCTGACGCGTCCGCGTGTACGGCTCGTACGCAGGGGCAACGCCGGAGACATTTTTTTTATTTTTTTCGGGGGGTTAAGTCATATTTCTCCGAAAACCGCGTAACAAAAAGCATATTTTATGTTTCGTTTCGTACGCGGCGTGGACAATACCTCGAACCGCACACTTCAGCGTATATGTATATATATATATATTTATTTTTTTTCCCTGTAAATTTGTTTTTTTACCCTGAAATACGGCTCCTGGCGTCCCCCAGCGCCGAGCCGCCCCTGCTCGTGTACGCGGCCCGCGGCAGTCCGCGGTGCACGACGCGAGCGCGGTAACACCGTCGCGCGTCGCGTTTGCGTATTGTATTATAACGCCGTCGCGCGTCGCGTATAATATAATTTAATAACGCTATAATAGAACAGTATTATCGTTATAACGTTATGGTTATAATATTATACCGGCGGCGGCGGCGGAGCGATGGCGGCGCGGCGCGTACGCGAAGCTCCGCGGCTCGTCTGGACGGTGGGGCGGTGGGGGGGAGGGGGGGTGTGGCGGCGATGATAGGGAACGGCGGCGGCGGCGGCGGCGGGTGCGCCGGTCTAGAGGGGGAATTTCCCCCCCGGGATCCATTGTCGCGGCGCGTTGCCTACGAACGCGGCAATATTGTTATACAATACGCGCGTATACGCGCCGCCGCCGTTGTTATTGTTTCGTTCCGTTTTTTTTACACCCCCTCCGCCCGGCCGGCCGCCCGGGTTTTCGACGGCGGCCGAAACAAAGAAACCCGGCGCGGTGGGGGAGGGAGAAAAAAAAAAAAAAAAAAATTAGCCTCCCGATACGGTATTACATTATGTTTTAACGCCGCGTACAACGCGTACGCGTACGCGTATGGCTGGCGGCGGATACGTCGCGTCGAGCAGCTGCTTTCGCGCGCGTACGATAAATAATAATATCGCGTACGCGCGCGCCCCGCAACAATAGATGCGCTCGGCAGGGGTAAAACGCGAGCGAGCGCGCGCGCGCGCGTAACATCTCGTCGACCGCGCGCGGCTCCCGAGAGCCGGTTTTGCGCGGTCCGCCGGACGGGGCGGCTGTACCCCCACGACGGCGTCGCTGCTGAGCGCAATCGTCGCGCGTACGCGTTACGCGCCGATAATTACGATATTATTAGGCGCGCGCGCGTTTCGCCGGCGCGACTCTCGGTAAACGGTTCGCCGCGTTGCCGACCAGAAAAAAAAAACACAAAAAAAAAAAAAAATCAAATACACGCGTGAAATTATCGCGTCCGATCTTTCGACTGCGCGCCGTATAACCTGACCCGGAGTCAGGATAAACGCCCGTAACACTGCTATACTATTGGCCGGTTACTCGCCAAAACGTTTTGTCTACTGTATACAGCGATATTTATTTTTTTTCGTTCGGTTATAGCGAATAGACCTTATCAGTAGATGATTATCAGTGGCGGCGCTGGGTGTGGCGGGGCTCTGGACAGTGCTTTAGAATAACTAACGATTGTGTATACCTACATAATAATATACCGTGGGGCCCATCGAAATCAAAACAAACGCCGGGGCCCCGGACTTATGTTCCGTGTGTCATCTTCTAGCGCCGGCACTGATTATTATGGCAACCGAGTATGTACGCGCAGGAAACGTGGTCGGCAAATGTTTGCTGATTCCGGTGACCCGGTTGTCGAAAAGTGCATTCGGCTATCTTCAAACAATTACCGCAGTAAACTGTGTCGCCAAAACAGTTTGTTCACATAACTTTATAGTAACCATCGGGTTGCTCAAAATCGCATCGCCAAAACACGATGTTCCTGACTACCATTGTTAACGAAAAACGATTCTGAGCAGAGTTCAGTTGAAAGTGTTATTTTTTTAACAATACACTGTAAAATATACGACGTCATAATATTATACAGTAAAATAATTACATGTGCATTATATAGTTTCTTTTATAATATTTGTTTAATATTTTCCAGATTTTCTACGTTCTTTCCGGTTTTTCAAATTTATCGGGAAAATAAAAAAATAACTTCCTTAATGCACCTCCCAGGCCGATTTTTTTTCAGATCGTAGCAAGATTTCTGATAGAAAAGTTGTCCACAGAAATAAATAAACATCATTGTAAAACCGATGCGTTCCTCGGTCCGCTCAGAATCTAAAATAGGGAATCGCCGGTTTTCATACGGCTGTCCACCCGGTCGAAATGATAACGCCTTTGGCCCCGGTTCGGGGAGCCTAAACGAAACGGGCCCGCGGTACGTTGCCCGCCGTGTTACCCTGTCGATACGTCCCCAGTGAAAAAAACCAAGGTGCCTTTGTTTTACAATTTACGGTAAACGCTTTACCGCGAGGGAAAACGGTATAAGGTGTGTACAGTACACCCGTAAGCGAATAAAAAAAATATAATAATAAATGTTTCAAAAAGCCGACGTGTACCGGCGACCGGGATTATGAACGAACCGAGCGTGATATTATACGGAAAGTGAAACGCGCGGTGTACACGAGTAATTATCTCGGGGTTAATGATGAAAATCGGATAATGTCGGTTTTCCGTTCGGTACTTAAGTGGATATATTATATTTTTTTAAGCGATATGCGGCGGGTTTTAAATTATAATATTTCCCGTGTCTTGAAATATCGACAAAAAAAAAAAGCCATCGTATGCAAATACGGATTATATTCTATTACCTTAAAGTTTGATAACAGCCAATCCACTCTAATTGTTCAAATTACAACAGCTTCAAATCGGATACGCACATTTGACATTATCCGATTACCGACATTAGTCCCAACACGTTATTAGTATACAATAAACTGCTGCAGGACGGATTAAAGTATAATAGTTATATATATATGTGAACGATTCGCTCGGAATTTAAAACGCGAAGAATCAATGTAATATCAATATTGATAATATTTACCGAATTTAGTTTTTTATTTCACCGATCGTTAGTTTAGGTTTTTTTTTTCAACTCGGTTAAAATAAATTTAAATTCAAATAAAGTTAACGGTTAAAAGTTGATTCGATATTATCTATCAATTCTCCAACTAAGCTAATCGAAATGTAAAATTAACTTTAAACTCGAGTTAAGTCAATTAAAAAAAATGTACATATTTTTTATTGTCCATACTGACTGCTACTATAATGGCCTAATAATTTACCTACAACCCACAACCGATCACCGAAAATCCGCGCTGTCCACGTGCGTACGAACGGCGTACCGCTAATCGGACACGTCCGCGGTCGACCAAATTCACGCCCCGGGCCGATTACCGGAATCCGCACTTTTTCTCTGCTATCAATATCGGAGAAGAATAAAA
Organism: Cinara cedri; assembly: GCA_902439185.1. Lineage (NCBI taxonomy): Eukaryota > Metazoa > Arthropoda > Insecta > Hemiptera > Aphididae > Cinara > Cinara cedri. The sequence continues at coordinate 263,837 of CABPRJ010001001.1, read as the reverse complement.
AAAAAACAAAAACAACGTTCATCCTTCTCAATCGATTTATGTTCAATATAAATAAAATTAATATTTCGAGGATGTACGATGTACACGACAAACATCGATTGTTTTTTTTTTTTCACACAACACCAGAACCGCGGGGAGCTGAGCGCCGTCTTATCAAACTCGTAGGGGGGCTGCGGCCACGGAGCCCACCTGTACACGGCGCCCCTGAACGAGACCGATAGATCCGCGGGGAGTGTGGTCGGCCATTTTTTTTTTTTCGAGACCGTCAAACCGCGGCCACAGTCGTCAAAACGGCCGCTGCGGACACTAAATACGTATGTACATATATATAGTGTACAGTATGACGGTACGTCCCGTTTTGAACGGGACACACCCCGTTTTTCGCACTCTTGTACCGCTGTCTCCGCAGGAGAATCTCCGGGGGGGCACTAAAACGTCTCGCTTTGATAACGCAGACAAAGATATAACGAAAACCCATTTTGCACCGTTGGATACCATAATTGTTACAGGGTTTTCGAGACGACAGCTATTTAAACCACACCGCATCGTTGAGTATGTTCTGTGCTCGTCCGCCTCGAATGCACCAGTCGAACGAATCTTTTCATCGATTCAGCTCTCAGTTTTAAAAGCGATGCTGCAGTTTTAAAATAATGTTAACTTTGAAATTTCTTGTCTAGAATTGTACTCGTTCCTAAAGCCATCAACGGTAAATATACAATAGTCCGCAATGTCGTTTACAATTATGAAATGAAAACGATGATGAATTTTTTTTTCTTGTCCCGTTTAAAACAGAAAAAAAATATATATATGTACGACCACCTTGAGTACAATATACCTTATGGTTTTACAGCGCTCCCTGAGTTCATTTTTGAACTCTCGTCGTATAGCCGAATAAATTCACGACGAAATGTTTAAAATATTTCGTGTTGTACAAAGGTTGCAACGCGAAAATCTGACGCCCGGGATGACTCTCAGTTTGTTTTTTTAATCGCTTGGCCCCTCCCCCCCGCCCATACTTTCTAACATATTTGACATTTCTAATTAAATGTATACATCACCTACACGTTGAAATAAACAAAATTGAAACAACGGATCTTTCGTCGCCTAACAAACAACCAACACGAGGTAGGTGTACCTACTTAAAAACACGAAAACAATCAACAAAAACGTACAAAATAATACAACAAAAATCGCGTATGATAATAAAAATCAATACGCAACAGTATAACAGCAATTGCTCATCTCGCCGTATTTATTTTATTCGGCCCAAAATCTGCGGGCAGTGGGAAGGGGGCGCTGATGTTGGATTTAGGGCGTCCGCTGCCCCCCCCCCCTCCCTCCCTCCCGTAAGTGTGCGCCAACGCTACAAGCCCCGACCCGTCGCGTACACGCCGCGCTGCGTTTACTCGGTCCGCGCGTCGCCCGGCGGCCGGACCGGTACGGAACAGACGCGCGAGAGCGGGGCCGCGGCGGCGTGCTCACGAATAACGTCTTCCCGCTTACGCGCCGGCCGGCCGCGATAACATTGCGTACCCGCGTTTTCACCGGCGCGCGCCAATTATTACGTTTTTAATTCGTACCGCGCGCAACATCGCGTACGTTTGTCGCGCGGTCGTCCCGATAACGCGCGTACACGGAACGGTTATCGCGGCAATAGCGGGGCCGACAATTTGGTGGCCGCGGTCCGAATCGTAATCGACACGCCGCGCCCGCGGACTTTTCACGCGGATCCCGACCGCGCCCGTTACGATGGAACACAATGATAACGACGCGCGGCGAACGTCATCCCGTCATGCCCGGAGCGTTTCCCACGCTCGAGGCGAAACGAAAAAAAAAAAAAACCACATAAAAATACGACCCGCCCGGTCAATGTGCGGACTTTCGCGGTCGTCCCACAATCACAGATAATGATTACGGCAACACCTTCGGTCGGGTTGGTTGGCTACGCAATGCAATGGCAACGGGCTGTCACACAAGCACGTAATAATATTATAATGCGCACAACCGAAGCCGTTTCTGACCTCCGAACCTCCGAACAGCCGATCTCAACCGGCGTTCAAAACGTTCGGTCACGAGGCCAATCGCCTCGGCCATCTCTGCTGCGGATCATTGACGGCTGACAGCGCGTACAAAAAATACCGTATACTGTTGGCCGCATAAATAAAACGCGTACATTATGGCATTGTTATCGTCGCGGCGTAGGAACGAAAACCGTAGAAAAAAAAAAATAATAAAAATATATGCTCGATCGCCGATTTCGCGACGCGGGGGTGTCGGAGGACGCGCGGTTTCCTTTACCCTAATTTCCCCGCACCCCCCTTCCACCAGTCCGCCCTTGTATTTTATCGCATCGTGTCCGCGACCGGTGTCCGCGCGGCGGACCATACCCTCTTGTCGTATACGGCGATTATTATGCCGTTTCGCCCGGACGGCAAAGGGGCGCCAAGCCGGCGGGGAGGGGGGGGAGGTGAGGCGCGGGAGCAGTGGAGGGGAGGCCGAGCCTGAAAGGGTTGGATTTAACGCGCGCGCGAGCGCATATTGTTATTATTACGGAGGAGGAAAGGAAATTTCGTATAACGGTACGGCGGCGGGGAGGGGGGGGGGGGGTGGCGTATCGTAAAAAAAATACGCCGTTGTTATATCCGTTGACGGACGTAAATTCAACGTTGAAAAACGACGCGCGGTGTTGCGGCGAGTTACGACGGGAAAAATATTCGACTCCGCGAGAACCCCGCCTCCCCATCCCAATCACCGGTTCCGTCGCCTTTTTTTTTCATTCTTTTTTTACGCCACGATTACTCGCGCGTGTTAAAATCTACGGTCGGACTCGACAATGCACGCTATCCGCGTCGTTATCGCGCTATCGTTTTTATTGTTGTTATCGTTTCGGGCTTTTGGTCCCCTCTCGGCCCCCGTGATAATATTTCGAATAATCGTATACGCGACCGTCGTAATTGTCATACCTTTGTGGACGCGACGCAGTTAAAGTGATCGCCGAAACTACGCGTCGACGATAATGGTGTCGCGGCCACTATGTAGACAATTGGAGAAACAAAATAAGCACACGCTCCCTGGTGAACAAAATCTCAACCACTCGTAGTAGGTTAATCATATTGTTTTGTATACAATTTAACGCGTTTTTATACCTAAACGCGCACTTGAATATGTTCACGTTTAGTTATGTTATATTAGGTGTAGAATCGATGGAAAACAATCAGTGTATATATTTTAGTAAGTAGGTTGAGAGGTAAAGAGGTGTTTCTAAATTGTCAATTGTCCATGTAAATCATTCGGTTTTTGGCTGTTATTCGGTGTATTCAATTGTTTACGCCACTGACTACATCACGCCACGCCACTACTGCACTCGCCCATGTATATGTTTATTTTGTTAATAACGAACTTAAGCAACAATAAGTAAAAAGGCTCGACTAAAAATAACCGCAGTTACAACACTTAGATTACCAGTTATCAAGTTTTCATAAATCTCCGAAAAAAAGACCAAGTCCTCAGAAAAGATTTAATGTCAAAACATTATTCCTAGACGAGAAACACGAGTTGATTTATTAGTAATACAACGGAAATATATAAACAGTTTTCTTTGCCATTTCTTAATTAAACCGCGTTAGTATTTTTTCACACAATATTATTTGTTTGCGTTTGAAAACTTGCCCTCCTTCGACGCATTTCCAGAGTACGTTTAGCATACGTAAATATTTCTCCAACAGTGAATGACACGCTGTTATCGACTCAGTAACTTATTGTCGAAAAAAACAAACGAAACACGTACTAAACATTGTAACTCGCGATTACAACGTTTTTACGATCCTACTCCGAATCGGCGGGGGAACCGGCATCCGTAATTGTCACTAGCGCTCCTTTTGTTGATTTGCTATTCCAATAGTAATAATATTGTACGGCACGGTATTGTCGCGACGCAGTATTTATCGTGTTTATAATAATTATATCCAATAAACAATAATAGCGGCCGCGGTCGAAACGCGACGCGGACCGTTACATCTGCAACTGTCGTAGTGTTATCCGAAGCCACAGTATAACTCTGTCGGCGTGCGTGCATTCGTTCCGGAATCTTTTATTATTTTTTTTCGTTAAACGTAATACGATAACGGACGACATTCAATCCCGCCGGGAACAAATAATCCGTCGCGTACCGGCCGTGTTAAATGTCACGGGTGTTCGCGTAAGAACCGATAAATATTTATCGGCGCGAAGAACGCGGCGCAATCGCGAACGGCGGCCCCGTCGGGAAGATCGCCTCCGTCGACCGACGCTCACGTGAAAGGGCGTTTGGCGGAGGGGCGGGCGGGCGAAACACGTCGCGGGCCCGCGGCCGATCCAGGACAATCGCCGGCGGGGAAATACCGTCGGTGCGCCTAACCATTTCGACCCGAACATTATGTTCGTTACGGGCGCGCATTTTTTCCGTGACCGATCAACAGCGCGTACTCTGAACGGGAAACGTATAAAGCGCCGAGAGACGCCGTCGGCGACAAACCGCCACGCGAATTCGTCGTCGTAATGTGTAGTACACGCGCCCGAGCGGATCGGTGACGGGGCAGCGTCCCGCTCGCCTCGACCCGCTGGCGAGCCGCCGCGCCGCGGACAACGGACGCCGACAACGCTAACGCCGTAACTGCTACGGCATAGACAATATTAACTTTGATAACGGCAACGTCGAGATATCGATACACTTGCGCCGGTACGAATAACGACATCGATTGCATTGTCACCGGCGATGCAACAACGGAATCCTGAAACCTGTTAACGACACGGTCTAAACAAGTGTTGCGGGTTAAAATAATTTTTTTTTTTTTTGTACACAGTCGCCGTTATCGCGGTGTTTGGACGGAACGCGTTCGACGATTACGCGACTTTTTTGCGTTCGTTTTCGATTGAAAAACCAAAAAAAAAAAACAATAAATAGTCATAACAATATATTATCAACGACACCTAATAATATTGGATTACAATCTTAGTCGGCGATTGCAATTCGGATTTCAGCGATACCGGTATGTAGCACGGCCGCAGATATGAGATAACGAATGTGACTCCGAGACACGGTCTTAGAAGATACGGTACGCGATACGGTAATTTTCGATGTCTATTGAGATTTTCTGGCAAAACCGAACGGCGTTCACCGTCGGACACCAAATACTGGATATCACTATAGTTGATTGGGCAGATTTTTTTTTTTTTTTTTTTTGCTAGGCATTTTACCTATATACCATATTTACTCCGTTAATCTTAATAATGCAAATAATTTTTATGAATTCGTGAACTCGTAAACAGACGGTATTTACGAATAAAATAACTATTATAGTTTGCCGATCAAATGGGCGAGTAGTCAAACCCGAGGGATGCCATTTTTATTAAACCTCGATACATATCGACGGTGTTTTGTTAAGTCTATCAAATTCAGAAGCAAATAACAAACAGAAAAACATTTTTTTTTTTTCTAATGTTATTTACTATGGAAAACAATAAAACTATTCGTACACGTCATAATACTTTAGTATACACGCACTGAACGTGGTATATTCGTCCTCTTAACAGATCAGTGTTGATTTAATTATATTTCAAAGGGGCGCCCGGATATATTTTAGTCGACGTTACCAACCTAATTTTCCGTATTTAAATACGCCCTTTTACCAGTTTATGTTCCTAATTTTTCTGTTTTTTTTTTTTTTTTTTTCATACCGAAAACGTATGTTTCGGTTTTTAATGGTATACGCCCTTTTAACAAAAACCATCGACACACGCAAGATTTATAATTCCAATCGAATGCAGAATATCGTATATCGGTGTACGTTCTAGTCCATAGAATTAGATTGATAACTTTACTGATTTGAAACAAACAGTAGATTCGTCTTTTCGTCCGTCTGAAAGTCGGGCACCTAAATAACGCTATCGCCACGCCGAATAAACCACACTATCGCATAAACCGAAATCGAAATGTCAGTTTTTTTTTTTCGTAATATACTTATATGTATATATATATATATATACAGGATACGCCGCGGTTGTTATTCGAAACGATATGGCATTATTATATTATTAGTGTAGTATCACCTACCGGTCCAGTTACAATCGGGAGAAACGCAAAAAACAAAGAAATTGTTTTAAAAAAAAAAAAAAAAACACTTACGACAACATCGTGCGGCGCGCGCTTCGGTGCCGCGGCTGCCGTGAGAATCGCAGACGAGAAACGTCCGGGACGAAAAACAAAGAAAAAAAAAACGAACGGCGCGGATCTTCGAGCGTGATCACGGCGTGGAGAGCGTAATTTTTTTTGATAAAAAAAAAAAACCATCGACCGTTCGAATATTTTACCGCGTACGGGCGAGCTAATGTGTCGTAAATATTATCGAAACTCGCGGCGGCGGCGGCGTTGCCCGGACGGCTGAGGAGGACCTCGACAAAGACACCGGAGCGCGCGCGCGACAAGAGTGCGTGTCCTCGCGTCACCGTCGCCGCCGTAATAGTATTTTACACGTGTAAAAAACGATTGCCGTTCCCCACCCCGCGCATATCGGTCGTGTGTTACGCGGTAGTATATATTTATACAGGGCGTTTCCGCGAAACACGTCCTACGCCGAGCACTGCAAGAAGTGACCGACGGGGATATTTTTCAAAATCCGTTTCCTCCTCTGCCCCTCCCCCGCCGGTCGTTCACTCCACGTTCGCGTTTAGGATTCAGCCGCTCCCCCCTCCGCTCGAGTTTCGTACACATAAGTCTATTTTTTTTCGTTCCCACAAGCCCCCCCCCTAAATTTGGCCTCGCCCGCGGGTTTTTTAAATAAAAAAAAAAAATGAAACATCAATTCGGAACGCCGACGTCGCGCGCGGCGGAAAAGTGCGTCAAAGTCTGCAACGGCTACGCGGTTGGGCGGGGGAGGCGTAAATAATATATCGAAAACGAAACGAATTTTGAATATAAAACGCGGGCGTAATGTGTTTTCGGACGATTTTACACTTGAAAAAAACGAAAATGATTAAATGGTGCCGCGGTTTTTTTCGCAAAGTCCCCGTCCAAATCGATACGTATTTTTCTTCCCCCCCCCCCCCTTTTTTTCCCC
>CABPRJ010001001.1:224440-256709 GCA_902439185.1 Cinara cedri | reverse complement strand
GTTATACGAGAAACGAATTTTGAATATAAAACGCGGGCGTAATGTGTTTTCGGACGTTTTTACACTTGAAAAAAACGAAAATGATTAAATGGTGCCGCGATTTTTTTCGCAAAGTCCCCGCCCAAATCGATACGTGTTTTTCTTCCCCCCCCCATTTTTTCGCCCGAGCGTCACGAACCGATGACAGTGTTTGGTTTTTACGTTCGAGATAATATAAAATAGATACAGGAAATTGAATCGATTTACAAGACCCGGATTTCGAAGAGTACACATGTCAGAAATACCGTCGTTCGCGGACACTTCACTGAGTGCATATACCCACGCGTTATTTAACTTTGTACAGATTCCACATTGATTTCATAAACACCCTGTACACACCTGTTATACCGTCGTAGTCGTCGTCGTCGTAATAGTTATCGGCCGCGAGATAATAATATAATAATATTATAATATTCTGGCGCGTTACAATCTCGACTCGCCTACAAAAAAAAAAAAAAAATACACGACGGCGACGTACGTATTATTATTTAGGCGTCAGTGGCGCCCAAACTGTTTAATATTCCGGTCAAAGTGCGTGGCGCGTTAAATTTGTTACGCACGCGACCACTAGGGCGGCGCGGAGGTTCGAAACAGTGGCGCGCCCGGAAATTTTCAACGGGATGGGATAACAGAGCCGATTAACATTAACCCCGTCGAGTCTTCTCCGTTACCGGCAACGGGAATTAACAATTTTCAGCGGTCGCAAGAAAATGGATGGATCCGTTGAGTTTTGTACACGAACCGAGGGTACAAACAGAACGAACGTTTGCCACTATATGAGCGGTGGTAAACCAGTGGTAAGGCCAGCGATCGGGCGCGAACACATTGAATTTAAACGAGATAAAGCGCGACAAATCATCCGGTATCGAAATCGACGTTGTTATTGTAATATTATTGATGTTCAGTGTTAATCCAGATCAAACGGCGGTATATTCCGGATTGGAACGAACGAGAGGGTAGCATCAGTGGAGAATGTTAATTCAAAGCCGATTGATCGTTTTACAAATGTGTGACGTCATGTCCGCTTTAAAAATATTTAATAATGGCGCGTGGCTATTTTTTTTTATCGTCTCGGTTCGACTGGAAAAGTTATAAGTTGTGCGTAGAATGTTGACGACGGATACCGTTTACAGCACTCTCTGTTCACAAATTAGAGAGGGATTTTTATTAAAAGACAGGAATGGCGAACTTCTTGCCGGGTCGAGTACCAACATTGTTTTATTGAGAATAAAAAATTCAAACATACAACATTATGCGTACATTTTATTAAATACACTTTTGTTTGCTTTTTAGATTCCGAGGAGCGCAGCGAGGATTGTATTTGTTTTACGACGATGTTTATTTTTTTCATAATAAATGGGAAAAGCGGGGAAATTTACGAAGTTTGTCGTTTACAAATCGTATATATATATATTTACTGTTTTTCAAAACGTAAATAACCGACCCGGCTCTGAATCGTTTTTCGTTAGCAACGGTTAATTGTTGCGCATATTGTTACACATTAAATTTCCCGTCTACCTTCATAACTTTTCACTTACAGCAGTAAGGCCCATCCAAGTAGATGCGTTTGTTTTTTTTTTTTTTTATATAGTAAAAGTGATTGAAAACGTTATTATAACACAATATTTCAGTGATTTTTGTCGCCGCAGTTTTTTTTTTTTTGGCGGATACAGGTAGAGATGTCAGTACTGTAGTTTTGTAATTTGTAACCTATACAATGCAGGTGCTCACGATAGTGACGCGTACTAAAACTCTGAACGCGGAATACAAACTACGTGAAATAAGGGGCGGGCACGGCGGGTTTTGTAATATTTGTTAGCGGGCTACGCGTCGTCAGAATTGTAATATTATGGACGTAGCCCGTACACAAATTCACAAGCACACAAAACGTGCCGTATCCGTACGGCGATAATGTCCAGTTAAATTTTACAAAAAAAAAAAAAAATTGATAAAATTCGTTTAACGACAATCCGTGCGGGCGCCATACGAGAACGATGTCCGAAACGTAAAATCCAAACTCGCCGTGCGGACATCGTTTAATGAAATCATTGCATTTTAATTGAACCGATGCGGCTAAACGCTCGTGAAACGTAAGACATTGCGACACGGACGCGGTTCGCGCAGCGTTTGCGCGTTTTGAGTACGGCAGCGCGAGAAATACACGCGCGTTCCGAATACCGGAGCCGTTCGGGAATGCGTGCCGCGCGAGTATTATCGGCGGGAACCGTTCGGGAAAAGACGAACAACGGGACGGGGAGAGGGGGGGGGGGCGCCGGACGGCAGCACGTCGTTTGGGCACCACTGTCGTCCGCAGCGATTCGATCGTTGTTAATTGTTTAATAATAATATCGATAATAGTTATTATTGTTTCGCGCTGTCCCGGCCGCCGCGATTGCGGTCCGAACACCGTCGCCAACGCAATGACCGGCCAATTACCGATGTCGCTGTACTCGCGCGCGCGCGCGCCTATTCGAATCGCGCCGGCGACCGCGAAACCGCGCGCGCGCCCGTGTCGCCGGAGCCGCGGGGAAGTGACGGCGAGTCCGGCGGCGGCGTCGTGCGGCGTCGCTCCACTCGGTCCCGCCGTTCGAAAACAGCAAACGGTTCGGCGTTTTCGTTTTCTCTTCGTTTCGTATGTTGTCGATCGCGACACAATAGAGCGTCGCGTACAGAAACGCGCGTCGGTTTAAGTGTTTCGCGCGCTTTGCGCACGGCCAATAATCGCGGTGTTTTTTTTTTTTTAGTTTTCAATCAATAAAAACTCGCGCCGTACACCCGACCGCAGTGCAATAATAATATTGACGCGTGTCGAAATTCAATACAATATGGAAATTAAATATATAATATGTAACGGGGAAAAAAAAAAACCCGTACGATTAACGTTAGAACAAGGTGTATACAACCTACCTGCCGCCGTTTTTTTTTTTTTTTAATATATATATATACGGATTACAAAATAAAACGCGAGACACGATTATTATCGTTATTACTATTATTATTATTATTATTATTATTATTACGTTCGCAAATTCAATACAATATGGAAATTAAATATATAATATGTAACGGGGAAAAAAAAAAAAAAAAAAAGAAAAAAAAAAAGTGTACGCATACAGAACGGCGTGTACAATAATAATATACGGAATAACGACGCGATAATAAATATTGTTGTACACCGCGGTACGCACCCGGCGGACGTCTGCGGTTTTATCTCGACGTCGGCCGCGGATTTTTTCACGTTATCACGCCCAGATAAAACGAACCTCCGGTACGCGTACGTGGCGGTACGTGTCGCGCACACGGCGAATGTGCGACGACGCGCACACGCAACGCGTTAACCGGCCGTTCGACGCGGTACCGATTTCCCCGCGGTTTCACTCCCCCCCGATCCCCCCCCCGACGCGGGTTTTCGCGTTCGCCGGGGAAACCCTCGGACGGCCCTTTTAGAGACGCGCGCGCACGTTGTCGCCGTCGAACCGTCGGCATTTCCGTTGCGCGTACACAGGTGTGACAACGTGCACTGGGATGCGGTCGGCGGCTGCGGCGGCGGCGGCGGGGGGGGGGACGGGGCCCGTCGGATTTCGGAAACCCCGAACCGGGTGCGCCGGGTCGACGCATCGCACGGCCACGCGCTGCCTTGTGTTTTCATTCGTCCGCGCCTACCCCGGCCCCCTTTCGTCCGACGGAGCGTTGTTCGTATACGGGTTTCCCCCCGAGCCCCGGCCAACCGACCACGACGCGCCGTCGAAACCGGGGCGAACGGCAGGCCATAAATGCCGTTGACGGACCACGGTTCCGAAACGCGCCGGATTTTCGACGCGGGAGAGTATCGTTCAAATGCGTTCGATTCTCGTCCGTGGTCTCGACTGGCAATCAGACCGTCATTGAAAATGCGCGTGACGCGGCCGGTTTAAAAGAGCGATCGGCAGAATTACGCGAAGTGATTACGCTCTCGATGTTCGCCTAAACATCGCCCGGACCTTTAGGGACGACGGAAAAGAGCCGCGTTTTATACGAGACTGTCTAGAGTCTATAAAACGCAATGATAAATATTAATACGTACGCAGTTACGTTAATTATTACGTTCTTATCGAGAAAACATATTTAAGTACTCGTAATTATTAAGGCAGATATTCATGAGCATTGGCATGTTTTGTTTATCGCGGTCGGTTAAAAAAAAAAAAAAAAAAATAAAAAATAGCTAGTTTACCGTACACCAAAATGTGGTTCACGATCACGACCTATAAATACTGCGCAAAATTTCATTTCGCACATTATTTTATAGCATTTCGCACATTTTTAGACATTTTCCATATGATTTTTATCGATTTCGTTTTTGAATTGAACGTTCTCTGATTATTTTAATATATTTAACGGTTTTCAGGGCGTATAAATATCTGCCAGAAATTGCCCGGAGCGGGGCGAAATAAAGCTTTCAATTTTTGAAAATGTATTGCGATGCTTTTGATTATTCACTAGGATGCCCGGGATGTATTTTTTAAATTGTCTTTATCGTATTTTGTACGTTTAATTTTCTAAAGGAAAATCTCAAAACCGATATCGTTCGATTGAAATTTATTTGAACGCGCGTAACGGTATTTATTTATTTTTTTTTGTGGGGAGGAATTTTTTGTATAAAATATCCCGGCAGTGACGTTATACAAACACTGTCGCGGGCACCGCAAAGTCAAACGGATTTAATACGTATCGCGTGTTCGCGGCGTGTCGTCCGTGTACACGTGCTGACACGCGAGGGCGTGTGTATGGAAAAATTATCGATATCTCGAGCAGCCAAGGTATTGCAGAGATTTTCATTCGGACACCGTTCGCCGAGCGCGCAACAGGCTCTTTTTACTGGACGCGGTGTTGTGCAAGCGTGCGACGCGACGCGAATCACGGAATTTTTCAAACCCTCGAGACCCGGCGCGCAATATCACACGACGCCCGGTAACGTCGCGCCGTCCTTGCGTATGGCATCCCGCGATTCGTTCGGTATCCGCAAGCACGCGCGCACGTCGCTACGCGTCCCGGCGAATAACGCGCGGTATGGTTATGCAACGTCCCGCGCGTCTTTGCGGGTCCGTGATGGATTTTTCGTCCGTAAACAAAAAAAAAAAAAAAAAAAAAAAAAAACGGTCACCGCGACCTTTCGGACGTACGTCCGTCCACAAACAATCGGACGATCCGTCCCGCGGAGGGGGGCGGGGGGGGGCGGTGGGAGGTATTATTTATTTATTATTTTGTTTTTTTTTCCTTAAATTTCAATACGTTTCGTATTAAACGCGCAGGTAGGTATACCGGCGACGCGGTGTACAAGACGCGACGCATGCCGCAGTCTGTTCAATCGGTCCGGAAAGACCGCAATAAACGCGTCGAACGATTCATTTTTACGCGCTTTCGACCGTTATAATGGTCTAACGATTATACGGGAGACGAACGGTTTTTTTTTTTTTTTTTTGTTCCCCACGCACACGGATCGATAAAATTCTTCTTTCCCGTTTTTCGATAGATTTCGGCTCTCGGCGGACATTATTGACGCGCGCTATTGCATTGTGCGTGTGTGCGTGTGTACGCACAGTATATTTTGTATACGGTTCGCAAAACGCACCGGTATATAACACACGCGGGTTCACGCAGACACGGCCGCACGTTCCGTACGCGGGCGGCTCCGCGCCATTATTGTCGTACAGAATTGTGTAACGAACAAGTGAATTTTCATAATGCCCGTTTCGTTAAAATCCAATGCTCTCGGCCCCGGACGCGCCCGACACAACACGGGTCCGGCATTATGTCATTCGTTACCTACGCGGTAAGTTTAACGTCTTTTCGGGATCGCGCCGCTTTGTCGGACGACAAAATAGAACAGAAAAAAAAAAAAAAAAACCACCGAAAAAACGGCACGCTGCGACAACAAATACGTGCACGTCTTTTGTGCGCGCACACTGCCGGATTAAAATGTAATAACGTCCCGGGGGCGAATCAAACGCGAAACGCGGTTAGGTTTTTCGATTCGTAATTCACATAATGTTCGGTCCCCGCAGCGGGTCGGAACGGTCCGGGCCGATTTCGTTTTTTCCATTCTTTTTCTCCCCATACGCAATCCCGTCGGTTTTCACGTTTCCGCGCGTTCGGCCGTGTTTCGCATGTGTTTCACGTGCCCGTTATTGAACGCTTGATAAATGTACGCGAGTACAAACCGACTCGGGCCGGCGTACCCCGGCAATTGTTACAAGCGACTTTCCCCGGGACCCGGAAAAAAAAAACAACAAAAAAAACACGATGTTACGTGCCGAAAACCGCCGGGGAAAACTATTGACGTCCGGAAACCCCGCGGGAGATACGATAAATTGTCAATAACAATAACAATAATAATAATGACGATAGTAACAATACGGGTCTCGGGATCGTTTTCCGAACGCGATAATCTTATTTGAAAACCGCCAGTGATCGCGCGCGTCGTCGTAGCGTCGCGAACGGCCTGAATGACACCGACGGACATGGTAAATGTCATGATACGAGGTACGTCCAGAAAGTAAGATCCGTTTTCTATTTTTATCGCGTTTGCGATGTTATCTTAATTACGGTCATATCCGATTATTTCATTTACCTATTTGGAACATTTTCAAACCATTCCGTGACTAGTTAGTGTACGTACGTCACGTGGCAAGCGTTTTAAAATGGATAAACGAATGGAAAATTCCGCCACACGTGAGTTACGGTCTGTGATTCGTTTTTTAAATGCAAAGAATGTCAAACCAGTTGATACTCGTCGTCAAATTTGTGAAGTTTATGGAGAAAATGCGATGAGCGATTCAATGGTTAGGAGATGGGTGCGACTTTTCAATGAAGGCCGTACAAATGTTCGCGATGAAGAACGAACTCCGGGCGACCGTCTTTGGCCCGCACACGGCAAATGTGACGAAACAACTTCTTGCAGATTTTGCACGGGGACAATTTAATCGTCCGCCCTACAGTCCAGATTTGGCACCCAGTGATTTTCATCTTTTTTTTACACGTGAAATCATTTATGGGTGGCCAGAACTTCAACGGAGATGACGAGGTGAAAAACGCGGGGCTCGAACCCACGACCCCGGGATCGAGAGTGTCGCGCCCCGCCGACCGTGCTAGCCGGGGGCGGGATCCGGTGGCCGAATGAATCGACGAGTCTGTCGCGGGGAAAGAAACGGGAAAACGGTGGAGCGGTGCCGTCCGGTTCCCGTTATCGCGTGTCTCGTTATTATTGCGCGGGATGTTTAACCGCAATACGCACTGTTTCGTATTAATCTGAAAATCGGCTTATTAACCGATAAAATAAAGCGGGTGTCCGCTGTAATAAAACGGAGATAACATTAATGTTATGCGACGTTATATTACGATGTTTACCGCATTGTGCATGCCGTCGCGCAGCGTCCGGGAACCCGCGGCGGTTTCGTTTCCCGCGCGGACGGAACGGTCGCGTTTGTTTTTCGCATTATTGCGTTACGCGCGCGGCCGCGTACCGCGCGTTGAAAACCGTCCGACCCGTTTTTCCGACGTTCGCGTTTGGCGGTTAACGTTTTCGGTAAGCGAAACGCGTACGTTCGTAGTGGCGCGAAATCGAAAAAAAAAAACAGAAAACGAAAACGGAAAAGAATAGTTTGCGTTTCGACGCCGCGCGCGCGTCTTTCCGTAAAACGTGTTACTCTGAAATTCCGCGTGGAATCCGTACGACGCCCGCGCCGAGCGCTGTTAGCAAAGGCCGAACCGAGAGAGGGGAGGGGGGGGGGAGAACGCGCGCGCGCCCGTCACCGTTCGCGGCCGGTCGGACGGACAAATTTTACCGGCGGGCGGCGAAACGGAAGGTGTACGACGTTTCGAACAAAAACCGTACGGGTTTACACGATAAATTACGGGTTTTTTTTTTTTCTTCCTCTCTCCGTCGGACGAGTTTACGCGGCGTACGTTATTCTTCGCGCGCGCTGTTATTTCGCCGTCCCGACGACCGCAAAGGCACGGCGTGTCCGCAGCTGCGCGCGAATTGATGTCTCGGCGTTTATCACGCGGCGACCGTCGCGGGGACCACTCGCCGAACGAGCGCCACGCCGCCGGCCGCGGAACACGGCGGTCGCGCGTGGTCGTTAATTATTCCCGTCGCCGTCACGCACGGGCGGGTTTCGTTAGCATAACTCGTTTCGGCGCGCCGCAGAAGTGGAAATTAAGAGAGAAAAAAAAAAAAAACGAAACGCGGCGGGCGGGCCGGGGGGGGGAAACGCGCCGCTACCGTGCTACTGCGTGTTTGTAGCCGTCGGACCGCATGGCGGAATCGGCGAAACGCGAAAATTCGACAATTTCATTCGTACGGCAACAACGTTAACGCGCCGTCATCACCGCGCGACGGTGTCGCGGTTTTTTTTTTCTCGCGCGTTACGCCCGCGGCCCGTCATCGGCCGGCGCGTCGGGGCCGCACGGTCGGCACGCGGGCCCGGCCCGGGACAGAGCGGGCGCTCGAGTTTCGCCGCCAACCGCGGGGCGGTACCGGGCCAACGGTTTTGAACGCGGCCCCCGGAATAAAGGCCGTCCTGAGCGCGGGCCTGCGCAGCGTGCACCCGTTGGGGCCGGGCCCGCGCGGACGAACGGCGGCAACGAGGACGCCGGACCGAGAGCGCGATTTCAGGTTCCCGGTGTATTCCCTATTGGTTTCGCTACGGCGTTTAATTTTTTCTATTATTCGTCCTAGTCTGCGGACGCGTTTTTTTCCTAGTGAACTTGCTCCGCGACCTTTACGCGTAGCACTTTTTTGCGAAAGCCCAAGTCGCTTTCGTCGTATACTAAACGGGTCGTTTTTCTTTCGATTTTCGACGTCGTTCTTTTTTTTTAAATAAAAGCGTTCGTGTGGGAAAAAACGCAGGGAAACGTGCAATTTTACGATTTGGTTGTTTTATAAAAACACGGACGACGTTTTATACCGGAAAAAAAATAATCGAATCGGAAGAACACGCGACATATTTTTTGTTGACTTTTCGGTTCATTTTCTGACGGTATCATTGTCGAAACTTTTGAACCACTTTTGAGTTTCAAGGAATTGTAATTTTTGAAAGTTCTTTCGCTCTAATTCGGTTATAATTTCACGTAGAGACTTGGTGACAATACTTATTTAGACGCGGTGAAATTTCCAAAATCATCGGACGACTTGTATTGCCGAACTGCATTCGGAATCGTGTTTCGTCAAGCAACGGTTTGTCGCTGCTAACAGATATCAACGAAATAACATTATGTATCCTACCGTCCCGAATTCTCACCTACAACAGCGGCCGCTCCTATTCCCAAAATCAGCTTTCTTTTTTTCCGTATTTTAAATTTGGTAATATTTGAATATTATGCTAAATAGGTGTTATTACACATGTTGATATTGCTACATCGATTCGTCCGGAGCCGAGGAATACCGTTCGCGATCGTTCGCCCGGTCGATAGATCGACAAATAAAAACTAGATCACGTTTGTCGCCGAACGAGATTTACAATTCTTTTGCACACGCGTCAATATATCGTAATATATCGTCGCGCGAGTTTTTTTTTTTTTTTCTAATGTTCAATAGGTACACAACCGACATTTCTCAACGGGTTTCTCGCCGACGGACAAAAACAAAAAACACCGCGGCCCCGAGCGACGGGCCGGGGCGTTTGTGAACCGTCCGCGACGCGCGAAATCGAGAGCAGAAAGAAACCAAACCACTCGGGCCGTTTCCGGGACGGGTCAGCGGGTCGGGTCGGGCCGGGCGGCGCGTCGCCGTTAGCGCCGTTGTCGTTGCGCGATCGGGTCGCGGCGGCCGGAAAATCGCCCGCGTCCTCGCGACGGCCTTTTCGGTGTATCGCTCGGACACACGCCGAAGTCGAGTTGAGAGGCGGGCGAGAGGGCGCACGCGGAAAAAAACAACGATCCGAAACGCGCTCGGACGGGCGCGCACGCGTTGTTTCAGACCTCGGGCCCGTCGATAATAATTTTATTAATGGGTTAGGTTAGTACCCTGATAAAACGCTCGGCAGCGTGATAACGGCAGTAACGGCGGCGGCGGCGGCAGTACGAGAGAGCGCGCGCGCGCGGGACGGAAACGACGTCGTCGGATGCGGCGGCACGTCGGAATTCACCGCGACGGCGGACGACAACGGACCGCGATTGTTCGCGACAACGCGATATTCAACGCCCGTCTGTTGTTATCGCCGTCATTGTTATTGGCGGTAATTAGTTTCTGTTCCGATAACGATAATTGTTACACCGGCGGCTGACGTGACGCGGCAGTATGCGCGCGCGCGGTTATTTAATTTTTTTTTTTTTTTTGAATTTTTTTTCCTCTTTACCTACGCAACGCAACGTCCGGCGCACCGTCGCCGGGTGCGGCGGCGGGGCGACACACCGGCATGAAATAACAATCACGCGCGCGCCGGCGGCACTTGTCCTTATCTCGAATAACTTCCGTCTTCGGTGCGCGGCGCACGCGATTTATAAAGCGCCGCTCGCGTTATCCGTGACGCGTTATCAACGGCCGACGCGGGTCCGCGCACGGTCGCCGCTCGCGGATAAACGGCCGACGCGGGTTCGGGAGGACGCGCGATACCGCGCCGTCTCGCGTTTGGGCGGGATAGGGGGAAGGTGGAAATGTAATCGCTTGGCGACGCGGACATTTATTAGCGGAGACGACACTTTCGAGTTTCACGTCGCGGAGCGAATTGACCCGGTGCCAAACCTCGCGATTAGAACCTCGTCATTAATCTGTGCGCGACGACGCGCGCGTCGGGTTTTTTTTTTTTATTTGTCCAAAACATTTATAATATTCGGCTTAAAAATAGTGTAGAAAAAAAAAAAATACCGACGGACGTTTTCGCCGATTTATAATACGTTCTTGTCCTAAAGTTTGTTTAAAAGGGTCCGATTCGCTCGGATATCAAAACTACAAAACGGTGTATAAAATATTGTGGTCCGAGGACACATGCTGTGTGTATCCATGTAGTCCTCTAACGCCGCGACGTATTGAAATGCAAAATAATTTGTCGACGACAATATATGCGTTTTTATATTGCTATCGTTTCCAATACATATATATACGGCCGGGAGGTGGGAGCGGTGAAAATGCATCGGCTGTGGTACATCACGCCTGCCGCATAAAAAACCGCCCTGAACCCAAGACCTAGGGGCGGCTGTACCGCGGTGTAATACGCGAACGAAAATCAAAATGGTCCTCTTAAACACACTATACTCGGACACATACATATATATATCACTCTCCTGCAGCGGACAAGGCCTCGGGTTTCGGACTGTAGTACGACGTATGACGCGAGGCAAGGACTTATAGACGGGGAGGATTTGGTGAGGTCTAGAGGTCTGCGATATTAGATACCTTTTACGTACGGCTAAAGTATAAAAAGCAACAGCGGTGGAGGGGAGGGAGGGCGTTACAACACCCAGAAATCATCCTGGCTACGCAACCGTGGACGTAGGTGCGCGCCTAAATCTGCGTCACATTTGAAAACCGTCAACGGTATCGACGGCGCGTTTTGTTAAGAGAACGCGTTAAACGGAAACGCATGTTTCCGGGATCGGAAAAATCAGCAAAATCGCGGGCGTGAACCGGTAAAAGGGCGTGTTTGGTTAATTATGCGGGGAGTCCGGCTGGTGATGGTCGACCAAAAGACATCCGGGCGCCGTTTTTAAAACGTAATCGAGTCAACGCCAATCCCGTTTGAACGGCGTGTACACGGTGTTTTTTTACGCGCGCCCGGGTAATAACCGTATCGGTTTCCCGCGATAAACAACGCCGTTATAAAACTGTGTTGCCGCACCGTCGCGAAACGGTTCGGTTTTCGCTCCGCGAAAAGGAAGCGCGTGACAGTGTCGTGAAAAAATGCACTTCTGCGCGTCCGGACTGCGACAGTGACGTTATAATATACGTGTACGACACCCGTCACGGGTACACGCAAAACTATTGGCAACGTATAATACGATAATAACCGGTCGGGACGAAACGTGCTGCGAACGAATCTTATTAATAACAACGCACCGCACGGTCCAAGGTCGGAGAACACAATTTGTTTAGGTTTTTAGTTTTTAGTTTTTTTTTTTTTTTTTTCAGTTTTTTCCACTGTTACACGCGCGCGCGTTACTATAGTTTCGAGAGGAATTTCGCGTGGTCGCGGGTTTGTCGACGGCGGTCTCCGCGGGACGGGAAAAAATATAAACACCGCGGTTTACGGGCGCCGGTGATAACGAAATAATAATTTCCGTTAACGAAACGCCGCGGCACGGGCATTTCAACCGCGCCGCAAACGCAATCTCGGGGCGCTGTACTACGTGGGACGGGTGGCCGCCACTCGCGGTTTTTTCGTATTTTTTTTTCCCCCCGCGCGAAACAACGATTACAACGATTACGGCGATCATACTGATAATGACGACAACACGCTTCCGTCGCGACGATCGTTAACCGCAGCCGCGCTGCAACGTGTTATTAAGCGTACGGGCCCCGGTCCACTGCACCGGCCGGTCCGCTCGCGCAGCATTACAACGTGCTCGTGACGGCGACGATGATAACAATAATAATATTACAACGCGGTTACCGCGGTTACCGCCGTCGTCATCATGTTGCGTCGTGGTGTGACGACGGTTAGACGGGCGCGAATTTAAATGCGGAAAAAACCGGAACGAACGAACGTAAACCGCGTTCGGCGCCCGAAAAAAAAACAACCGCGTCTTTTTTACGCGCGGCTTGAGAACGGACACTGCGCAATCGGATCGCGTTGAGAAGGTTTTTTTATTCCCCCCCCCCCTCCCGGGGAGTTTCCGACGACGGCGTACCGCGGCCGTACGGGAAGTCGTGCGTTACCGTGTGTTCGGCTACCGGCGATCGTCGCGTAAAAACGGAAACGCGTCGAATGTCTACCGGCGTCCGCGCGCCTAAATGCCAATTGTATGATAACAAACGAAAAAACGATTCGGCCCGGTTCGTATTCGATCTAATTGAAATCCAATGCAATTCGACGAACCCGCGTGTACGCTCTTTTCGCGTGGTTAATATCGAAAACCAATTTAGAACAGGCAATTTCAAGTTAAAAACTTCACGTTACGTTGGAATTATTATGGTTATTTATTTTTTTTTTCTAGAATTTTAATTCTCTCTCTTTATCGCAAGTGAAGACGCGAAACATTTCAGACGGGCACATTCAAATGTACCGAAGAAAATTCTTAACATTCGCGTCGTTCAATTTATTTATGTTTCAGTTACGCAGTTTTGTAAATAAAATCGTACAAAAAAAAAAAAAATGTTTCTCCGAACAAAATCATTATTGATTTCGCATACCGAAGTACGTTTGCATTTACGCGCCGTTATTATAATATATCATTTACATATTTTTCGTATTATAATATTATTATGTTTGATAAACGACAATATTATATTTAATCTCCTTCGGTGAGTGTATACGTATTGTGTAGTCGCCTAGGTGCTAAATAACCTATTATTTATGTACGAAAATTACACGGGGACTACTATACGATTTGGATATTTTACAATCCTTTTATGGTAAAAAAAAAAAAAATGAATAAAATAACTATACACCGAGAGAAATTATTTATAAAATATCGTATTATTATAATATATTATAATGATAGACACATTTCAAGAATAGTTCTTTTTATTAAATATTCGCCGTTAAAAAATAAAAAAAAATAAATAAAAACATAAATAATAATTTACCAGTTTTTTTATACAGCAAATGGAATATTTCATCGTTTTTTATTCATCGTTTCTCTGTTATAGAACCATTGACACCAGCTGTACATACAGGAAACTTACCCGATGAATTCAAATTTCCTATTCGATGTTTCAACATATAATATTATCCTAATGCATTTTTATAGTCCAATATTCGTATGCGATCATTATTTTATTGTAACGCATATTATATTAGGTTCGCGTAATTTTTTTTATCTGGCACATAATGTCTGCATCGTTACTTTTTTGATCGAAAACACGTTTTTTACAAGAAATATTCTCAATAGCCTTGTATAGAGTTAACCGATTTCGGAAACAGGAACACTCTTCTTACAATGGCGCATCGTATTTTGAAAATTATATTTTTAAACGGCACAACTCTAATTAAAACACGACCAATTTTTTACGTTTTTTAAACTTATTTTTTTTTACAGTTTTCAGGTACATAATCAAAAAATCGAAGTCCCACGAGATCTGTAGGAAATTTTTCTCTCCTTAACGGAACAAAAATTTTCTTCTACGGGGCACGAGAGTGTTTTTCATGTAAAGCGTTATTATTTTTATTTTTTTTTTTGGGAGGGGGGACAAAAAACGGGTCGTGCGCACATCCTTTAATATAAAAATCGAAATCCGATTGAATCGATTGTCGACTGTTAATCATTTGTTATTTAAACGTTTTTAGCAATTTATAAAAAAACCCACGAACAGGACCATTAAACGCGTGAAATGCCGTCTCGTACCGTATTTACGGTCAACACATCGTATAAACAGTACAAAGTATTCGTATTTCGGTGGGGTCAAGTCTATGTAGCCATACGGCGTGAATTATTTTGCCGAATTGTGTATCCATAGCAGCAGCAGCGGAAACGCGATCGATTCGAAAAAGTGTCGAGCGCGGTAAGTCGGGTAATTTCGGCGCGGTCGCGTGCGTCGTAAAACATACAGAATAATCGACCGAGGGAAAACACCGACACGACGTTAAAAACCAGCGAACGTTTCTATCCCGGCCTAATTTATTTCACGGTGCAGTGTTCACCCGTACGCATTATTCACTTTTATATAGGGTGGAAATTATAAAAAGTAAAAAAAAAAAAAAACTGTAAAATGTTTTGCACTTTTTACGGCGTGGTTGTCGTTTGAGATGAAATCACGGGTTGTTCAAGCGTCTTGAGTATTATTCTTAATTCAATCGTGGTCTAATAAATTGCGGTACTCCACTTCATTACAGTCCGCGGATCATATCAGTATACTAGTCAATATCGTTCATCAGAACCAGTTACGAGTGGAAAATTATCGATGGAAAGTAGAAATATACAAGCAATCGGTTAACTGCACGATCTATGCGTTTTAATTCAATACGGCCGTCGGTGCGACGCTATTACATTATCAGTGCGTTCGTATCGTGAACGATCGCTTGAAAATCATATTTTTTCTAGAGAAAATCGCCCGTAGCTGGGTATCGTAGCCGTTAATTTGAAACCACGACGAAAAAAAAAAAAAAAACGGCGCGCGGCAACAGTCGCAGGACGCTATCCCGCGTCGCTACTCCCACGCTCTACGGCATCGTACCATTCGCCTGTACAAACGGTTCGAACTTTCGAGATTCCCGTTCGTTGTGTAGTAATAACAGCTCGGTAGTGCGGTTCGTCATTGCGCGGTACTCTGACAACTATACCGCACAGTTTTGCGACGGTTTTCGCTGTGTATTCCAGCGCGCATACGCGCACCACTGAATTATCAATCGAACGGGCGATACCGCCGCCAATCCGTTACATTCAGATTTCCCGTACCGTGCGCGCGTATGCTCGGCTTTTCTCACAGAATCGAAAGAATGATGTATCGACCGTCGAAATGTTAGTTTCGGAGTCCCCGGCCGCCGGAGCCCGAAAACGCCCGTGTTGTTTCCGAAATAATATTTTAATGTTGACGACGGTTGTGTTGGACCATGTACGATGCATAAAGATTGCGGCACGCCGACGCGCTTAAAAATGATCGAATTGTCGAATGCCGTTGATCGTTCGCACGTTATCTACGTTATTGTTATCGACACCGGTCGTTTACGTCCAGGGAGCGAAAGTTTGCGACTTCCGGAGATTCGGTAGTTCGTTTAAATACATAATACCCAACCCATAGCGGACCCAGTGTAAAAACTGCAAATACGGAATTTTACCGAACACTGTAGAAAATCTCCGGTTGTCCGTCAGCGTCGATACGAATTCGATTGTTCCGTACTATTTTTCTTATCCTTTTTTCAACTCTGCAGTTATTTCAGTGTATTTACTAGAACCAATCGGCTTTTAACGAGGTGTTTTTTTTTTTAGCTGCGGCGACGACGGATCGTCGGGCCATTGGCACGGTTTGGCGGTTAATCGACATTTAACCGTGCGTAATTCAATACCAACACGGATCCGAAACGAATGTGTAGAAAATGAGGAGGGGGGGTAGGGGGTACACGAGTCCAGGGCCGACATCGCATGTGAACTACAATACGTGGACAATCGTCGATTTACGACAACGGTTACTGTTTGTCGCAACGTAATTATATGTTTTATACGATTTTATACTGCACGCGATGTTTTCCGTTTTCGAGCAACTATTATAATGTACATTTCGTTATCGGTGAGAGTAATAGTCGAATTCTAGCGAGATAAAAAAAAAATAAAAAAAAAAAATAGGTACACAACATTGTGCGATACCAATATTTGTTGCGCTTCCGAAAACAGTTCAACAATTCGAACAGAATAAAAAATTCTAACATAAATATTATAGATAAGATGCGACGTAATAGTCCACAGATTTTTACGGCGAGTCCGCCGACCGGAATAATCTCGACACGGAAAAATTTCATTTTTTCGCCCGGTATTATTAAACGTGTGGCGTTGAATAGAAAAAACGCTTTCTTTTTTGTTTTTTTTTTTGTTTTATCAACAGTCAGAATGTATTGCCTATAGCGTTAAAAAAAAAAAAAAAAAAAACAAAACAAAACCAGCGGCACGATATAATCATATTATTGTCGCGCCGATAGCGTACTTAATCGCGTCTACGAGTAAGATCGCAATCGAGTACACAATACCGTGTCCCGTCCCATTGAAGAGACGCGAAAATTTAATGTTGCGGTTATTATTAATTCACGCGGGATCGTAATTAAACGGTAAATCACGCGTTTCGTTATTATTATTATTATGTATTCGTTTTTTTTTTTTTCGACGTCTATTTCGGGGCGAAAAGCGGTAAACCCGTAGAAAAAAAAAAAAAAAAAAAGCGAGACAAAAAAAAACTACCGGATAAACGCCTTAAAAAAACCGACTACAATGCGTCCGATACCGTTACCTGTGTGGAGGACCGTAAACGTGTATTACGGCCCCGGTGTAAAACCGTCGATTTTACACGTTTAACGCCCGCGCGTTGTGCGAATAACTTCCGCATTGGACTTTCCCCCGATCGCGCTGTTTCTCTTTGCGCGCGTCACTCGACGTCAATCCCCCGGTATATTATGATTTTTTTTTTTTTTTTTTTTTTTTTTTTTTTATTTGTATCCGTGTATCCGCGTGCCGCGCGTTCAATTTACTCCGACTGTTCCGTCCGACAATCGTCTCCGCGGCGTTCGGAAACCCCCGCCCGCCCGGTGTGCCGCATCACTTGTACGGTTTATTTTCACCGCTCAAACGGTCGACTCGGTCCGCGACTCACGGAGCGTTTGCAACTCAACAGATAAACACGCCCGCGGCCCCATCGGTCCGGTTCACAACCACGGAACGTTTATGATTTACCGACGTGATCGGTCGCGCTGCCGCTATTCATATTCCGGACCGTCCGCGTTTACTCCGCGGCGCAATCGTTTACCGTTTCGGGAAAACACCCGCGGTTTCGGCCGGCCTCGCGGGACGCGTTTTGTACGCCGTCCGACCGGAAAGCAGCTCGAGACCGAAATGACCGACCGTTGTGTATTGTATATTTAAAACCGAATGTCGAATAGAAACGAACGAACGAAAAAAAAAAAAACCACGCTCCGAATCTAAAACACGATACGTTTTGTACGCGTAACGCGCAAAACGTCTTATCGTCCCCCACCCCGCGCCGCGGGGAATAAATCGAACAGCGAGTACGTCTAACAGACGAGATACCGGAATACTCGCGTAGTATTTTATTATTATTATTATTTTTTTTTTTCATTTTTCAGTCAAACGATTTCCCGATATTCACGCATACTGCGCATATCTCTCTGCCCGTATTGTGTGTTATATCTATAATTTTAACCGAACCGGCTTCGCCGCCCGTGTAGCGTACGCTCGTGTTTTGTCCGCGCGAACCGAAAACGGTTTTCCGGCCGGCGGTACGTCACGACATCGCTGTCGGTTCAGCGGCGCCGAAATCCCAAACACGCGCGGTCGCGCGAAACGCGCGGTAAGAGGCCCGTGTAGTTAACCGGGCGGACGTGGCCCGTTTCGCGTCCGAAATCGTATAGCCGGAATCGGTGTTTCGTTTCTGTCTGACGAAGTGTTCCGCCATTCGGTTCGGCGACGAAAACTTCGTCCCGGGAACGTTAAATTTAAAAAAAAAAAAAAAAAAACCAAAAACGCCGTGTCCCTATCCCGACGTAGACGCGCCACTGCCGCCGGCGATACACGGGCCGGAAATTCACCGTACAAACAGACGTAATCACTTACCCCGTATACAAGTTTGCAGTCGTCAGTCGGCGTCTCGGTTGTCGCGGGGCGGGCCGCGAACGGTCGCGGCGACGTCGGCGGTTGACGCGGTGACGGCGGCGACAACGGCGACGGCGGGATTTTTACGGCAATCGGTGACGGCGGCCGACCACGGCGGCGTCGCGGTGACTGTGGTGCCGGGCCGTTGCAATAATTGACATCGGCCGACTACGGAGCGGACGCCTGTGCCCCGGGACTTTTTAGCAGGACGGACGGCTCGTAATCGTGATATCGGATCGCAAACGTTTCGAACGGACAATACTGTTGTGCGGGCACGTATGAACGATTATTTACCGTTGATTATTGTCACCGCGCGGCAATGTGCGGATCGCCGTCGTTATCACGCGACTCCGTTCGCTACGAAAGAAATGCGTACGCGTATGTTGCAGGGGGCTGCGCGACTGCAACGACGGCAACGGCACGGTGCTGTTCGGACACTACCGACCGCTGTACACTGTTCCCCGGCTTCCCGTGCGCGGTCCGCCGCCGCTCGTCGCTTCTGCCGTTCGACGGCGCCCCATCGGTCGGACGCGGTACTACGCGTTCTCGTATCGTTATTATTGTTATTATTATTATACCAGTTGGGCGCAGGGCGGAGCGCTGCGGCCGGCGGACGGGTGGCGCGGCGGCGGCGGCGGCTGCGGCGGCGGATTCCCTTTACCGCCTCGCGTCGGCAGCGAGAGGTTCACCTGGTGCGCCGCGGCCCCGGTCCGCGCGCCGACACCGACGGCGACGATCCACCGGACCCGGCCAATCGGAACGCTCGGGACACGCCCAACCCCGACGCGAAAAACTCGGTCCGTAAATAATAATAATCATAATAATAGTAATAGCGACGGTGTGTGCGTGCGCGTATCCGTGTATATAAAACGGGTATGTAAGGAAGGGAATAAAAAAAATATTTCCCCCCCCCTCCTCCTGCAAAAGCGTCCCGGCGCGCGAAAGAGAAATTGATATATATATATATAGATATTACCTATATATTATTTCGTGAAATATATATATATATATAGGCATATACGCAGTATCGGCGTGTACTGTATAAATATACATATATTGTATCCGTACAATATTATTGTACCGCGAGTGTACGGTTTTTTTTTTTTTTTTTAAATATCATATCGCGTCTCTCTGCGGTATTGTGTGCTGCCGTCACCGCAGGCGTACGTTCGAAAATATCCGGGTTAAGACGGACCGCGGGACAATCGTCGCGCGATAATATCGCCTGTAAACGATACGAGTGTAACAATAACCATGCACCTAAACTATAACACCCCAGATCTTTTGCGCCGGGTCCGTCTGTGCGCGGTCGACCGGAGCGCACCATCACCGTTATCGTCCGAAATACACAGACGCGAATGTTTAACTCATTTTTTTTTTTTATTGAAAACGGACGACATTAAATGTTTTAATTGTCTTGACAAATTTTTTAGATAAATTTATCGTATTATAATTGAAAACAACAAAAAAAAACTTCCATTCGAGGGGAAACGAACGAATTTCAATCGTTTTCAACAAATTTATTGGAATTAGGTTTCATCATCATTTATATTGATTTACCAAAATCGCATAAAATCTGAAATTAAAATAAAGTTTACAATTTTAACAATTTAAACATTTATAATAAATAAATAAATAAATCGTTTATACAATTTTTAAAAATTTCGGACAGCAAGACGACAACGATATTGGCGCTCTAATCGACTGCGAATAGACTGACGTTTTGCGCCGAGCAACCCGAAGAAATGGTTTGCGATCTCTCTCGTATTCGTATTATGTATTGGCTTGTCCCACCTTGTCCTCCGATCGATCACTTCTCTTAAAGTTTTTAAATTCTCAACACATCCGACCGACTCTTTTCCGTCCATTCTAGTGACTATCCAATTCTGAAATTGTTGTAAAATGCCTAATTACCTTTGTTCATGACGCTGGTCTGTCCGTATACAATTTAAGGTTCTGTATTAGTTTATTTATTATATGTTAACAATATTGACCGTATTATTCTGTATATCGTTACCATTGACGGTACACTATATTATGTGATTGTAGAAAAATAAATTGCTCCGCAAAATTTCAATAAAAAAAAATATAAAAATAATAATAATAATCCAGATAAAGACGAATAATTCATTAGAAACACTTTTCCAGAGGCGCAGTTTTAGTATTTTTACATTCGGGCGTGCGAGGTTTCCGCAAGCAGGCCGTATTTCGAAATTTTACCAGGCCCGCGCGAAATCGGATATGTATGTATGTATATATGACATACCGTACGTTATTCTTAGTTGAATTTTTTCCATTTGATCACGGACCGCATCGTAAGTGAAAAAAAAAAGCAGCAATTTAAAAACTAAACCGATAGTCAGTAATTTACGAGGGGGAAAAAAAAAAGATTATAATTTAAATAAGCGGATACCGGCGATTTAGCAAAGAGTTACATAACTTAGAGTTACAGTTACGAAAACCGTGAACTAAGATTCTCATAATTTAGCCTGGGATTTAGCGCGGTCAGCGTTTGGAAAGAACGCGTTCAATTATTACACGAACGCGAACGGCGTTTCTTTTGTAAATTTAACAAATATAAATGTCATAATTTGTACTATCAATGATACCCACAATAATATTGGATTGACTGCAATTGACTGCAGGCAACGGGCAAGGCAGGCGTTTGGTAACAGCGGTGCAGTCTCAAAACTCGACTGCAGCGAATAATACCGAAGTGAGGCGAAAACAAGAACCGCAACGATTCTGGCGGTGCTTGTCTGAACTATAAAGGATAACAATGAACGTGTAGAGAAAAGACCTACAAAAAATGTACGCTGCGTGAATGAGTGTTGCGAACGCGATATAATTCGTCTCTTTTTATTCAATCTCTGCGGTACATTCTCTTCGTCGCGAAAACTCCGTTCCAAAACTTAACAATACAATATAATAATAATAATAATAATTATGTGTTATATGATTTATTTAGCGTTTTTTTTTTTTCCTTATCGCTCCGGAACACGGTCTTAGAAGATATTATAAGGTCATTACTACGTTGTATTTCTATTATTTTTGATATCCATAGAGATTTTCTGTCAATGCCGGACGCGTTCCTTTTATTGGACAATGAACGCGAACGCGTTATCTATTTTGGTGAACGTTCCGAACGCTGTGTACGGTAAACAGCGATTGCAGATAAATATACGCATTTACATATTATACATATTTCTTATTATTGTTATTTTTTTTTATTACAATAACAATTTACCATTGCATTTCGATGCATTGCCGTTTAATTCGCCTGACATTGCTAGCAGCGCTAGCAGAGGGACAAACGGAAGTTGTCAGCGTACGGTATAATATCCTGCGTGAATAATTGGCAAAATTTTTAGCCACATAAATATATCCCGTTTTGAAGTTACGACTGAAGTTCAAGGAACGGCCGGTTTGCAATAGCTGTTATTATTTTTATTTTTTTGTCACTAAAACTATACAAGTGTTGTTGTTTACGCTATCGAGACGAAATTTTTTAACGTTTTCCGGGCCCACGACACGATCTACAAGTACTATTATTACACCCGTGCTCTTAATTGCGTATGACTAACGCGCATGCCATGTGCCCAGTAATTCTCGTTCGTATCGTCTTGTTCGGTAGTGATTTCGCTCATTCGGAATGTGGGACAACACGGGTATGTCCGTTATTACTTACTCGATCGATAGAAAGATTATACTTGTTCGTTTGGCCCGTGCGGGTCGTGACCGTATCGTATCGAACGCACAATGTCGTCAACGTACCAAACGAACGCAATCATTCCCATTCGAATCGCACGCGAGTGCAAATAAACGGCGCGTTGTTTCCGCCGGGCAATTCCGTCGGGAATGTTTCGAAAGCGGTATAAGTACCGGTGCGTACCGCGATCTTCCGGATCGACGCCATTGCGTTTATCTAGGGCGGGCGAGTAAATAATAATAATTTCGTTTACGCGAAAATACAGTACATCTATAAAAACGTTTTTTTTTTTCCGTAATTCACCGAAACCGTCCGTGTTTCAAGTCTACACGTATTGGAACGGCGCCTGTGTACCGCGTTGAAACTCAACATACACGCGTATTTACTACACATACATACGTACTGGTGTTCGTATGCATTAAGACACCGGGACGCGTACGCTCATATATCAGGAGCAGCGTAACTGTGGGCATTTATTTTTTTTTTTCAGCAGGACGTAATAAAAATATTTGCGTTTTTACAATTTCGCGTTTTGTACGTATCAACGATAACAATGAAATGTACGAACGGGTACGGTGACCGCGTGTGTTTCGCGTTTGATAAAATATTTTTCGACGCGTAACGCAGGCCGTCGGCCGGTAGAAAAGCCAAGTGGTGCCGCTCGCGAGACCGCCACAGCCCTCTTCGGGATCGGGGCGGGGGAAATTCATCGCCGGCCCCAGTGGCGTAACCGCATCTTCTAGTGCCCGTGGCGAAATTGCACGGTTCGGGGGAGGGGGGGGCCGAAACCCTATCCGACAATGCGCCGAGCCGTGGTTCGGGGCCTCTGGACGTCACGGGCGTTCGCCCGCCTCGCCCGTCCGGTATTTTCGCCGCTCGCCGTCCCCACTCCCACTTTAGCGACCGACCACTGACTTTGAAACTAACGACCGTTATTCCGCGGCGTCCGCGAACCGCCGACAGCGTGTTTTGTCCGGCTCGGTCGCCGGACATCGCGGATACCGCGGGCACAAAGGTCGCGACCGTCGGCCCCGACCGGTCGACGCGCGTCGGGAAACGACGAAGCCGGCCCGCCCGGAGCGCGGTTTTCGGACGCGGGTTTCGCGTCACGTCGCCGTCTCGTTATTTCGGCGCGCGCGCCCGCCCGTCGTATCCCGCGCGCGAAGGTCGCGGCGCGCGCATTGTCCGACGGCGTCTCTTCGAACGCGATGTTACACGCGCGCAAAGGCGCGCCCGGCTTGTACGTTGGAACGTCGTGAAAAAAAAAAAAAAAAAAAATAGTAATAATAGTGCCGCGCGCGCCGTATACAAGAGCCGACACCGCACGCGCGTTTCAACGCGAAAAACGCGACGCATTGATCGGCGCCGATCTTCCCGGAGAACCGCCCCCGTTAGCATTGCGGTCCGGCCGCGTTCGGTTCCGCGCGCGCCGGACGTGCGGTTCGACGGCGTCGCGTTGAAACGGCGTCTGTCAAAAAAAAAAATGATGAAATTCGACAATTTCTTCATTTTTTTTTTTTTTCAGAATGCAAAAGAAAAAAACAACAGCAAATCGGTTTTCGACCGTATTGTTTTATCGCGCGAAAACGATCAAATTGCCCGTCGTTCAGCCTTGCGCGCAAACAGCATGGCACGCGTTGTACGTGGTGTTTGGGCTTTTAATTTTTTTTTCCTTAACGAACACCGGCGTCGATTTAATACCGCCGTTTTAAAAAGGCGCGCCTGTGTGTCGTTTGTCGCCGACTGAATTTTCCGTGCTCGCCGTTTTACCGTCAGCGTCGTTTACGCCCGTGATTTTACTGATTTTTATCGACACGAAAAACGTACTTTTCGATTTTTAAATTACGGCGTGCGCGCCCCTTCGGACAAAACACCGTCGAATTATGCATGCGCGGAGGGACAGGAAAATCCGGGGCGCTTATCTTATAGCGCGGGGCATACACAAATTATATTATACCTGCGTGTATTAAAGGTGTCTAAAAAAAAAAAAAAAGTAATTTCATGCACGTCGGCGTTGTGCGGTATAATTGATGTTTAAGTGTCATGACAATTATTTTATACGGGGCACTGTTCGCCCTTATCACGCGAATCCGCCGCCGGCACAGGTACCGTATGCATGGGTATAGAACGTACAGAGTATACATTACAGTCTAATTATTGTTTATCGTGCAGTGCGGTTGTTAGATTTTTTCCGAGTTTTTCGATTAGCGGCGAATAAACAAAATAAAAAAAAAAAAAATACGATTTTTTCCTGTTTCCCCCCCCCTCCCCCCCCTCGCCCGAAGCGCTATTGTAATACCGAAAATACATTCGCGTATTTTTTTTCGGCGCGTCAAACCGGCCCGGCAGCGCGGCAGCTGCGCGGAAACGATTAATGTGATATAATATTGTATTGTACGTGTACCGTGAATAAAAATAAAAAAAAATAAAATAAAAACCGCAGTTTGTCGTCATAAGGGACGGGCGGAACGGGCGTTTATTATTTTTTCTCGGTTTTTTTTCATTTTTTATTATTATTGTTTTCGGCCCGCCGCACCGGCTGCGGAGCTACCGAGCGACGACGACGCTTAAACAAACAAACGCCGACGAATAAACACACGAAACGCGTACAATAATAATAACGATAATAATAATAATAATAATGATAATAATAGTAGCAATGATAATAGTGCGTTACACGCTGCCGCACTGAACAACGGCGCGCCGAATCGGCTGTTTACACTAATTGTTTGCGCCGTGGAAAATACAAAACCCCGACCCAGCCTGCGTGCGCGCCGCGGGCACAATGCCCGCGCAACAATGACGTGTACAGGTACGCGTTCGCGTTATTGTTGCGGTGCCGCCGGGAACGGTACGCGGATGAAACGCGGACAGATAACAGCGCGCGTTGTTACGCGGCCAACGGGACGACGGTGGGATTGCCGCGGCGCGCGACGGGCCGCGTTGTTCGGCCCGGCGCCCACTGCCGGCGATACGCGCGGGCGGTTCGGCGCGCGCGTAAAAGGGCCGCGCGTTTTCGAGTGGACGCGAGCCGACCGGATCCGGCGGCGGCCGCGGCGGGAGGGAACGAAATGGAAAATACCCACAGGCCCCGGGGGCTAGCGGGTCTTTCGCCGGAGCGGGACAACCCTCCTCGAGAAACCCTTTCGCGCTTTCAACGCGCGCGCGGACAACAAGAAACGGATCGGAACGTTAATACGTGCGCGAGACTATGCGGGACGGTGCGTGCGCACGGCTCGAAATCAGCCGGTCCGGGCGGCGACGCGGCGCTCGGTGTTCGAAACAACCGCGGCGGTGTTACGGCGTTTGTTCGCGTCGGCCCGGCCGCCGCCGGACACGGGAATCCGATAAGAGGACTGTGAAAAAAAGAAAAAAAGTCATCGTACGATTCGGTGTAGGTATCGTATTTTTTCGTAAGTACCTGCGTTCCGGGAGTGGGAGGGGGAGAGGGGCGTGTATGCCCGCAGCCCCCAGATAAACGTCCGAACGATAAAAGGGTCCGAATGGTTAAAATGAGGCCGTTAAAAAAAAAAAATACCCGCCGTCCCGGGTCTATGCGATTCGTAACCGCTCGACGTTTTCTTCGCCGCGCGGGAAAAACGTTGAACAATCGTATAAATCTTTATGGAAATATCGCGTCACGTTTCTATTTTCGCCGTCACGGTACAACGTTTCGTTTCCGGGTGACGCGAAATCAATCTCGGTCGGAAAAATAGAAATTGCGCCCAGACCCAACACTGCGGGGGCCTCTTTCGCCCGCGGAAATCGCAATAACGAAGGACTGTCGCACGTTTTGTCCGTTTGAACAGCACTTTTCGCCGTCGCGCTTTCGTTTGATAAAACTTTGTGGTGCGCAGTACGCGCGCGCATTGTAAAAGTGCATAGAAACACGACCGGGGGTACCGGCCGCTAGGAGTGCAAGACATCCGCGGGCCACCGGTAAGTCTTAACGACGGTCCGAATGGCCATTGTCGAAACGTTAAACGTTATTTTTTATGGTCGTCATCGAATTGGTTTTCACCCCGACAATACTGTCTATTGTCGCGGCGCTGTACGATGATGATCACATTGTTGTAAACAATCGAGCTGCGGAGACCTGCAGGCGTCGGCGCCGTGAAAAACCAAGGGATCTCGTCATTAAAACAAATTTGTTTCCTCGGTCTTTCTACCGCGTGACATTACAGCAATATTAAGGGATTTCGCATTTCCACGGTTGTCGTGACTCTCCGGTGGAGTTTAGAGCGAGTAAGAGACCTATTGGACTTACACACTGCAGTTTAAATAGAAGCTTATCACTTACCATGGATCTTTTCGTTTTTTTTTTTTTTTTCATCGTGATACACTTAAATCCTTTGATCGTAAACATACATTATAACCCGTTAATATAAATTATTAATGGCACAAGTCCCGGAGGGGGAGGGGGCGGGCTCTGGCGAAACAGGGCCAATGTCGCCGTTTTGGCGAAAACGAGCTGCACGGCCCGCGCAATACATCATATAAAACCGCACACGCTCTTTCCGGCGGTAAAAGGCGCCGTATCTACAATAATCATTATCGGTGCGATTTGGGGAGACCGAACGCGCGGCCGGAACGATCAGAAACCACGGTGTTCGCCGCAATGCGAAAAAGGCCCGGGAAACGCGTTTTATTCTCGCGATTTCCCGAGAGCGATCGAAAGGCGAGAACGGCCGTTTACGAACCCCGGACCCCGGAATCACGTTTCAAACAATCGCGCACGGTGTTTCCGCTTTATACATACGCATCCGCGTGTTCTCCCTCCCCCCCCCCTCCCCTCCGTCCGCTCGCGCCCGCACACGTAACGATATTGTATGCTCATCATTATCCGTTCGCTCGCTAAGACGTATCGCGGTATTATCATTACCATTACCTGTATTATCGTTATTATCATTATTATTATTATTATTATTATTATCGTGCCCGTCGCACACGCCGTGTGTCGCCCCGCGGTATAATCCGGCCTCCGGCGTTTTTCGCACGTCGTTCGCGCGTCACGTCGGTTATTCTTATCTGAGAGAGAGAGAGAGAGAGAAAGACGCCATACTGTCGTATTTTCCGCCGGTATATCCGTAGCGCGAAACCGTGCCAGCCACAATGTTTAAAGTCGGATTGTCACGGCGATAGTCTGTTTCGGGCGCGCGTATTATGACGTGCCGCCGCCGCCGCCGCCGTGGCTGCGCCGAACCGATACAACAATCGTGCGGCGTAATCGTTTATTGGATTTTCGACGGGAACCGCGGCGAGAAAAGCGTGGAAAATTGATTTATTTATCGTACGTATAAAGCAGAAAAAAAAAATTTAAAAAAAAACCCCCGACGAGGGTCTGAGTGTTCGACTCGTGAATATAATATATTATTATTATACGCGTGTGCGCGCCTACATGACGCGAGGGCGGGCGAACTGATAAAAATAACATATAAGACGTAATACCCCGTATCGTCTAAACGCGAATAATGAACGACGGGAACGAATCGATGAGACCTTTTTTTTTTTTTTTATCGCGGCTCAAAACCACGACATTTCTTCCTCGTTGATGTGCGCGCGCGTATGGTGCTAATAACAACGACGATAATAATAATAACGATGATAAAATGGGCGGACATATTTCTCGCACGTGGTTGCAGCCCGTGTTGCAGGTGAGAAGTTGGGTAGGTTGGTTTCAGACGGGAATTTAATGTGCGTCTGTCAGCAACGACAGGCCATTGTCAACGGAAAAACGATTTCGAGAGCAGTTCAATTGATATAGCGTTGCTTTGTCAACAATGTGTGTGGCGTATTATGGTACAGCGATTAGAACGGTGTACGTTTCCGTGACGACAATGATCGTTTAAAGAATATTAAAACAATCAAACTTAATAATAACAAAAAATATTTCTAATCTTTCAAATCTTTTTTAACCTGAAGTACCACCAGGTTTTCCTCATTATCTCGAATATCAATGATAATTTCAAAAAATGACTTCCCCGAAGTATCGCCCGAAAACATTTCCTTTCCGAAAAGATGCTATACTTGATAATCTGAGTAAGATTACTGGTAGAAAAAGTGTTCACATAAAAAAACGAAAAAAAAACCATTTTTGTAAAACCAATAAATTTTTCGCTAAACTCAGAATCTAAAACTATAGTAATAAATACGAGAGATATTAATAGGTTCAAAATATATGTGTAAAAAAAAAAAAACCACCCAATTGATTTTTTTCCCAAACGTGAAGTATATCTATAAAACCTATCGACCATAATATTATGTTAAAAATAGAATAACGTAATATCAATTGGTAAAAAAACAATCGATCGTTTATTCTATTTCGTGGTTCTTATATTTATTTTTTGGTAATGCGTGATGTGTATATTATGGTGTGCTGACATTTTAGATTCCGTTCGGAGCTAGGCATCTATTTTTTTTATTAGGACGTGTTTTTTTTTTTTTTTGTGTACCTGTAAACAACCAGAACTTTCTGGTATCATTTTCTAGTTGACGCATTAAAATCGTCAATTTTCGATTTTCTCTATAGTTTTCTTAATGAATGAGAAAAATTGGCGATTTGTCGGTATAATTTTTCTTGATTCTATTGCTTACCTTGGTTACAAGGGAATATATTAACCAACTAATAACGCTCGGGACCCAGAATTGTTATTCGATATCGTGTATAAATATCTTTTTCATCCTAAAACAGTAGTACACCCATTGGCAGTATCAGAATTTAAAAAAAAAAAATGTTTTTGTTATTCAAAGTTATTTTATGATGGCATATAAGCCAATACAATAAAAAATGGAGGGGGGAAATGTAAATACATGTAATGGGTACAATTTATTTTATAACAACGCGGTCCCTTTCCTCGCCTATTTTCCACGCAGTACTCTAATAGTAAAAGGGTGATAATGTGACATATACGTGTAACCTTAACGAAATAAATCTGGACGGTGAAAACGCCAAATTTGAGGGGTCGGTAGCTATATTTCATTAGCAATGTACGCGTGGGACGGATCTTGTTGAGTAAGGGGAAAATCGGAAAAGGGATAGGGGAAAACGAGAGAGATACGGAGGGACATTTATGTATGGAACCACATTATATATAGTGCGCAATTGAATCACGAGGGCGGTCTGCGCTATTTATTTTTTTTTTCCTTTTTACACTTAGTCTGGACGTTTCTGTAGTAAACGGACACAACTACCTCGTACCATAATGGATAGTTTACTAACTGTCGCTGCAGGTGGGAGGTCGGCAATATATATAGGTAATGCAATAATTAAGGTATAGTTGTGGGATATTATAATGGTACACATAAGATACGGGGTAATTTACTGTCGGATTGTATACTGAATACGGCAATGATAACTATCAACCATTGTAATAAAAAAAAAAAAAAACGATTCTGAGCGGAGCAGTTTATTTTTATAAGTTAAAACAGTATACGGTTTTTTTTTTTCAATTCAGCCAAGGATAGTCAGAAAAAGACCAATCTATCGTCATTTGTTGTCAGTTTACTAAATTTTTTGGAAAAAGTATTGAGATCTTCGTAAATGTCTTCAATGAAAGTACCTACAATCGGTATAATATTTATTTTTCATGAAATTATATCCCGACAAATTATTACATGGTCGTCCTTTGTAATATCCTATTGCGTGTAAACATCAACGTTCGCGGTGTTATGTCAGTCACCGTAAATATGTCGACCGGACAACACAAATCGATTTTCAAAATGCGAATCGCAGTGTAACGCGATTTTCGTCGTCGTTACGGGATCGATGCGTCAATAATTGTTCAGAGTATCCGTCGGCGGTAAATACCGAGTGAAGAAATCGGACGTTCGTGCCGAGGAAAAAAAAAAAAAAAAAACATTAAGGCGACCTCGGGTATTTGAGGATACACTGTTTGGAAAGCGTTAGAGCTTTTAACGCAGTCCGACTAGATGTTGTTCGCGTGGCCGGGGAAAGCTATACACGGAACATTTATACATAGGTACCGTTAACCGAATCCCGAATATTATTTTTGCCGAATTTTCCCCAAGGCTGCATTACATTGTGCCTGTTATGTATATGTATCTTTTTCCCGGCACATTTGGACACTTTTAGCGACTCTCTCTCCGTGGAGCAAAAGAGCCCGAACTCTGGATTAAAAGTTCCATATTTTCACAGACGGATTGAATTGATAAAAAATCTTGATCGAATTTCAGTTGTCAGATAGTCAGCTGGGGAAAAATTCGACTCTAGTGACGGAGCTTTCGCTGTTCACGTGTTCTTCTTATTTCACCGATCATAAAATACGCGTATTAGTGTAAACTTAAAAACTGAAAATGTCAAACATTCGAAATCGTACCGATCGTTTCGAATAACTCTGTGTCAGTGGCGTATTTACGGGAGGGGGGGGGGAGATTAGGGAAATACATCTTCTCCCGTTGATCTTTTTTTAGTACCTACCTATTAGATATGAACAATAGGTTCTATTACTCAATTTAATACATATTTTGGTATCTGTCGAGTTAATGCGAATAACCGGAACACGCGTATATTTCCGCGAGTCTACCCGAAACAGCGGTAAGTATACATAAATGCTACGGAAACCTATACCTACAGATTTAAGAGAACGCTATAGCCGCGTCTGTTGTCTCAGTCCAAATACCGGGTAACGTGCGCAAACAATGTTTACGCACAGAATAAGTAAAACCGCCTTGGTTTTGATTTTAGAGTAAAAGTACTTGTTGTGCAATTTACCGAGAATGATATTTTGTAAAGAACGTTATAGGCGTTTTTTTTTTTTTTTAAACTATGGATTAATAAAAAAGTTACAGTTATTTAAAAAAAAAAAAAAAAAAAGCAAATATTTTTGTACCGATTACACCGAGCTGTGTATTTCGAACGCTGCAAAAACCCGATGGCGTTCCCGCAAAAATAACGCAGACACTTTCAGCCCTGAATCAAAACCAAGCCGGCCGTACTCGTTCTGCGTGAGCGTAACCGACGCTCGTTACCCGGCGGTCGGACCGAGACGGCAGACGCGGGTGTAACGTACGCTTACGCGCCGGCACGGATCGAAAGTCACTCACGAGATGATCACGCAGACAGCAGCAATCGAAAGTCGACGTGTCCGGTCCGGGCCGGTACGAGACGCCGAATTCCGCGACACCTCCCTCTCGCCGGCGAAACCCCGTCGCCCCGTTCGGCACGCACCGCGCGACGGTGCCGCGTGCGGTTCGCGTTCGAGTGGATTACGGATACGTTCTGTCCCGTATCGGTTTTCGCATCGCGCGCATCACCGCGGGTATTGCCGCGCGACGCGCCCGTAGACGGGTGCCGAACGCGGTACGGCGACCGCGGAGTCATCGCCGGACGATTTGTCACCCGCGGGCGTGGGCGCGCGCACGTTACGCGCGGTGTTCGACGGGACGCGTCTGACAAGTGTGCGTGTGCGCGCGCGCGCGTGCGTGTCGCGGCGCGTTTTAACGGCGCGCGACAAACGATAATAATTCATAACGATAATATTGTTATTAACGTGTCCCAGGTAGGTCGCTCCGGATTCCCCCGGGGGTACACGCGCGGCGGCGCGCCCGGACTTGATGGATCGCCGTCCGGGGACGCGTCTCGCGTCGGTCCGGCCCGTTACGCCGATAGCAGCGTGTGCGCCGTGGGCAGTTGCACGTGAAATTAAATCACGAGGTATTATTGTTTGTTGTACCGCGGGTGTATGGGAGCGCGGACGAGAGAGCCGAGACCCTTTGCGAGCGAGCGAGCGGTCTCTCGACGATTATTATCGCGTCGGTCGTGTATAATAATAATAATATTCACGTACGAGACGCGGTCGAAACGACGCGATAATCGCGTCAAAAAAAAAAAAAAAATGAATACTCCGATACGGCTACCATAATGATATTATTATCCTAGCCGTAGCGGGTACGCTGTGTGATATGTACGAGGAAGCTGCGCGGCGGCTAATCGCTCGGGGTCCCGGGATCGATTAGGTACAGATAACGCGGCCGTGATTTATTATCCGCGTGTGCACGCCACCGTCGTGTTGTTTTTCGGGCAGGTACGGTAAAAAAAAAAAAAAAAAAAAAAAAAAA